>CM040242.1:48226015-48466452 GCA_022545495.1 Chrysanthemum lavandulifolium | reverse complement strand
TGGTCGGCTCAAAAGACTCTATCATTGGTAGTCAAGCACTCTTTAGCCATCTCTGAATTGCTGACAACTAGAACACGTTGGAGACCAAGTTTGATGGTAAAATTGGTCCAAACTTGTCAGCCATAGAACCTAATAGCTTATGAAGAACTCGAGAACCAGAAAAAAGATGCAAGTGACCAATTATCGGCCATGAGCCTGTAGCTTCCGGTACTGACTCACCTAGTCCCTTCATAACTCTCTTTTTTATCCACGCCAGATGACCAAGAAGAAGGAAACATAGGGTTGATAGCAAGATTATAAGTGATAAAACTAAATCCATCACAATCTTTAGTTGCAACAGAAGAATATGATGTATATCACAAGCTGGATTACAACACTTATGTATGCAAACAAAGTGTACGTGTGAAACATTGCATTATATTGCTAAGTTAGCTTCAGTGGCTCTATATGAAATTGATGTTTATCAAAACGTGGATAACACATTTACACAACACGTACTAGCTAGTATACAAACTGAATCACATTTTGTGATATATATGACCAACAAACATGTGTGGCTAGGTTAAGTGGTTGCATGGCACTGCCGGGTAACCATATAAAACAAACTAACCTTCAAGAACTATAAGACAAAATGATTGACACCTATTTATTTTTAGAAAAATGACATGCAACCATAAGGCTATGCGCAGTGGCATTGGTGAAGGTCGGTCGGTTGCTTCGGTTATGGTCGGTCGAGCCATTGTGGCTGTGAAGGTTGTGGTCGGTTGAGGAGAGATGAAACACAAACTCGGTTGGCTTGACAACCGAGTATAAACTCCGAATAAAACCACTACTAGCATATACAATAAGAGATACATTAATCTAAAGGGAACCATCGACTGTAAATTAGGTTTTTTGTTTCTCTGTCTTTGAAGAAGAAGAAGACGGCTATTACATTTTGGAAGGGTTACCGTTTTTCACTAGTTTCTATTAGAAATAGACCCATAAAAGCCCATTTACACTTGCAATCTAGGCCAACACAGTTCACCAAGCCCAGTTACATTTGCAAACTGAATCCATACATTTTGATATATTACATGTTAATTTTCAAATGTATTAGGTTTATTAGGGACATGCATGTACACGTATATATGTATTTCGAATGTATGAATGAAAAAAAAAAAAAAAAAAAATTGTCGGTCACCACTGTGGCATTAGGTCGTCGTCGGTCGTCGGGAGAGAAAAGGCGATGTGGCGATTTAACCAGGCCGCTATCACAGGTGTCATAACCTAAGTGCAGAAAGAAAATAATTGTGAAGAAAAATAAATAGAGAGAATCTAGTAAAAGCACTAAAAGAGACATGACTAATATGCTAAAGAAATATTGAATCTTGTGCTTTAGAGCTGAAGAGAAAACTTCATTGAGAAAATGCCTAAAAAGGGAACAGGAACAAAACGCAAGCTAAACAATGTAATATCAATTATATATTAGTCTGAACATAAACTAAAATTTGATCATCATGATAATTAGGCAAAGTGTTTCGTGCATATTAGGTTTCTAGGTCAAACCACCATAAGGAAAATCCATAAAGGGTATATCTTTTTTAAGGATGTTGTAGGCTTATTGTGTTTGGATTGGCTACCGTAAGCAGATCTAAGAAACCATTCTTCTGCAAAATCACAACGCATTATATAGTGTTCGATTGGCTTGAATAACTCAGGGAGTGTTTGGGTGAATAGATGATTATTAGCTTAATAAGGATTCAAAAGTGTGTTCTAATGGGTTAAAAACGTTAGGTTCTGTTAGATATGCTTACTGTAGAATCGTTTCACAGGTTTATTTCCATAATCGAATTATGAACAAGGCACAAGATTTGACAAGAGATGATTCTTTATTTACTAAACAACATGGTTACATTGTTTATACAAGACACTACTAAAAATGTTACATGTACTAATCTATTTATAGGTTTCCAACAGGTTCTTGTGAACCATCGTGACCCTTCGGTTTGTAACGAGTTACGTAACTAATAACTAACTAACTTCTATAACCGCCATAACTATAAAGCGGTTATTAACTATCTAACGTACAATTTCAGCCTTTGGCTTTCGTTTTATGCTTAACAAGACTTATGCAATTACAAGGTCCAACATTTTCCCCAATTGTTTAAGTCTTGTTCTCCAATCTTCATGCTCTTCTCCGTTAGTATCACCAAATTCCAACAACTTGTTGCTTTTCATTCGATGTTCACCCAAGTTGTTTGTTGCCTCGTTGTTGTTGTGTTTATTCCAAACCAATTCACAAATCCACAAAATGTTCTCGGCTTCCTTATTATTTTGTGTCGAATTGTTTCTGCTCAGAACCAACGAGTTCTCCTTTTTCTTCTTTTTTTGGTTTTACTAGCTTTTCTTCACGTTGGCGTTCCCCTTTTTGTGTGTTGAATTGAATTCCTTTCTCCACAACCGTGTCTTGAACTCTTCTTGTTCTCGGTTTTCTGCCAAACAATCAAATAATGTTTTGTTGTTGTTGTTTCTTTTATCTTGAATTCCAAGTCTCTTTCCACACAAAATACTTCAATATTTCTCTCAGTATCCTTCCAAAACAAGCGAGTGTTTGTTTCTCTTCTTATTGCGTTATATAGCAAACAAGGTTTCCTATTTCTTTGTTGTCGTGTGATATAGATCACCAACAGAGGTTCTCGTGACAAATCATTGTTCATTCCATCTTCATGTAATCCATCTATCTATGCATTATCCTTCTAGCCTTGTGGGTCCCTGGCTTCTGCAACTTTGCTGCTTTCTCCCACTTCTGTTGGCTTTTCATCCCAAGGCATTTTTGCAGTCTCATGGTATACAACTATCAAATCAATGAACTTCCTGTAGCAATCTCTTATTGCTTCCTCTTCACCATCTGTCAAGCCTTGTAAACTTGCAATGGTCTTCCATTTGTCACTGGTCTTCCATTTGTCACCGAGTCTCTTCCGTTCCCAACGTGTTTCCCTTGGTGTCTTTTCCCTCGTTTGATCTTGATGATCAAAACTTGAATCAAACTCTTGTAATCTTCAATCCCTTGTTTCTGATGTCACTTCCCAGGTTTGAACCTTTGGCTCTTGATACCAATGTAGAATCGTTTCACAGGTTTATTTCCATAATCGAATTATGAACAAGGCACAAGATTTGACAAGAGATGATTCTTTATTTACTAAACAACATGGTTACATTGTTTATACAAGACACTACTAAAAACGTTACATGTACTAATCTATTTATAGGTTTCCAACAGGTTCTTGTGAACCATCGTGACCCTTCGGTTTGTAACCGAATTCTGTAACTAATAACTAACTAACTTCTATAACTGCCATAACTATAAAACGGTTATTAACTATCTAACGTACAATTTTAGCCCTTTGGCTTTCGTTTTTATGCTTAACAAGACTTATGCAATTACAAGGTCCAACACTTACTGTAACAACTTAAATTTGCTGGATTATTTGTTGAATTTAAAGTTAAACACTCAAAACTGCGAGTGTCATATCCAACAACGAATGTGTTGGTGAAATCAATGTAGATAAACATCGTGTACCTTCCCCTTTACATTACCTATATTTATTTATGAGTGGCTTGCTTTTTTCAAAAGAGTCATAGCGTGCTGGACTAATATAATAGAAAGTCAAGGCTCTTCTCCTGTTCTACGAATTTTGTTTATCATGTTGTTTTATACCTATTTCCAAGAGCATTCTATGCATGTCTTTCTGATTTCATTAGTAAGTTTAATCTTAGTGTGTTTCTTTTGGTGCATCAGATTTCCGTAGATGCAAAAGAAGTTTATATATTACATTCCAACAACACAAGTTAATCACATATAACATGGAGAAAGTGCATGTGTAAGAAATACACCATCTCCATTCAATACGGCCTACAGAATCGATTACCTATTGAACTTAATAATTTAATCACTAAGTTTGATCTTAGTTTGTGTCTTTTGGTGCATCAGATTGTAAACTGTGTATTGAATTGTTGAAAATGTGATACATGCGTTTGTATAAATAACATACTAACTAATGGGCCTATACAATAATACTAATCCAAGACTAATCAATCATGATAAAGCCCATGAGAACATCAACTAACAACCACCCGCAGTTTGAGCGGGAGAGGAACGAACACTCAAGCTAGAGCGAAACTCATCAAACAAAACAGTAGGCAAGCCTTTGGTGAGGATGTCTGCATACTGATATCGAGATGCAACATGAAGAACACGTACATGACCCATAGCCACTAAGTCACAAACAAAGTGAATGTCAATCTCTATATGCTTCGTGCGTTGATGTTGCACGGGATTAGATGAGAACATCAACTAACACAAATTTCCGCCGACGGAAAAGAAGCTTATATGCTACATTTGAGCAACACAAGTTAATAATCAATAAACAACATGGAGAAACGCATAGAGTTGCAAAGGAAGCTTTAGAGTCGATCGGTTCTTCTTATATCTAATTTGAAAAAATATAAGACTTGAAATAACAACGGGGTGATAGATGCTATGTTGGAAGCTAAGTTGTATAGGGTCGAATTTGGTTCTTAGCTCGATAAGTGTTTTGTGGTATATGTGGACGTAAGGCCTTTGAGGTGATCTTTAGTGTAAATTTATAACATTCATGAAGTGATGTATTTTGTTATTGCGATATGTTTAAACATGTAATTAGTCATGATTTGATGCAAATTCATATTCAACGAACAATCAAATAGCTAGTAAAATATCGGTCAAACTAGACATATTAATTTGGAAATGTCAGCGGCATGTTTAACGTAAAATCGACGTCTCTTGTGTTGGTATTATAGAATCAAAAATAGGATAATATTTGAGTGATCCACATTTGTAGCTAAAGTGGTCCGGGCCATGAAGCTAGGATTGCTGGATGGAGACATATGGCCATGAAAATATAAGCCATGGGTTCACATGGTTTAACCATGTATACTCATGAGTCCACACCACTATCAGCTTCCACTTTTGCGGTTCATCCCAGTTTCATACCCTCATTTCACATTTGGGTTCAAGTCACATGATTGAGTGCATCCTTATCTTCAAACGTGAACTAGTGACCCATAATTATAAACCAGTTTTCACATCCATATTAGTATCACGTAATCTATTTGACTTATAAAGTAAGATTTTTTGCTTTGCCACATTGCCGTGTGCTGTCATTTTTATTCGTGGGTCATGCCGATTTCGTGGAATTAGTCCAATTTAAATATATGTAAACAAGTACCAGGATCACATGATGAAGTCATGCATGTCAAAACTGAACCAGAAGGAAGTTTTAATCTGTCATTAGTGAATTGCGTTGCAGTGTTTGTGCAAAACAAGGTCGCATTTTGCCTAGACATGACATCAAAGATCGAGTCGACTCAAGTATGATGGTGATTTAAGATGTAAAACATATTAAATATCAAATAATGAATTGAACATAAAAACGCAGCGGAACAAATCACAAATAACGGATCCATATTATAAGTCATATGATTAATTGTAAAACCAACATAAAAGGTTATACCTTTGTAGCTTGAACTCGTGGATCTAATGGAGACAATATCAACCTTCTTGACAAATGTTAGCTATATCATTTGTGGTTCATCAATTTTAAATTTTAACGGATTACAATAAGATGGCGGGAAAACGGGCAACAGGTTGCGTCGCGATAAAGGCTTATCAGCAAGCTCAAGTTCTAAAGTCAATAGCTTTACAAGATCAAGCACAAGACAGTCAAAATCAAAGCAACAGATGTGCATACTTAGAGTGTTGAAATGTTGTGGTGTAATATAGCTTTGTAAATGTTCTAGTCAGTTAGTTAGAAGTAGTTCATTCTGTATAAATAGCTCTCATTTCATTTCAGTTTGTAACATTTCATAATAATGAAATTTCACTTTCACATTTCCTCTCAACCTCTCTAAACTTCATTATGGTATCAGAGCCACCACCACAACAAGCTGTGGTGTGCAAGCGATTCTACCACCAATAACAAACTTTTAGGTGACAATAACAAACTTTTCCATCAGAATCGTTTTTTCCCAAAATCTCACCACCATAATCAACCGCAATCAATACCTCTATCATCATCTTTCATCATAATCCTTCACACACAATCCATTTTGATCATAATTCATCAAAAACCACCATTATTTCTCACCGGAAACCACCACTAAACCACCATACTCTGTTTTTCCTTCATTACTTCTGATCACCACCACTAAAACTGTCATCTGATTCTTAATACATTCATAACATCATGACTATCTCTGCATCTACTTCACAATCAACAGAATCTCACACACTAACAGATGATCCAAACTCACCACATCATCCTCTCTATCTCCATCCAAATTATCATCACGGGTGATCTTGATTTCAAAGAAGTTAACGAGATCGATAACTCTGACACATGGAAAAGATCCATGATGATTGCAATCGAATGCAAAGAATAAACTCCAATTGGTCAATAAAGAATATCAAGAACCACTTTCTACATCACCACTTAGAGCTCTATGGGGCGGGACAAATGATATGGTTATTTCTTGGATCTTGAACACCATTAGTGATCGGATAAGTAACAGATTTGAACTTTGTTATCTTGCTTGTGATCTATGGTATGAACTTCATGAACATTACTCTCAACTTGATGGTCATCGCATCATCAAGCTGTCGATGATATTGTGCAGTTGAAACAACGAATAACACAATTGAAGTGTACTATCACAAGTTGAAGGGTTTATGGGATGAACATGATGCTCTTGAGGCACCATACATACATGTATGTCCATGTGATTGTGAAAATGGAAGGATGAATGGTGATAGGGATCAAAGGAAGAGGTTGATACATTTTCTCATGGGGCTAGATGAAAGCTATGCTAATATCATAGGTCGATTCTACTTATCGACCATTGCCTACAGATTGCTAAAGCATACTGACATGATAAGACAAGAGGAGAAACAAAGAGGGCATTCTATCCAAACCGGTCACTTCAGTTGCCTTCTCATCATATTCCAACAGGCACATCAACAATGGTCAATCATCCTACTCTTCAGGGTCAACATCTAGAAACAATAACTTCAATTCAAGGTACACTCCAAGGCCACAAACTGAAAGGAAGACTAATTTTAGGACTGGTGTGTTTTGTGCAAACTGTGGAAGAGAAGGACATCACAAAGAGGAATGCTACAAGCTAAAAGGATATCCAGTTGGCCATCCACTGCATGGGAAGTACAAGCCACCAGTTGTGAAACATGTGAATGAAATCAAAGGAAAAACAATCAACTCAGTAATGGGACAGGATTCTAGCTCATCTACTCAATCTGCTCAGGACAATGCAAGCTCAAACAACTCAGATGGCACCACTGAAGCAGTCTTTGTGAGGATGGATCAACTCCAAAATCAACTCAATCAGGTCATGTTAATGATGCAACAAGCTCAGCAGAATCCTCCATCTGGTATAATTACATCTATCTCTATTAGGAGACATAAGTTTATTGCATCATCATGATTAAGTTCAAGGTTGCTTGGGTTGTAGATAGTGGAGCAGCCGACCATATTTGCATCACATTAACCATCATGCATAACATTATAACTTGTAATCCACCAATCATAATCACACTACCAAATGGACAACACACACAAGTCACCATCAGTGGATCAGTGAGGATTAATAAAGACATCACACTCACCAATGTTTTCTATGTACCCTCATTTTCATACAACCTTCTATCTGTTAGCACCTTGACCAAACAAATGCCCATCACTGCTATTTTTACATCTCTATCATGTTACTTTCAGGGTCTCAACAAGAGGATTGCTCATGGCAACCTCTGTGATGGCTTATACATCATCTATCCAGACTCACCCACACCTCAACATTCACCTTCTGTCATTCTCAACACCACATCTATAACACCCCAACCCGATAAGGGTAGAAGTATCACAGTATGGTGTCATATCAGAACATACATAATGAACAAAAATCAAACAGCGGAAGTCTTAATTAAAACATCAAAAGAATTTAAGTCAACAAGACTTATCAATACATAAATACAAAGGAAAACTCCGAAATTAAAATATAATAACAAAATCAAATGAAGTCTAAGATTAGTAAGCATGGTCTCTATATCACCTAATCTCTCAACCCCAAACAATCCCGGCTCTAGCTTATGTACTGCCAGGGGAAAGAAATGCGGTTGAGCTTAAAAAGCCTAGTGAGCAGATATAACGATACAATAATAATAAAGCGAAATGAGAACAAGGTAAGGAAGGTCGGTCAATAAATCCGGTATATCAAAGGAGCAGTAGGGTAAATGAAACATAGGAAAAGGGTCGGTTATCCACCATGAGCCAACAAAACAAATCAAATCAAATCATATATCCATAGTAGCACTGTAGTAACCAATAGTAACCATAGCGGATATAACGGACATGGGTGATCGGCTCCAGTTGTGAAGACGCGTATTGCACGACATCATTCACCGACAAATCATAGCATATCGATATATGAAACAAATCTAGGATGCATCCATCGCCCTATGACAGTTGTGGCCATACAATATATATCGAGCTCATAATCGAGATAACGAAAGGGACGGTGTAACATCACTCATCACACGCTGAGTCATACCATTGGTGCATCAATGACACGGACATGGAACCCCATGCCTAGTGATAGCTCGGGTCTCAGCCCGACTTGTAAAGGCAAGGTCATATCAAAGGATTCATATCAAAGGTTGAAGTCAAAGGTTCATATCAAAGTCCATGGCAAAAGTTCATCATCAAAGGTGCATATCAAAGGTTCATAATCAGAAGGTTCATATCAAACAGCTCACATAGGAGATTTAATCAAAGGGAGCATAGCAAAGTTATAGGGAAGCCCTAATAAGAAGGCTCAGAGCAAAGGATAACAGTTCAAAACCAATATCAAAAGATGTAAACGAATCATGAGAAACCCCTACTGAAAAGGGATAGAATATTTGTACCTTAACGCCAATGATAAGAAAGCAAACGAATGAATGAACACGAAGACACAACGTCACGTCTCTTCCAACGCATCTACATGGATTACGATTTGTTTAATACTTATTATCTCATTTAAGTCATAACGTATTAATCGTATTAATATTTTTAGAGTCATAAGCGTATTCTCTTTTTAGTATGGGACGGAATTAAAATACTTTAGGGTAAAAATCACTAATTAGCCAGACTTAGGGTTATAAATTATAAATGGTAACTTAAAGGTTTAATAAGACAATTTTCCTAATTAATTAGATCGTAATTTAAACTATAGGGTTTGCATGGTAAATATTTCAAAGTGTAGGGTTACCAGTGTAATTAACTTAAAATCTTATGTTCCTTTTAATTCAAGCACGTTTAATTTCAATGAAAGGACCATGCTTTAACATTTTGATCGACCATCTTTAAGCTTGCTCGCGGTCCATATGGCTAACATTTATGACCAAGTAAACACGTAGTACTAATAACCCCCGACTCATCTCCCCCGACATGCTTTCAAAATACAAAAAGACTCCACCAATTTTCCCGCGATCCCCTTTAAACTTACCCCCAAGAGACATTTACATACATAAACTACATTTCAATTTGACTCCTTTACTGGTTTTAATATTGCACGCTTAAATTAAGAACAATGAGAACACTATCCACTTGACTCAATTACATATTCTTGACCAATACTTACTTTGATAATGTCCATATGTATGTGTATAGATCCCATGCAAAACACAGATAAGAACGCATGCCTTCTTATACTAGACTCACACACATCTCGAATATCATAAGCCCACCATTCATATGTCCCATATTCTGCTCATAACACACATGCACGATTACACCAGTTTGCACCCCTTTATATTTAAACGAATCATACTCTTGTTAATCCCATTTTACACGTCCAACACACACTTCTACGCCTTGGTTGACCACATTTACCACACATAAACTCACTCATTTTAATGCAATTCGACCACCCATGTACCGGTTTAGAACATTAGCGGGCACCCCATTAACCAATTTATACCATGACTTGATAACCCTTATATTGATTATAACTTGTTTTAAAGGACCTCATATGACTTACCAATGATCGACCTAATTGACAACACATTTTAACGAGACATACAGTTTTTTAATGGAACCAAAACAAAACTAATGTGACCAAGGTTGGACGATTCATGTACATAACTCGACATACATATAGTGTGATTCATGATTTTATGTAGCCAATGACTAGGTTATTCTAAGCTTATTTTTAACCAATTAAGTAATATGATTCACGGACAATAAAGCATGCGCATAGGCATCTATATGACCAGGTTTTAAGTACTCTTATCGACATATATAAAGTGTTGATTCATGGTTTCGTGTAGTCATTATACTAGGTTAATCTTAGTTTAGGTTAAACATTAACAAGACAGGTTTTAGGGCTCAATTGTATGCGCAAGGTGTGAGTAATCTCACGTCCAGATTTCAGAAAAATAAAGGAGACGACGGTGTGATGTGATACCTTGTAGTGTGACACAAGAAGAAGGAACAATGGCAGCAAACAAAGCAAATCGAAGCACTCTCTTTGTGCTATAACCCACGATAGCAGCAGGTACAAACAAAGCACAACGAGAACAAATCAATACGTGCAACGCCACGAATATCTAGCCTTGAAAAAGGGTCTCGAAAACCTTACCTCGGCTGGTTGAATGTCGACAGAAAAGAGAAGAGGTGGAGAGAATGCCGTATAGTTTTCTTTGGGGTGTGCTAGGGTTTATTTTGTTCTTTTGTTTGAATGCACAAATAAGAAGTATGGTAATACTTAAATGGGAAGGAGCGTATAAATGCCTACAAATTAGGGGTGAGGCGTTTTCTTGGAACCGAAATTGGGGCAATCACAATTAATTTTACACATTTTAATTCACTTTCCAAATTACTTGTGTATTATAATTATTTTGTTATTTAAAAAGGTCCAAGTAACATATTTATGTGTTATATGTATTACTTTTATTTGTAATTTAAAGTAAGTGTTATTATTCCAAGTGTTCCATGTAAATTGATTATCATAAGTACTTAACGGAAAATCGAGCTGGCTTTATTTATGGATTATGATTCGAGGGTATAATAGTCTTTTAACGCGTCCACGGTTTTTAGGGTTTTACAACATCTGATCAAACCAGCTTATGGCACTCAAGAATGGGACATCCTGCTTTTCAGACTCTTAAGAAAATCAAATGTATTTCACATACTTGTAATGACACTTCCATGCTTTGTAATATCTGTCCTTTAGCTAAACAACATGCCTTACCATTTTCTTTAAGTTCTACACATGCTTCACAACCATTTGCTCTCATTCACATTGACCTATGGGGTCCATATAAACACTCAACACTGAATAAATGCACATATTTTCTAACCATTGTGGATGATTTTTCAAGAAGAACATGGACCTATTTATTGCCAAGTAAACATCATGCAACCTCTCAAATCAAAGCCTTTCACTCCTATGTACAAAATCAGTTTAATCAAAACATCAAAACCATTAGAAGTGACAATGGCACTGAATTCATTAACACACCTTTCTCTGATTTCACTCAACAACATGGCATCGCACATCAAACCTCATGTCCTATACACCTCGACAAAATGCAAGAGTTGAAAGGAAACATAAGCAGTTACTTGAAATTGCAAGATCTACGAGATTCCAAGCAAACTTTCCTATTCATTTTGGGGACAATGTATTCTCACCGCAACATATCTTTTAAATAGACTTCCTTCCAAACCCACGAACAACAAAGTCCTTATGAATGTTTATATGGTACTCCACCATCTCTTGATCATCTCAGGGTCATAAGTTGTCAAACCTATGCTCATCAACACTTCACTGATAAATTTGCAGCAAGAGCAATTCCATATGTTCTTGTTGGTTACCCGACCACTCAAAAGGCTATATTCTTTACAACCTTGAAACTCATAAATTTTTCACAAGCGAGTGTCACATTCCATGAAGCTGTTTTCCTTTCATAACTCTCCACATATCACTTCACCAAATCATACTTCTTCACACCATCATCCACATACAAAGACCAACTCAACCTCCACATTATAACATCTCTACATCTTCTACTTCATTGAATTCCACCCCACCAATACTACAACCAACCACCTCTTCTACTACTAGCTCACTTCCCACATCCCCACCATCACATACCATCTTCACTGTTCTCACCGATCCCACAGACACACTCAATTCACCAACATCGAACCCTCTCACCTATTCCACCATCCATCTCTCCTCATTCGGAACCTTTATCATCTTCACCAATCCCGGACAATCCAATTCCATCCAAACAACCTAGAACATCAACGGGACAACGAAACTTCCCACGAACTTCAAGATTATCATCTTTCACTTCCCAGTCTTTAACATCCAACAAACATCATTTCATCAATTTTATTAATTATAACAACATCCATACACCTACAAACAGACATCTCATATGCACATTAATCATATCATAGAACCTCGGTCTTATACTCGGCGACTAAGAACCCAAAGTGGGTAGGGCCATGAACTTAGAGATCAAGGCCCTGAGGACAACAACACATGGGAGGTTACTATACTTCCTCCGAGCAAGACTCCATAGGATCTAAATGGGTCTACAAGATCAAATGCAAGCGAGATGGGATGTAAAGATACAAGGCCAGTTGGTAGCCAAAGGTTACACTCAAAAGCGGGCATTGACTATCATGAAACCTTTGCACTGTAGCAAAAATGGTAACAGTTAGAGCACTACTAGCAGTTGCAGTTCAATCTCAATGGCACATTGCTCAACTAGATATCAACAATGCTTTTCTTCATGGTGATCTCACTGAAGATGTGTACATGACCTTACCACCAGTATTCGGCTCCCAAACACGGTGTTTGCAAACTTAAAAAGTCTCTATGGTCTCAAAGCAGGCTAACAGGCAATGGTTCATCAAGCTCACTACTTTTCTTCTTTCTCTTGGGTTCACAGAGCTATCAGAATACCTCTTTATTCACCTTCAAGAAAGATCACCTTTTATATGCCTTCTAATCTATGTTGATGACATCTTGATCACCGCAACAATACTACTTTTATCACACAAATCAAGGAACAACTTCATCGAATTCAATATTAAGGATCTTGGTCATCTTAATTACTATTTGGGTATTGAATTTCTCAAAACTCCTCTGGTCTTGTCATGACACGGAGGAAATATGCTCTGAGTTGGTTATCTGGCAGTGCGCTAAATGTTAAACCTTCAACTACACCAATTGATCCATTAGTCAAACTAAATCATGATGATGGTGAACTACTTGAAGATTCTAGTCTCTGAGAACTCTTGTTGGCAAGCGCTCTATCTCACCATCACCGGACTGGACTTGGCTTATGCCGCAGACATTAAGTCAATTCACACAAGCTCAAGGACTCCTCATCTTGAGCACTCATTAAAGTTCTAAGGTACATAAAGGGTAGTCTGGACAAGGCATCTTCTTTCCTCATACCACTTCTCTGACTTCATGCCTATTGTGCGCCGTGGTGGGCTAGTTGCATTTTTCAAGGAGATCTGTTTGAGGACATTGTGTTTTCTTAGGTTCTTGTCCTATCTCTTGGCAATCTAAGAAACAATCAGTTGTTTCCAGATCATCTACAGAAGCAGAATATAGGGCTCTAGCTGATGTTACTTGTGAACTCACATGGCTAAGATGTCTTCTTAAAGATTTGGGCATATCAGTTACTTCTCCTATACCCATTTATTGTGATAATTCATCTGCCATTGCTCTTGCCACAAACCCAATACAACATGCAAAGACAAAACATATTGAAATTGATTGTCATTTTGTTAGAGACAAAATCAAAGTGGAGTTGTTTCACCCAAATATATCTCCACCAAAGAACAAACTGCAGACTTCCTTACCAAAGGCTTATCTAAAGCTCCTCATTATCATTTTTTGTCCAAGTATGGCATGTGTGATCCCTACACACTGCCAACTTGCGGGGAGGGTAAAGGCTTATCAGCAAGCTCAAGTGCTAAAGTCAATAGCTTTACAAGATCAAGCACAAGACAGTCAAGATCAAAGCAACAGATGTGCAGACTTAGAGTGTTGAAATGTTGTGGTGTAATCAAGGTTATAAATAGCGTAGGCGTGGCATGGCGGCATGACCAAGCCTCGCGCCTTGCTGACTAAGCGAAGCTTTGCGTTTATAAGGCGTGACATAAAGGCGTGAAAGTATGCAAATATTTATATATTCATATCATAATTCATATATATCGAGTTTACAAAAACATGTGGCATAAGGCGGTAAGGCGGCATGGCGTGTGGCATGACGAAGCCTCGCGCCTTTGCGAGGCCTTCATGAGCCTTCACGAGCCTTTTAGAGCGATGGGTGTAATATAGCTTTGTAAATGTTCTAGTCGAGTTAGTTAGAAGTAGTTCATTCTCGTATAAATAGCTCTCATTTCATTTCGGTTTGTAACATTTCATAATAATGAAATTTCACTTTCACATTTCCTCTCAACCTCTAAAACTTCATTCGCGACCAGGTTATCAAGAGTAGATTACCTATGTATATCCACACTACACGTCTACAACCACCAACGGATGCTAGTCCTTCTCGTATCTCTTGAATAAACCTTATGCAAGACTAGGAATAGATCAAAGATCAAAACCAAACCCTAAGAGAGGGTGTATGGTGTTACGGCGGTTCTAGTTATTGTTGTTTTCATATTAAACATGCTTGACTTGGGTATAGTTATTGTTGTTTTCGCTACGATATTGCATGACTAAGTTGTTACTTGTACCTTAGTACTTGTTGTATACTCAAGGTCGAGAGCATCGGTGGACGCATAAATTGATCATAGGGTATGTATTTTATGAAGAGGGTAATTTTGTGTCAAACTATCAAAACTTAATAGATAAGATTTAAGAGGACAAAAACTTTTTACATAAATCAATCTTCACCCTACATTTTATTAGATCTAATGGATGAGATTAACCAACAATTAAAAACCCACTTTCATCATTTTTTCCAAATATAAATATCTCTCAACAGTTAATCGTCGGCGAAAAAAAAATATACCATTACGATGAGTATTTAATTATCTTTCATAGATGACACTTTGATATACTTTCGACAAAAAAATCGTGTTTTTAAACTTTTACGTTTTATCGTTCTTTGAAATTTGCATGAAAAAATCATATATAATTTAACACTAATTTGAATACCACATGTGATATTAGTGTTAAATCATATATGATATGTATATCATATGTGATTTATCATATATGATTTAACTCTAGTATCACATATGATATTACATATCATATGTGATTTAACACTAATATCACATGTGATCTTCAAATTAGTGTTAAATCATATATGATATTTCATGCAAATTCTAGTTTCAAGAAAAGCGAAGAAAGAGACGAAAAACGTGAAAAAGCGATTTTTTTTCATTTTCAGTATATCAAAGTCTTGCATCTATAGAAAGATAATTAAACTTCGTCGCGATGATGTAATTATTTTGCTTAACGATTAATGGTTTAAGAGATATTTAAATTATAAAAATATGTGAAATAATAAAATCTTTTAATCTCAACCATTGATTTTTTTTAGATGAATGGTGGAGATGAGTCCCTTGGTATGTAACAAAAATTTGGTATGTAAAATAACTCTGGTCAATAGATAAATATATAAGTTACACTATGGATGCTTTCCGGAGAGTGTGTACATGCATACATTATGTTATGTTCGCCTTTGGTCGAGAGTATATGTAGAGCCGTCTTTAAGGGAGTGCAAGCGGTGTCATTGCATAGGGGCACCGCCAGGGGCGGAGCCACATGAACAAGTATGGGGGTTGTGCCCTCAACGTTTTCTATACAACCTTCGATATTTGGTTCAATTCTCTTTCATTTTTTGGGCTTTTATTGGCAATGTTTTAAAACCCGTTTTTTATTGACCGGTTTAGTCGCCGGTTCAACCGTCGGGTCAAACCGGTTCTATACTTATATATATATATATATATATATATATATATATATATATATATATATATATATATATATTCTATATTTAATATGTAATGTTCATGATCCTATGATTTATTCGACTTTATTATTACATTCCAATAACAATCAACTCAGTAAAGTCATAATGTGTATAATAACTACAAAGCACAACGTATAAATTGACTACTCGACCGTGAAATATTTCTTATTAAGAACCATATATTACAAACAAGTAATTTGAATATTGATGTGTTTGTATGTAACATGAAAAGTCATGCACATACTTTACACCAAAGTTATTTACATAACGATGTGTTAAAGTGAAGGTTATACCATCTTCAAATCTAACCTTGAATCTGCCTGTAGAATGAATTATACTGATAAGCTTTGAAGAACATATTTAAGAAGCCAATGATGATTCTAATCTGAAAATAAAGACATTAAATGGTCATATATATACGACAAAACAAAATATGTGAAATTCAGAACATGGCCTTCTAATCTTTCTAATTTTGATAGATTTTTCGATAAAAAGTGGTGACCCGGCCGGGTTTATAAAACCAGGTCAACCCGGGTCAGTGAAAAATCGGCGGTTTAATCCAGGCCTCAAACAAGTAAAAACCGGTCACATCTGGCCCGGTCTCTAAACCGGTTCTCGATTCAACCGGTTGAACCGGCCGGGTGAACCCAGGTTTTAAAACATTGTTTATTGGTCATGCCCTCAACCCATTTTCATAATTGCCCTCAACGGATTTGGTCAATTCTAAGGTAAAGCAATATAATACATTAAAATCATGTAGTAATTTCATGTGATTTAAAGTGTATGGAGCCCACAATTTAGGCTTTCTTATTCTATGTTATATTCATTACAAGCATTTTAGCGAGGTTGTCGAGATCGGGATCCTACAAGGATCGTTTTTCTTTCTGAGATCGTGATCGTAAGATCGGATCGGGATCTTGAGATCCTACTTCAATGTTATTTCTTAATAGTTTATGTAATATTATACAAATCTACAAATTCTAATACATTATAACCACAAAATACTATGAATGTTTCATATAAATGTTGTCCTAAATTATGATTATAAAATGTTTAAAAAGATTAACATGTTGTTTTTTGAATTCTACAAACAAACAACCCATAAATTTGTAGTTTTTAGTTTATAATCCGGAAGAGTAAGATCGGATCGGATTAGATCGTAGATCGTATGGTCAAGATCGGGATCCTATAAGATCTTAAACTGAAAGATCCCATGTAGGATCCAGGATCGTTTCTTTACTGATCGTAAAATCGTGAGATCCTAAGATCAGGATCGGGATCCTGACAACCTTGATTTTTAGTGCTATAGTTATTTATTTGTTTGAAAAAAAAAAATCTTTAATGCTTGTCTTTTGCGACGATACAAATTTGTTGCCCCCTTTAACCTATTGTTCTGGCTCTGCCATTGGGCATCGCTTGACCAGAGCCACAAAATTCGATGCATTTCTGTTATATTTATATATATACACACACAGTATGAGGCTTGAGTTTAATTAGTTCACGCACTATTGATACATATGTATTATGTGTGTGTTTAAAGGTCTCTTTGTGGTGATGGCATGAGGCCGATGAAATACATGATATCATGAGACGCCCTGAGTATACTAGCAAAAAGATACACTTAACCTAAAGGTGTACACAAGAAAAAACAAGTACTAGTTATTGATCTACTCCACGACAGGCTCGAATTGATTACTAACGACATATGAAGCAATATTGAGTACAAGTTTATTACGTACAAACTTTCATATACTAGATACGTTAGCATATAATAAATAGGAACGCAGTCTTGTTCAAGCAAAGGCTAAATCAGTCACCAATCGCTTTGACGACTCAACGTACAACTTTGTTTTCTTAATTCTGACCAATCTATACACTTATTCGACATGGTAACATGCTTAAGTAAGCATGCAAACTGTAGATGGGACATCGTTTGCCAAATTTGCTATATCTAAAGTTTCCCTACACTAAAACGATAGAAATAAACGGAGTCATTGATAAGGTTCATTTGCTAATGTTTACGTTTTATGAGAGTGTTTATGTCATGGTTTTAAAAGGGTTCATCAGCGCAGCGATGTGTTTAGTCGTCTTACGCCTTACGTCATCACTGCTTTATTCGCATTTTTTTAAACTCGATATATATGAAATATAATATAAATATATGAATATTTTCGTATTTTGTCTTGCCTTATCTGGCGTCGATAAATCTGAAAGATTCGCTTTTAGCCTTGAATGTGTGAAGATTAGTCGTATCACGCTACACCTACAGGTTATTATAACCTTGATACTTTATGTATTATGGGATTTTATCAAAACCATACATTACCGTGTACGCAGCTTGTCTAGTAACTTCTAATTAACCGAAACTCAAACAAGTATAACTCGTATCATTTATTCGTCAATAAATTACGAAGATATAGTTTTACTATCTAAAAAAACTAGTGATCACAAACTTATCGACAGGAGATAAGTTTCTAAGAAATGAACATGGTTGCAAACAATATATCTCGTTCGCATAGATCGAGCAAGGTGAATCCATAAAATTGTTTATTGATTATTTACGAGATTTGATGCGTACATATCTCAATACATCACATGTGACTCCCTTTAAATTCACATGCAAATTAACTGCTTTAATAATTCTCCTCCGTCCCATATTAATTGTCTATTGACTTTTTAAAGTCTTTTCTTTCTTAACTTTGGCCTTAACTATATCTTTTTGTGTTATATAGTCTTGATCTGAAAATATATGAATGAATTAAGTTTTAAATGTATTTTTCTTTGGCGTAATTTTCATCGAGGATTATATAATACAAACAAAATATTTTAAGTCAAAATTGAAAAAAATAATCAAAATAGGACAATTAATGCGACTGAAAATATTAACCCTAGTTCTAAGTAGTTGGAGCTATTAAAATTTACAAATGTGAGTAGTTTCGTTTGAGATTAATGGTCTCAGCCAATTGTACTAGTTTGGTCGTGTTCGGTGCTGGACTAATAAAAGTTTATGAGGCTTGAGCTTTTAAAATAAGCTTTGTTTGTCGCACAAATTTATAAAAGCTTTATAAGCTATAAGTTTTCATAAGCTCAAGTCACTTGAAACGGATTTATGAGGGCTTATATTTAGCTAAATTACTTAAATACTTTTCAAAATATAATACATATTCATGCAAAAAGTAGAAAAAGTATATTTGAATGTAAATTGATATATTTTTATGTGATTTTACATTAATAAGCTTGAGTTCTAAGTTCTAACTAATTCGTCAAACAACTTTATAAAAATATAAGTTTAGACTTCCAAATTTATAATCTAAGACTAAACATTCCAATTCCGATCCCGCCGGTTCCAACACATTACGCGAAACATACTCTTATGGTTCCTTATCTAACTACACTATGCAAACCATAATGACCCTAGAAGTCACTAGCCCTTTCGTTTGTAGGTACAAATGTGTGTGCCAAGGAGTTAAAGACGCACTGAAAGTTTGAAGTGACATACGGACAATGGCATATAAAAAATCAAATAGCAATTTGATAACATGTAGTACTTGAGTATTTTTTTTTTTTTTTAACAGGACCTTTTATCTTAGTGACATGGGAGGGATTATGGGAGGTAGGGGTGTCATTCGGGTCGGGTCGGTCGGGTTGGGTCGGTCGGGTCGGCTCGAAGTCGGTCAATAAAAAAATAATATCACGAACCCGACCTATTTGAATTCGGGTTGGTCGGGTTCGGTCAAATCGGTCGGGTCAGTCGGGTGGGTCAAGTCCATTTATATAATTCTAAATTTAATTTCTTAAATTTAGTAACCAAACGTTATGAATATAATGTCATTGGTTTTAAAAGGTTATTATATTAATACAATTAGAAAGATCTGACTAATACATGCATTTATAGTTGGATTTACATTTTCTTTTTGTGTCGTTTTGTTTCGATCAACTGGCGTCGATTATATAGAATGAAAATGAATATAAAACCAAATATATGAAGCGATATATGTTCATGCACTAATTTGGGTCTTTCAATTAAATAAAGATTGGGAAAAGTTAAAAAAATAAAAAAAATATAAAAAATAAAAAAGAAAAATAAATAAATTAAGTCGGGTTAGTGGGTCGACCCGAACCCGAATTTTCAAATATTTTGAACCCGATACCGACCCTAGTTCGTACTCGGGTTGTCGGGTTGAATCGATTGACCGGTGGATTTTGGACCGAGTAACCCGGCAAGAATATCCCGTCGGGTTCGGGTCCGGTCGAGCTCGGAAATATGACACCCACAATAGGTGTGTTCTGAAACCCCGAATCGACATCAGGTCCTCAGCCATGGATGGGCAAAAGGTTCTCATGGTCACGACTTTTACAATTTTTTTCGGTCTAAATTATCCATTTTTTTTTAAATGCATCTAAAATTTACTCGGTCTATCAAAATGAGTTTCTATATTAAGGATTAAAAATTTTTGTACATTCAATAATATTTAATCCTGATTTCATCTTTACTCTTAGCA
Source organism: Chrysanthemum lavandulifolium (assembly GCA_022545495.1). Taxonomy (NCBI): domain Eukaryota; kingdom Viridiplantae; phylum Streptophyta; class Magnoliopsida; order Asterales; family Asteraceae; genus Chrysanthemum; species Chrysanthemum lavandulifolium. Next base: position 48,445,860 of record CM040242.1, on the reverse strand, counting down.
ATGATGTATATCTCAATACACGAAAACTTAAAGTTACCACCACTACTAGAAGTGCCTATACGTGTTGTTTGTTCTTAATTTTTTATTTCTTTAATGAATCTTCTTAAATAAATATAAAAATATATATTATGAATCAGGTGGCAACAATATTTATTTACACCTAACACCATGAGGTGAAGAGAATAGTGTATGAAATAAACAAGAAGTGCATGAAGTGCATTTAAAGTGATTGTGCCAATGCATATCTCCACCATTATTGGATCTTGTGTATCAAACCATTATTGGATCTTGTTTACACCATCATTCTAGATGATTTATATTTGTTCCAAATAACCCAATGTCCCAATCATATCACTTATAATTTAATTACCTTTTTGAAAGATTAGTGGGGAGCTTTGTATGTGGAAGTTTGATATATGCTTATTTTTGATAAGTTTGAGCGCAAACTTGTGTTTGTTGTAATTATCTTCTTCATTTTCTAATATAAATTATCGCTTATAAAAACAATTACACATTTGCGTTTAATGTGATCATTTGCAGGCGGAGGCGGGGGTCTTACCCCCAATGAACCCAATAAGTTTCATATAGTATAAACTCATGCTTAAGTTTAAGAAATACGTCTGACAATCCTTAACATTCGGTGATACTCATCTGCGATATTGCAATCATATTAACGGTGTTACGTGATGAAATATTTACCTTTTATTTTGTACTTGTATTTGTGCTTTAATGGAGATTGGTTACTTTGTTTTTATGAAGTAGTAAAATGTGAAAGGGTAGGATTATTTTTGTGGTCATGTATATTTGTTTTGTCTTGTAATCTTATTAGTATTATATAAAGTTCCACCTTCACCCCTTTTAACTTTAAGAGTTGTTAATTCTACCTTCATGTTGAATATTTGAATCCATTCAAAATTCTCGGTAGATATTGAAGGCCAAAACGACAACAATATTTGACATATTCTTTGCATTTCCTTAACTGCTACTTTGTTTGGACTTTAAAGATTTTATATTTAAGAGTTAATAGTTTATATATTTTGAAAACCAAATAGCTTAATGAACACCCAGTAGTTTATATATTAATAATGGGAAAAAAATGAACAAATTTTAATGCTATTAATAAAGATATAATGTAGAACCGAAGTAAAATAAGCCATATCTATATTAAATATTGAAAAACTTTTTTCTTTAATTAAGGGCATATTTCAAATTTTGCCACAAGGTTTTCGAAATTCCCAGGACATGTCTACATGAAGTCTTGTGTATTATATGCTTTCAAAAAATTGCTATTCAACTTAAGATTTCAGTTTTCAAAGTAAGCTATTATTATGACTCGAAGTATCTAAGTTGAAAATCTATATTTACAATTTTCTTTTTTGTTTATAAGGCATTTTTTTAATCATTTACACTAGCTGGGCCTACAACAATTACTTATAATTGGACCTTTAATCAGTAACTAGAATAAAAAGAACTATCAATTCCTTTTATGAAAAAATTATCGATGTTTGGTTGTTACAATAGAGTCTTGTTCCCCTTAACTTAAAATCCTAGCTTCGCCCCCTGATCATTTGTTATATCTTTTAGTTAACTAATCTTTTTCTTAGAGTGCACGATATGGATGATGTTATAGCTTGTTATAGTCATCAAATGGTGTCTATGGCTCTGCCATACGATAGTAGCACCTGCGTCATAACTACCTATCATGTGTGATTTTGTTTTCATCTTTTTTTTTTTCTATTTTTTTCTTTCTTTTTCTTTGAACTAAAACATATATAAAATGTGTTTTTCGGTTGTGTGTTATATGAATGTTATAAGAAGGTATTTTCTTGTGTGTGTTATATGTAAAATGACATGACAGTGTATAACACACCTTATAACATCTTGTCTCGTCTCTTATTCTCTAATTATTGTTATTTAAAAGTAAGCAAATGATAGCACATTTGGTGCCATTTCATGAAGATTTATTATATGAAAAACTTGTAAAATGAATTAGTCATGAATCATATGGGTTACATTGTGCAGAGCGGTTAAGTTAACGAGAACTGATTTACACACTTTTCATTTTTATTAAGACACACATCTATATATGCATACACAGTTGTACAATTTTCATACTCTAGCTTATCAGCTTGTACAACAAAGTATACAAATCAAAAAACAAAATGTACAAATCACCTTCCTAAGTTAATACACAAATTAAACATATCTTTCGCTGGTTTAAAGATATTTTTTATAACCATATGACGAGTTAAGTACTTACACATGGTTATAAAACTAAGCTATCACGATAACTTTAACATAAAATAACACAGTGGTCTTTATGTCGTTCTAGATATATATGATGCGACATGTTTTTTTAGCTATTATCATGTTATTTATTTGACTCGTAAAATAACTCATTTACACAAAAATTGGTCGGCATGCTAAAATCCAAATGACAAGTCTGACTAAACTATAGTTCAGGAAGTTTTGATGTTTGAAAATACAAATTTTGTTTGATTGGTATAAAATCAATGATCTAGCAAGCTATATATACACATGAAAACACATTTACATGATCCTTTTTTAATTTGTTTGGTACTCATCTAATCCATCCATGTCGTTCTTCCAATTATAGCCCAAACAAAATGAAGCAAACATACGCATGCAAATGTTCTTTTACATAAAAATAGACACACATACACACAACGTCAAAACATGCAATAAAACTAATGAACAAATAGGCTAATCCGCGTCGAGCAAAATGTATACATTAGCCGAATGTCACTAAAACTATCTATTAATTCGTGACTAGCTAAATTATTTTTAACCCTTAACCATATATATGATGGTGATGGAAATGAGGAGTATGAACAAAGGATATACATGTATATCAAAACCAGAATTGAATATTCAACGAAGAAGAGATTAATGATTGACACGTACGTTGACATTTTGGAATAATCCAAATTAGAATGTTATCGACACCACATACACAGAATGACAGAAATTGATATGATATCTCATGTTTATATAGTCCAAAGTTGACTCTAGATGTTAGTATTTCATTTTGAGTGCAAAATAAGTTATTTTGTAATATACATATAAAAATAATCGGAGAGAATCATCGTGGAACACATGACGACGAAAAATATATATGAATGTCAAATATATCTGTTGCCAAAAAAAGAATGTTAAATATGGATATTTGTTATGGAAAAGTTAAAATAGAAGTGACACATATGTTATATGTTATTCATTTCTAAGTAATTGATTCAACTTAAAAACTATCTATATGAGATCAAATAACTAGTACAACTCCTTTCAAAAAACAATAATAAATTTTTTACTAGTACAACTAAAAATTTGTGTGTAAATGTTTTACAGACATTTTAAATTATGCAAAAAAACAAAAAAGTATCATTTATGGCATAAGTATCCAAGTTTTATTTAGTAGACCAACATTCGTTATTCTGTTAGTTAAAATTTTAACAGATTTAACAAATTAAAATGACCAAATCTATTAGAATAAATATAAGATTACTCATTCTACATTTTTACTGGACAAGAACATTTTGTCATCTAACTAAAAGGGGTGACTCAACGGTAATAATAATAACAGTTTTTTAAAATGTAGGTTAAGGATTCGAGTTCAGCAGATTGAAAAGTAATCCTTTTTTGTGACCACGGAAGTTCACCTGCGGTAACTTTAGCTATCCGAAAATTCAATCGCTTTATGATTAGTCAACTCGTAATTTCAAGTCGAAAACTAGGTTAATAGAAAAAACATTTTGTCATCCATATATTCCCCAAAATTGACAAACATATATAATCACTAAACCACATGGACCAATATTTAGGATATTATTGTACCACTTTATAGAGCATGCAATACACGCTATTCGTACAACTCAAAATTTCAGAATCGCATAACTTACAATTTTTTCTTCCATACGTTCACACTCTTATTTTGTAATTTTGTTTTCATCTTCATCTATATATAAACACCATAACATTTACTCATTCAATACCATCCATCAACACATACATCAACTTACATGGCTTCACTTAGCATGACTTCTTTCTTGTTTTTCTTGTGTGTTTTCGTTTTCGGGTCAAGTGTGTTGTGTGAAAAAGTTCCCGGGCTTTACGTATTTGGAGACTCGTTAGTCGACGTTGGAAATAATAACTATTTGTCCTTGTCCCTTGCAAAAGCCGATTTTCCTCATAATGGTGTGGATTTTCCTACCGGGAAAGCTACCGGTCGGTTTAGTAATGGGAAAAACGCTGCGGATTTTCTAGGTATGATTCTGTATTTGTGGCAAAACAAACAATAATAAGCTAAATATTCGTGAGAAACATGAAAAGTTGTGCATCAGGTTAATTTACAAAGTTGTGCACTGATTTGTTAACTACTTACCATGCACAACGTTTGTAAATCGTGATGCACAACTTTTACTAATCAACTAAATAATATTTAACTTTAATTTGCACAATTTTTACTGGCTCATGAAAGACTTCCTAAGCATTTGTATATATTTATTTAACCTGACTTACTAATTTGATTTGTTTTGGTGACAGCTGAAAAGGTCGGATTACCTTCTGCGCCACCATATCTATCACTCGTGTCCAAGTCGAAAAAGTTGAGCAGCAGTAGTGCAACGGTCGTCACAGGAGTAAGTTTTGCATCAGGAGGTGCCGGGATCTTCAATGGAACAGATGAACTATTTGTAAGTATACATAAATCTTCATGATTTTGTGATTCATATATTCATATGATTAAATGAACAAAACTTGGATAACAAAATTTGGAAATCACTTAGGATATATATAAGATCCTAAGCAACACACGCACTTATATCTTGAGCAACACACCTACACTTGCCGGAGGTCCTTTAGAAGCAGTCTCTCTACTTCGGGGTTTATCCCGAGTAGGGGTAGCGTCTGTCTACATCCCATCTCCCCTAATTTGGTATGTTGTTGACTTGTTGTTATGGTCGTCCTTAGGATATAAGATAATGAAAATATGGTGTAGGATGTAGGAAGAACATGTGTAGGGGTGATAGTTATGTTTGGTCTTTTGGTTAGTAATTAAAATGGTGGGACATTATTCATAAAATCATAAATAAACTTGAATGAAAATGCGATTGTGAACCTGGATACGTCTTTTTCATAACATGATAAGTTTGAACACTAGTGTAAAGTACTTTACAATGCCATAATTAGGGATATTAATGAACACAAGTACTATAAACTAAATGGTGATTAAATTGGTAGTAATTTTGTGATTGTTGTTGAAATGTGAGAGATTTAATTTTGAGTCATGTTTGCCACAAACAAGTGAACAGTTGTGAGTGGCCAAGCCAACTTCTCCGAAAGAAAAACTATACAGGGTTTGGGTGTGGTTGACAACGAAGTTAACGCTTATAAATTAATCGGGTAAAATGTCAGAATAGCCATTGTTACCAAAAAAAAAAAAAGAAAAAAAAAAAAAAATCACCTATTTAAGTTTCTTGGTAAAGAAACAGAAAATGTTTGTGTTTATTACTTTGTTAGTACTTGTTATAGAAAAAAAGACATATTTTGTCAACTAAAGGTCATTCATAAGATTTGGATTGCCCAAGTTACAAGGTAAACTCACATTTGCACAAGTCCTTTTCCTTTTTAGACAACAATAAAACTATTAAAAAGCTTTAAAATAAAAGAATAAGCACTTGGAAACATTTTAGTGAGGTCCAGAAAAGCCACTAAGATTTGCATGGGAATCATATTCTTCCGCGTTATAAAAAAAGGCTTAGCTTTTTTATATGACTTTTTGGAAATCATACAAACTTTATTTTTCTCCATATCTGTATAAATAATGCACATATTTATTAACAGTCACTCTAAATGTTGGTTATCCAAAATGTGGTTACGATAAGCTAACCAATACTTTTAAACTGAAATATCTATACTAGTTAAAAACCAAACCAACGTTGCCCAATCTCGTCTTTCACGAAGTATATAGAGAATGTGAGATGTAAACAGTTTTACCTCTACCTGAAAGTAGAGAGGTTGCTTCCAGAAAACCTGTAGCCTTGAGAGTGAGGATCGAATTCTCGCCTCATTCTCCAAAGGAGAAGGGTTATTAATCAAACCTGCTTTGTTAAATATCTTTACTAGCCAATAGTTAAAAACATAAGTATAATGTAACTTGTTGAAAATCACCAAAATCCAAATGATTATCTTTATAATTTGTATAGATTGACATTTATAAGAAAAAGTTACAAATTTTAGGGGAAAAATGCTTAATGCTTGTCACATGTGTATGATGAGATCAACAAAACAAAACTATTTGGTTAAAAAAAAAAAAAAAAAAAAAAAAAAAAAAATTGAATGCGGTGAAGGTGGATCGAACACCTGACCTTCAGATCTTCAGTCTGACGCTCTCCAACTGAGCTATCCCGCAGATGTTTTATGCATCAAAGTTTAACTTACTTATTGTGTCGCTAACATTTATTTATTTTATTGTATATACAGAAACAGTCAATTCCATTGACCAAGCAAGTGGGCTTCTACTCTTTAGTCCATGATCAACTAGTTCAACAAATGGGCTCAGAGGAGGCCCAAGCCCACTTAGCCAAGTCTTTATTTTTGGTTGTTATTGGAAGCAATGATCTTTTTGGCTACTTCAACAAAGACTCTAAAGTCTCTAAGCAATACACACCACAGCAATACGTCGATCTCATGGTTTCGACACTCAAAGAACTTATGAAGGTAAAAAATTTGGATTGTTGTTGTCTTATAGATCAATGTAGCTTAATTTACATCGCACCAAATGGTTAGATATAGTGTATAAAAGAGAATGATTACAAATGGTTGCTTTTTTATTACAGAAAATGTATGAGATGGGAGCGCGTAAATTTGTGGTAAGTGGAGTGGGCGTAATTGGTTGTTGTCCGGCACAAAGGAAGCAAAACAGCGGCGAGTGTAAGGTGGAAGCAAATAATTGGTCAGTGAAGTACAACGAAGGTCTAAAGGCTTCGCTACATGAAATGAAATCAGAATCATCTGATATGCACTATTCGTATTTTGATACATACGATGTTATGAATGGCCTCATCCAAGATCCTGAAAAATACGGTAATTGCCTTATTTTCTTATGTAATAACTCATTTAACAAGAAAATTGCGTAGTTTGGACTCAAGATGGACATGAAAAATATCTCACAATATTGGTTTTGTTTCAGGAATTACGGAGATAAAAGCAGCTTGTTGCGGTCTTGGCAACCTAAAAGCCGACATCCCTTGTATCCCAATTTCAACATTCTGCCCAAACCGGAAAAACCATCTATTTTGGGATCTATACCATCCTACAGAGAGTACGTCTAGTATTTTTGCTGGCTATATCTATAGTGGATCACAAGATGTTGCGACTCCAGTGAACGTAGAGCAACTCGTTAATGTCTAAGACATGACATGAAGATATATACACACAGTCACACATAATACATATTTATACATTCATTTTGTGTGTTTATCTATAGAATATCGAGAAATACACATGTATATGCATATATGTCTGTTTTTTCCCCTTAAATCTTGTCGTAATAGTTTTAGTTCATTGATCATTTTTATGTGTGTTAGTTTTTGGCACTGCTGGTATTTGATCAGTTTGTACTTTGAAATATGTCATATATATGTGGTATAGAGATTTGAAATTCCAGTGTAAAAACACTTGTGTTTAAATCAGGGTGGAGGTCGAAGAGGCAAACTTTGATAATTTTTAAAAATTACATAGGTTTGTTAGGAGGGACAAATTACAAAAATAATCAGATATTTTAAAATTTTTACATTACAATTTTTTTCGCCAAAAGGACACGTGCTTACTCTGCTCCCCTCCTGTCTCTGAAGTGCATGGAACATTTACCGAATTATTCAATATACTTATTATGAAAAATTGTGACACGTAATGTTATTAGGCTTGTTGCAACATCAAATTACAAGATCCTAATCAAATTTAAGATAAATACAGATTACTAACAACATTAATCAAATAGACTAATCTTTACATCACATTTACTAAAAACAGACTGTTACGGCATTTCTATTATGACCGATTTAATTAACTAGATCGGTTTAAAACCGATCTAACTACATCTCAGGGAACCAAAACACCAATTGTTAGATAAATCGGTTATTCATTATTAACTGATCTTTATATAATCTTAAAAAGATCGGTTTTTGAACCGATCTATATACGCATCTGCTCATAAAGATCACCTTTAGATAGAGTGGTTGGTTACCGATCTATATGAGGCTTTCTAAACGATCTAAGTAGCTTTTTTTGTAGTAGTGCTTGCCATTCCTTATTTTCTCCGAATACGATGAATGCTTCATTTCAGGTCGTATGAATATGACATGTTTTGGAGCTTGATCTGTAGGGATGGCAATCTTACAAGGTGATTTGTCTTGTTGCTATCAAAGTAGTGCTAGCTTTAAGACATACATTAATCTAATTCGAGAAAGTACAAAAAACTTAAAAAGAGGTTAAATAAGAAAACGTGTTGTTGGTCATTATTCAAAATGTCCTCAAACGGACAAACTGAAAAAAGCACATTGATCAAAATTAAAGTTAACAATTAAATTAACTTTATAAGAATTGAACGCCAATGCAATAAACAAACAATTAATTTAGTAAATGCCCATAAGTAATTGAAAAGAGTGCTTTCAAGTGAGATAAGATCGATTAATATAAGCAATTAAAGTATTCATTTAAAAACTTTCTAGGCTAATAATTGATGAGACGAACCTTCATTGTGATGAATACCATTAATATTTAACATTACCGCAACAACAACAATACACAATCTCGTCTGTACGATATAAGAAAGAGGTGAAGTGTAGACATATCATACCTCAGCATTAAGATGTTATATCAGGTCATATGAAGGTAAACTTGATTTATCTTGTTTAGCTTTAATAACACTAAGGTCGTGTTTGTTTTCGACTTAATTGACTTAATATGAATAAAACTGAATTTATTAAGTCATATGAAAACTGTTTGTTTATGACTTAATAGTGAAAGATGACTTAAAATATTAAGTAATAAAACTGAAAGTGTCTACATTAATAGATAAAGATGACTGAAAATATTAAGTAATAAAACTAAGGTGGTGTTTGAATGCAACGTAATTGACTTAATATGAAAAAATTTAATTTATTAAGTCATGTGAAAAGTTGTTTGTTTTTCACTTAATCAAAATAAATGACTTAAAATAATAAGTGATAAAAGTAAAGGTCTTCACATTAAGTCATGTGTTAATTAACATGACTTAATGTAAAAATTAAACAAACAAGCCCTTTGTATTAAGTCATCTCTAAATTAAACATGACTTAATACAAAAATTTAACAAACAAGCCTTGTTAAACATGGCTGCAAGAACCAAAAACAATAATTGGCCATAAATCATAAGTTGATGATTAGATATCCATGTATATTGGAAAGTTAATCACAAGTTTACAACTTAATGATTAAGCAAGCCTACCTAATTATGCAAAGGGTGACAACATTGACAATATTATTAGGATTTTTTAAATATATAGTGGGGGACTATGTCTCTGCATGTTTAGGCCTCTTGATACATCATGTCTTTGTCATGGTATCATGTAGTATACTAGTATGTCAAATTTCCATACACGCGAGCTTTGTTTGGTTTAAATAACGATATAATTGAAAAGGGAAACCTAAAATGTAAAGGGAAACCTAAACTCGTGACTTTGACCGATTGATGCCACAAATAACACAAAGGAGGTAAATCATGTAACATCGTGAGTAGAAAAACACGAGTGTTTACGTATGGTACGTAAAGTAAGGGTTATAGTTAGTTTATGGTGTGAGATACGCTAGTCGTGTGTTTAGTTTCCGATAAAAACTCCGAGATAGGAATGCTTATCGAAAGTCGAAGTAACGTTCACATACAACTAGGGTTTATTATGTGCAAATGTAGAGAAGATGAACTTGGTTTGTCTCATAAAATGCATGTGTGTTTGTGCAAAATAGCATAGGCGAGTACTATATTTAGGGGTGATCTTTTTTATTTTCATTTTTGTAAACGACATTTTTCGATGATTACTAATGGTCTTTAGTGGTTGTGTCCTTGTGATGTGAGATGATAAAGAGGTAATATGTAACACTATTATCTTCAAATTTTAGAGTTATGATTTCAAAGTATGAATATATTAAATTTATTATTGTAGTTATATCTTATCATAGTAACATCCAATTCAGTGCCATTAAGTAATGTACATAGCAGATTTTAAAAGCTAGTTTTAAAAATGTGTGAATTTTTTAAATGAACTTATACGAATCCACTTTACGAAAATGAACCATCGAAAGTGGTGTTACAGAAATCGACGAAGCGGGCAAACTGAAGGGGCGAGGAAGGTTTGCTCGCTGTGTTGATTGTCTTTTAGCACCCACAACGTATTGAAATCGGCGAGCAAATGAGTGGCGAGGAAGGTTTGCTCGATGTGTTCGTTGTCTTTTAGCACCTGCAACTTACTGAAATCGGCGAGCAAAGTGAGTGGCGAGGAAGGTTTGCTCGCGGTGTTGATTCTCTTTTAGCAACCCACAACATATTGAAATGTTCATTTGCTCGTCATGAACAAGAATTGTTGGCGAGCAAATGATTTACTCATCAGACATGTTTTTCTCGCCATATATGATACTCTGCAATATCATCTTCATGCGGAATCAAAGAACGTAGCTAAAACTATAAAATGACCTACCACACCACAAGGAGGGGATAAGAATTTAGAGAATTAGGGATAAGAAGGTGAATAAGTAGAAGATAAAGAAATGGCGGAGAAGAATGAAAGTGATGGTATTTTGTTGAAGAAGATGACTTTGGTGTTTTGCTTGGCAGAATGTATGAGTAAACAAATGGGTTGGTGTTATTTAACCATGCCACCTAGTGGTATGGTCTTATTCTTTTATTTTACTAATAAAAGTTTGTTGGCTATATTGTTACACATTCATGTTGGCGAGCAAAACGAGGGACGTGAGAAAATGATTTGCTCAGTATGTCCATTTTGGTAATAGAGAAAAATAGTGTCGGGTTTTAATAATTAATTTAAAGTAGGTACGTTTTGGTAATTTAATTTTAAATATTATTAAATGTAAAAGCTGTGTAAACTTAAAAAGTTTAAGACTTTTATTTATAAAAGTCCTAAATATATTATAGATAATATATATATATATATATATATATATATATATATATATATATATATATATATATATATATATATATATATATATATATATATATATATATAGATAAAGATACATTTAGTGTTGTGTGAGATCCGTAGATGTAATCCAACGGTTTAGGAGATCCACTTGGGAGTTATGTTATGAATGAGGCCAGGAATGACATGTGGCGTGTAGTCATAACTATGGGTGTTATGGGAATATTCGTATGAGCAATATTGGTATGTCATAGCGAAATGTTCGCGGCACTACCTCTGCACCAATGAGGCGTTTGTACGTTGCAATATGACAATAACAGTATGGGAAGACAAACTCTCATGCTAGTTGTGACCCAGAGATTGATTCTCCAGGCGAGGTTATTTTAAGTTGCGTATCCTCCGTATTTGGCTACAATCGAGAAAACAAGAACCACAAGGAGAACTTGAACTAAATTTTAGGGAGTGGCGAATGATATATCATTTAGTTTGAAAGTACCAGACATTTTTATTTATAAAGCGTATTAAATATGATGAACCCACACTCTTCACTTCACCTAATTCATGACATCCAAAATAACAGCGGAATACATAAAACCCTTGTATCACCTAAATTGAACCTACTAAACTTTACCAAAACATAAATTGGACCTACTAAAACACAATGAAATACACACATAAACACAAAAAAAACACAAGAATCTCAGCATCACTGTCTCGAGGCAGACATCTTGACGCCAACACTTTTAGCCGCTTCATGGTATAACTTAGGGTGCGTTGTATAACGCTTGATAATAATTTTATGATACCCCATAAGTATATCTCAAATCCTGTTATCATGTACGGAATTCAAATGACATATATTTTATAAATAAATAATTTGCATGACTTAAAATATACCTAACTGGCTAAATGTATGCTTAAAAATTATAATTTTGTGTTAATATCTTAGGGTGCGTTTGGTATAAGTTTTTGTTTGATTTGATATTAAACAAATGTTTGATTATTTACTGTTGAATTCACTCTTCAGAGTCACAATAGTGCAAAAATGGAACACTTCGTAGTAGAACAGTTTTGATGTAAGTGGTGGATCTCATATTTTCTTGTGTGTGTCTCTCTCTCCAACTTTCTTTTCTTTTTCAATCATAACATATTTTAAATAATTGTTTTTATTATAATTTATTATTAAAATTATTATATAAATATATTTTCTCTCTCTTATTCTTCACTCTAAACCAAATTCAAATACAAATCCTAAACCAAATCCAAAACCAATTCTAAACCCACTATAAACCAAACGGGCCCTTATAAATTTCAAAATAATTGGATTTTTAGGTTGTAACTAACAAAATGATGACACGTCAAGTTACACATTAAATTAAGACAAAATTGCAAGTTTTGTTCATGTGGTTTATCAAAATCATACTCATTGTCCCTATTTGATTTTAATTATATAAACAATCCTTATTTCTCACACTATTTTCGTTGATAGCCCCTATTTTGGGAAATAGGGACCATTAGTGTAAAAAAGATAAGGACTATCCGTGTAATAAAAAACTATATATTATAACACAAATTATCCATATATTTTAACATAAGGAACATCGATGCAATTATTTTGAGTAGTAGAGATTATGTATGTATTTAAAATCGAATAGGGACGACGGTGTGATTTTAAGTAAACCATAGGAACGAAACATGTAGTTTTGTCTTAAAGTAAATACGTTTCAGTCATATTTTTGATATTGTCGAATCCGAATCAAAGTTTTTATATGATATTATCGAATCCGAATCAAAGTAATATCAAATTACTCCTTCCGTCTCTAAACAAAAAAACACAGTTAGAAGAAATGGAATCATTACACTTTTCAACAAATCAAATATAATCACAATATGTGTGAAAACGTAGAGGGGGGTGAATACGTTTCCGTTTCAAACTTAAAACTTTTATATCAAATATAGTATAAACCATTGCATTTGCTAATCTCGACGCGAGGATGCATTTAACGCATTAAGGCATGTAAGGCCAACCCCTTAATATCACATAAGATTCCGCAAGATTAATGGTTCATTATAAATCAAGTTTCACCATAATTAGTCCGGTTGCTTTTTCTTGATCAAGCGTGTCATAATATGTAAAGTGTTAAATATAGTTTGTGACTATATGAAAGACCAAGTATGTATCACAAACATAGACATCAACCACATAGAAAATAAACAATGTAATGCAAGAATAAAAGTAAAGTGATAAGTAAAAGGATAGACAAGCCAACACGAGGATTTATAGTGGTTCGGCTACAAGGACACCTTCTTTGCCCTACTCCACTCCCCGAGTCACCTACTCGAGAGTTCGTAAACACTACACGACACCAACTTCTTATGGTGGAGAAGCCTTCACAACATCGCCTACTCTTTTTCCGGTACTAGGCTAACCATCGGGTTCTTTTCACAAAGGAGAACCACACCTACCACAACGTCGCCTACCCTTTATCCAGTACTAGGCTAAGTACCGAGTTCCATTACATTTGAGGAACTACTACCCAACACTACACAACACCTAACCCCAAAGGAGATCTACTCCTTATAACAACATCAACAAGGATATCAATATCCTTTGACCCAATACTAATCTATCTTATACAACGAATCACACCATATCGAATGCACACCTTAGGCACCTTTCACTGATGCCTTTTACTCGATCTTCAAGGCACCATTCACTAATGCCTTGTGACTTGACTTCTAGGCACCCGTTATGTTTTGTGGCCCAACATAACAAACCTTGTGTTTTATGGCACAAACACATAAACCATCTAGTCTAGTCATAGATACAAGAATATGATACTAGACAATATCCAAGACAAAGTGTCTAATGGATATGAAATCCTAAGCTAAACATCAAGAATCACAAAGCATGATGTAGTTAGTCTTCTATGAATGAAGATGACAAGTTTCCTAAGCTTTTTGTAGAAGATCTTCATGTGCTTGTATGCTTGTGATGGGTGATCACTTGAAGAGGTAAGGATGCAAGATCTCTAAGCTTGCTTTGGAGGATCACTTGGAGTATTCTTACAACAAATGAAAGTTAGAAGGATTATGATCATATGAGATGAGGGTGGTTTACATGTTTCCTAATGATCTAAATATCCTAGAAATGGTGGAGAAACTATGTGTAAAGGTGTGTGAAACAATGAAGAAATGACTCACTATTTATAGAAGAAAATAGCCATTGCTCCCCGGATCCTCCTCGAGGATCCGTCCAGATCATCTTGGGGATCCGTGGACTCCCTTTACCCATGGGTTTGGGTCATGGGTTATGGGTACCAAGTAGATTCATGTATCTACAAGATGCAATCATCTAGTCCATGATTTTGAGCGCCCACCAAGGTACAATGATCTAGACAATGGGTATGGGTCATGGGTTATGGGTACCAAGTAGATTCAACGATGTACAAGAGTCAATGATCTAATCCATGGTTTTGAGTGCCCACCAAGATACAATGTATCTAGACATTGGGTATGGGTCTGGACTGGGTTTTACCCAACCACATTCAATGATTTGGTCAATGGGTCAAATACTTAAGTTTCTACCCATTTATATTACCCATTATAATACATACTAGTTATGTATATATTTACCCAATATGTAAACACTAGTTGTTATACATAAACTATTTAACTAAACATGTTTTAATGGTTTGTTGGGGTTTGATCATAACGCAACATAACAAACATGTACGAACTCAGTTGTAGCATACAAGGACTTGAGTCGTCGAGAGGTGTTGAGACAAAATATAATTACAAGTAAATCATACATTTTACGTTATGTATTATAAGTTACATGTTTGTCATCAAAAAAACAAATGAGAATGTATAGATTAAATATCGTAATATTTGCACTAACAATCTCCCCCTTTTTTATGATGACAAAATATATGTAAACGTAATAGATAGGTAAAATGTCAAAGTTACTTGTGTCCGTACTTCCTATACATTTCCTTATCCGTTTACACTCTTCTCCCCCTTTTGTCGAAACAAAAAGGGTGTGTCCTTAGATTTTAAACTTCATTTCTCTCAAGAATGGCGAGTTTGCATCATCCCTAGTGAAGTTAAAATAAAAACACCTTATTGCTCCAATTGGCACACCACGCCAATACCTTCAACACGAAACACTAATGACGAAGCTTAGCAACTCATGACTTTGAGCTTGTACATCTTCAAGAGGTGGTGATCTCGCCTTTAAGAGGAACCTAGAGAATCACACAAAGAAAAAAAATAGAAATATCATTTGAATTATAACCATTATTGCTAACGGCTCAATGGATCAAATTTTTGAGGCTTAACCTACATCAAGGTTAGTGTTAAGGACAAGAAAAAAAATATATGATGAAAAAGAAATCTTCCTTTTGTTGAAACATAAAGGAATTTTGAAGAATGAATGCGCATGCTCCCCTGGCAATTGCTCCCCATTGTTAAGGGTGTCAAGTATTTTAGGAAGGCTAAGACAAAAGTATTGCAAAATTTGCAATGTTTTTTTTGCTTTGACGAAAACTCCCTTTATCGAGAGCGTGTTCTCCTAGTGCTTTTGAAAATCTACAAAACAAAAATTTAGTGCAAAATTATATTCGTCCTTGGACGAGTAAGTCATATGATGCACTTTGTAAATGCTCGACGGAAGCTCCCTCTAGCTCGAGGGCGTCAAGAAGAACCTACAAAAAAAAATAAGTAAACCTCATCCGAAGACAAGTGATCCATATACAAACCCATGTATATGAGTGAACCTACAAAGAAAAGGATTAGTGTAAAATTTCGTCCATAAGTAGACGAGAATCCCATACACATCAAAGTGTATATATATGAACCTACAAAGAAAGGATTAGTGTCAAAAAGAGAATAATCCTACTACTTGCATCATCATGGTTGGTTTAGAGGTTGTAAGGTTTGTTCAAGGTAAGAATAAAAATGTGCTTCGGGATGAGACGCATTTCATTACGAAATTTACTTGGCTTTTGACAACATAGATGTTTGTGGAGGATGGTTGAGCGACCATGAATTGTAGTGGTAGTGAGACACTTGTAGGATGTAGTTGACACAATAAGCTTGTGGTTTGAGGTTGTGGTTGACACAAGTAGGATGTGGTAGAACATGAGACATACTTCATCACATAGTTCATGAACTAGACCTTGGACACGGTGATAATCATCATTATGACTTAGAGGTATGAAAGTTGTGGTAGAGGTGATGAAAGGTCAAGTATTACTAGGTAATAAAGAGACTCAAGATTTGCAAGGGATGGTGATGAAAGGTATCAAGGTGAATCTTTGACTTGGTTGATGTCTCAATGGAGATGGTAGATGTTAATACAAATAAGCCGTAAAAACGTTTATTTATATTTTACGATCTTCTAATGTTTTGTCGATAACAAACGTAAAATCATTTCAACGAAACAAATAAAATACGTAAATAGTTTGAGTCAATAGTTTTCTGACACACTTAACGTTTTCACATAAAACACTAAAACAAGTATAAGTGATCTAATGATTTAGTAATACATATGTACAACAACTAAGTGTTTACATATTGGGTAAATATATACATAACTAGCATGTATTATAATGGGTAAAAACTACAACCCATGGATCACATCCATAACCCATGATATTGACCCATACCCATTTGACTAGGTGCATTGCACCCATTAGGTACATTGTATCTAATATAATACCCATGGATCAACCCATAGCCCATGACCCATGACCCATAACCAAAATACCCATGGGCAAAGAGGAGCGTCCCATGGATCCCTAGCTTTACGCTAGACGGATCCCTCGTGAGAGGATTCGTGGGATCCGGAACGAAGCTTTTCTCTCTATAAATAGTGAGCCATTTCTTCTTTTGGGTTGCCACTCTCACACATACTTTCCCCAAGTATTGTAACTCTCTAACCACTGATCCTAAGGGATCTTTCTATGTAGTTTGTCTTTTGTTTTTTATGTGATTCTCTAGGTTCCTCTTAAAGGCGAGATCACCACTTCTTGAAGTCGAGCAAGCTCAAGTCCATGAGTTACCATGCTTCGTCATCATCAAGACTACTGAACTTCTCTTGTTGATAGTTCTTTCTTCCTCCGTAGATTTGTTGTGTTGAAGGCATTAGTGAAGGATGCCGAAAGAGTCAAGACAAAATCATTAGTGAAAGGTGCTTAACGTCCGTGTCAAAAGCATTAGTGAAGAATGCTAAAGGTGTCAAGACGAAGGCATTAGTGAAAGGTGTCAAGCGTTGTGTCAAAGGCATTAGTGAAGGATGCCTAGGAATCAACTCAAGTGGCATTAGTGAAGAATGCCTAGGTCGTATAATCGATGAGGTGCATCGTTATACATATATTGATTGTTTATATTTAAGGATGTTGATATCCTTGATGGTGTTGTAATAAGGAGTTGGTCTCCTTTGGGATTAGGTGTTGTGTAGTGTAGGGTAGTTGTTAGGACCGAAAAACATATAAGATTTATGTGATTTGGAGGTCGAGGTTGGTGGAAGAAGATGAAGATCTTCATCCTTTTTAGTGAGAGAAACTAGAGTAGGAGGAGAAACACAAGACTTTTATTGATAAACACACACAATACAAATAACCTAATGATTCACCTCACCCTCATGGAGAGTCATGAGGGGTATATATAGGCCCTATCTTTGCCACTTAAACGATACTAGTCCCTAAGGGCAAAGTATACTACGCGTCTAGTCCAATTCACGCAAGGACGTTATCTTTATAAAAGCGAGGCTAACAATCTCCTCCAAGATATTGTCACACGTGAATGGTTACAATGAGACCTATAAATACAAAACAAAGTAAATTACGATAGTAATGAACAATGTTGACTTTCTTGAAGCGCAGTCTCTCGTAGTCTAGATATTGAGGCAAACTTGAAGTTCTCCTTCCGATGACCTCAGATTTGATCTTTACCGATCAAGACAAATTCTTGTAGCTCGAACTTCAACTATAATGGTCTAGTTATGTTATTACTCCTCCTAACTAGTGAGCCTTTTTCTTTCTATGCTCCCTCCCGAACCGACAACTCTTCCAACACGCAATGAGAAAGTAAACTCGAACGTACAATGGTTGTCGCTCGGGAACATCATAACAACATAACTCACTTAGTATTGCATCCAAGTTGGTAAAAACCCCGATGTACACACACTACTTCTCCTTCTTCGCCTTAAGCACAAATCCTTCGTAATCCAATCACGGAAGATGAAATACCAACTTCTCCCTCCCGATGGTTGCATGAGCTATCGAATCATCATAATGTTGCAGACATGCCGTGACACCTTGATGCAATCTTAACATCATAGCTTGATCAAAATTTCGAGAATATGTCGCAAAATACTCTCAATACTACTTCTCTCAAACCAACCCGAAATCGAACCTCCTTTGAATTCACCCCATTAATTGTAATGACCACATATGGAGATAACCCGACACGACTAACTTGAAAAGGAAGTAAACATCCCAACTTTGTGACTTCATCGCTTGTTCTAAATTTTGAACAATCCACAACGCCGTGACATCGAGCATTACAAAGTAACTCCTTAAAGTGATGGTTACACACCGTGAACACTACAACGTAACTCCTTACATCACCATAACCAGATTGTCAAATTTCATAATGGGCTCCAACAAGTTATCTTGAGACATGCATCCAACCAACCAACGTCTCAAAGATAAAGAAGTCCACCAGTGAAATATCACTTCAATTCCGCATCAATAATACCGTACAAAAACCCCGTAGTCATTTTTCACATCTTCGTTCAAGCCGTGAATATTGTATCCCTCCGTGAAAATTAACCATACCAAAAAATACCAACCTCTTTAATATCAAATATTATCCGAAACAAATTGTAGCCAAAATAGTTCGGATATCATTTTGCTGCATTCAATTCAAATGTGTTGGCCCATCATATCATCTAGGATTTGAAGTCTACTAATGACCTACAGGAACCATTAATAGAGCCCAAATCAAAGTAGTTAAGCCCAAAATCCAAATGAAAAGCCCGGATAGTGAGGCACTAACTGATCCAATCAATCAAAACCATATAATCGTGTGAGATGACACTTCACAATCTTATATTTTCCCTAAACCTAAAAACATGTTATACGCTCCTCACAAATATTTCGCCTACCACATATTCTCTCAAAGACTGAGAAAAAAAACTTGTCCTTCATCCAAACTCCCAACTCACATCTACATATCTCATCAAATTAATCACACAATCTCATCAATTAAGACCATTCCCTTTACCGTGATATTCTTTTATTTGATGAAACGAATCAAGATGTTCTTCAAGATCCGTTAAGGGGTCTCGGGTAGGTTTTATTCCTTTGTTTTAATATGAGATGATTTTTTTCTTTCAATCGAATAGAAGAAATGATTGAAACTGATGGTTTTAGTCATTATTTAGAATTCGAATATTATCTTGAAGCTTTGTCTACGTAAATGATCAATGATGATAATAGTTTCAAGTAAAACAATCTAAGAGATTGCAAAAAAATGAGACTAATCTGAGATCTACTGTTATGTATTCTTTTTGAGTCTTGATTGAGAGTTGGGGAGTGATGTGAGGGTTCTTGAAGTGAGTCTAGATGTAGGAGTAGTTGGTTCTTGATTTGGATTCGTCAGACTGATGATGGTTTATATTGAAACTGAGGTCATGAATGGTTTTGGTATTTTTGTTTTGGTCGTGGTCAGTTGGTTAAGTTTAGTTTACGCTTAAATATTTTTTCTTTCAAGTGCGAAACAAAACCTTATGCGTAACATCTTGGTTCTACGCATAACTTCTTGACCTTACATATGCGTAAGCCAAGTTGCTTATGCGTAAACATACGCGTAACCTAGCTTAGGCGCAGCCGTGCTTAGGCGAAAAGCATCACGCGAACTTCACATTCACGCCGTAACAACTCCGTAGATGCTCCTTATGCTAGGAAAAGGGTTTTGACCCTTGACTTTTTTCTGGCGAGTTTTTCCGACCAATATATCCGTCCAGCTTCATGGAAAACCCAGAAAAACATTGCTTTCTTTTTGACCCTGTTTGACCTTATGAAACTGACGGTGACCACAAATATTTCACAGTATTGGTATAACTAAAAGGTCATAGAAATAGATACAATAGTTTGGACAAAAGTTTGACCCAAAACTGATGTGAACAAATGATAGACCATATGACTTGTTAAACCAAAAAGGATACTAAAACATGGTTTAAACTGTTTACCCACAAATCGGAAAAAAAAATTTCCGACCCACAATAATAGTACAAAAAACAGTCACAAACATGTATAAAAACCAACATAAATCAGCACAAGATAACCATGGCTCTGATACCACTTGTTAGGACCGAAAAACATATAAGATTTATGTGATTTGGAGGTCGAGGTTGGTGGAAGAAGATGAAGATCTTCATCCTTTTTAGTGAGAGAAACTAGAGAGAGGGAGGAGAAAACACAAGACTTTTATTGATAAATACACCCAATACAAATAACCTAATGATTCACCTCACCTCGCGGAGAGTCATGAGGGTATATATAGGCCCTATCTTTGCCACTTAAACGATACTAGTCCCTAGGGCAAAGTATACTCACGCTGTCTAGTCCAATTCACGTAAAGTGGACGTTATCTTTATAAAAGCGAGGCTAACAGATAGTAGTTCCTCAATTGTAATGGAACTGGTGACTTAGCCTAGTAATCGGATAAAGGGTGGCGGCGTTGTGGTAGGTGTGGTTCACCTTGGTGTGAAAGAACCCGGTGGTTAGCCTAGTACCTAAAAAGAGTAGGCAACGCCATGAAGGATTCTACGCCATAAGGAGTTGGTGTCGTGTAGTGATTACGAACTCTCGAGTAGGTGACTCGGGAGTGGAGTAGGGCAAGGAAGGTGTCCTTGTAGCGAACCACTATAAATACTACGTGTCGTGGTTATGTGCTTCTTACCTTTATCTTTCATTACACTTTTATATATCTATCTATCAACGTCCAACATACACATCTAAGTAGATTGACATAAGTTGATCTAAATATTTTAAAAGGAAGTTTTAAATTGGTAAAACTATTCAACCTCCCCTTCTAGTTTTCCACAATTGGCATTAGAGCTTCGTTTTCAAGTTTCTTAGAGTATGTTGTACTTTAAAAACTTGATACGATCCGTGTATGTTTGAAACTACAAAGAAGGATTTTTCAAGTCATGTTTTAAAATCATTATAGTGTTTATTGTTGGACAATGATAGAATGTTCTAATACTTTCTTTGTTAAGAATTCTCCATACTTGGATTTGGGCATACCAAGAAGATCATGAAGAAACTATCTAAATATTCTTTTCGTGAAAAGAATGTTTAGCATTGTTTTTCTCACACATGGATCTGGAGATTGGAAGAAGATCACAAAGCATTTTCTCTAAATAATTCTTCCCTTAAAAAGAATATTTAGCAAAGGTATGATCGTTAATAATTTACATATGTTCTAATATTGTTAAAATCTTAGTTGTAAAATTAATCTCTATTTGCAATTACCTAAGTAGTTATCTACATGAAAGCCATCATCAAGAATAGTATTCTTCGATTGATTTGTATAGACTACACTACTAATCTATAATAATGATATCTCGGCTATTCGATAGCCTCAATCATTATTCATCACAAAAGGATTATTGACACTTTACCTATGTCAATAAATATCCATGTGAAATTTCTTATATTATGATAAAATGGGATTTTATCATAATCTTTGAAAAACCTCCCAAGAATTATGACTAGTTCATAAAAAAGGATTCTCGTCGAATAGGATTAGTATTAAACAGTCAAAACCCCAAATCATAAGTTATAGAGCTTAAACATCAAACCTAGGCGTTTTAGAACTCCCAAACCAAATTTATCAAGGAATGCTTAAACGATTTTTCTTTGTCATGCCGATCCACGAGTTTGAACTAGCGGATCCCAAATGAGAGGATCCGCGGGATCCGTGCAACATAAGACAAAGATAATTTAGTAATGATCATCGTGGAAGTTCCACAATCACTTTCCTTCAAAGACTCGCGAACAAAACCCAATTAATGTTCACAGAGCAATTTGATCATTTCCTTCAAGTATAACAATCTCTTGTGTAAGTATAATCTTCACTACATTGTTAATTTAATTCCTTGATTTCT
Source organism: Chrysanthemum lavandulifolium (assembly GCA_022545495.1). Classification (NCBI taxonomy): domain Eukaryota; kingdom Viridiplantae; phylum Streptophyta; class Magnoliopsida; order Asterales; family Asteraceae; genus Chrysanthemum; species Chrysanthemum lavandulifolium. The sequence goes on along the minus strand of CM040242.1, from coordinate 48,423,468 downwards.
AGGATTACAATTTCTTCATTTTTAAGTTGGGTTCAAATGGGTTTATCAAAATTTGTTACCACATTGTTTTCTAAGATAATGCAAATCAAAGAATTAACATTGTTAATACAAATTAAACTCATTTCTTGAATTCAATAAAAATGACTTGAGCAAAATTGTGATCAAACCTTTTAGGTTACTATTCACAATTAACACCACATTGTGGTTGTGTTGTTTAGGAACAATCGCCAAGTAACCGACAACAAGACTATCAAGATACCGCTCATTACATACCAATGTACCATAGGAAAGATGGACTTAGCCCGGAAGATAGGAAAGCCTTTAGAATGCTCGAAAAGAGACTTTTTCACGAAGGTCGAGTAGTAGAACCATCATTTCTTGCTAACACCGTCATAAGACAAGTTTTTGGGACCATTGGCTTTGATTGTTTATTGGACATAAACGAACAAATTTTCCCGGTTTTCGTACTCGAGTTCTACAAGACAATGAGGATAGTTAGAAATGATGATGGGTCCATCTCAATTGTCTTCATCATAAATGAGCATGATTTCTAATGAGTGGTCTTTGGAAGAGATACACGCTATGGTAGGGGTTCCATATCAAGGTGTTTACATGTATTCTAATGAGTGGTCTTTGGAAGAGATACACGCTATGGTTTATCATCATGAAATCTATAACATGTTAATCCCGGAAGCAACCACGGTGAGGGACACCGTGTTCATGCCAAGAGCATCCCCATCAAGGGTCACTAGGAATTGAAAGTGATCTATAGGATCCTTTCAAATGGAGCTCTCCAGATGTACGCATTGTATAGGAAATGGGAAAATGTGGTAAGGAGAATGTGTTGTGCCTAGTAGGAAACAAGGATCACCCCAACGCATGTCTAAGTTTTATGATCTATTGCCTAGTGACCGAGACTCGCTTCAACCTTGCTTACTACATGATTAAGAGAATGGAAAGTGTAAAAGCATGGAAAAAATGGTGCTCCATACGCAATGCTCCTAACCCGTCTTGCTAAATTCATCTTTGCATTAGATCCTTCTCACAATCCTATGATCATAGCTTTTGCAACAAAGTTATGGTGTCATTGATCGAGGTAGAACTACAAAGTTTATGGTGGAAGGCAAAAGGTCTCACCCACCCACGGATTCCTCGGATGAAAGGGAGAGCCAAAGAGAAGTGAAGGTAGTAGCAACCCACTCGGAATACCGATCTCGACCCCTTGGATTACATCAACCAATTCTCAACATTCCTAGCCCATCACCCGAATGGCAACAAAACAAGGAATCTTCAAGTGCTTCGCCAACTTCTTGAAGAAAAGAAGTAGAGATGGTGTGATAAAGAGTGGATGAGGGTGAAGACGGAAGTGGTGGAGGAGTAAGTAAGGTCATAGGACCTTAATTTGTGAAAACAATTTGAAACAATGAGTTGTAACATCTAAACAAATACTTATGTAGTGTAGGATGTAGATGTAGCTATTACCATAACCTGGCATTGAACAATCTTAACTTAGGAACGTGTAGGATGAGATTTTACGACTTCTTCAAGTAGTCGTCGTCACTCATCTTTAGGTACCTTTAGTCCCCCCACATGTGCTATGCATTATACTTGATGTGTTTTTGCATTTAGTCTTTCTAGAAACAACTAGGAGAAGCGCTTTGCTATGAGTGCAAAATTGCACTTTTGCTGGAAGCCTTCTAATCTGTAGTAGGCGGATCCCAGCAATATAACTAGTCGGATCCCTCCCAAAAAGGAACCGTGGGATCCGTGACTACAGATGAGCAATACAAACTTGCTTACATAAAAAATAACTCATTAGATCACCTCACACTAGTCAAATATAAGACATTAGAACCAACTAAGTCTTCCTCAAACATTTGAAAGCTTCACACTCACCCATAACTTACTTAGGATCTATTTCAAAATGTTTTTGATTTATCAACTCATCAAAACTCACCATATTTCGCTCCAACGCTCACACTTTATTTCTCACATCTCATAACACTTAGTTTAATATATCCATCAATTTTAGCAAATTGAGTTTAGTCACCTTTAACCCAAAAATAGGCTCAAAACTAGTTTTTCATTTTTCTTTATTTTTTAAGATTTTATTAAAATTTTCTAGCACAATCATCTTACTTCTAGGACTAATTTCCATAACTTTTTCATCTCAAATCAAATAGTACCCTTCTCAAGCACTTAGTTAGACTATCTAAAATCCATTTTCCTACCCAAAACCATCATTAAGCACCCTCACCCCTTATGGCTGAGCATTTAAGACATCCACTACTCAAGACATCAAAGGAAAGTCAAAACCTCGAGATACATGGGTACTAGACCTTACAAAAGCACAATCATCTCATCAAGTATCTCAGATGATGCATTTGATCCTGTTTATAACTGACGGATCCTCACGAGAGGATCTGTGGGATCCGTGTCTGCAGAAAGACTTTAATCGCCTTCCTCTTCAAATTTAAGCCACCTTTTGGTTATCTAACCACTTTTAGTTACCATTTAATGTATTTCTAGAGCTGAACAATATCCTAAGTGCATGCTTAATCCTCTTAGTGGTTAAGAATTTAATTCCCTAATTCAAAATTATCCTTTATAAACCAAACACTCTCAAGGTTAAATTATCACTCACACCTAGCTCTCAAAATCGGTAGTTAGAAGCTTATATTGCATCCTTAACATCACCATGACCAAAGCACTTAGCAACAACTCTTCAACCAAAGGTTCATCCAAAAGAAAGTGGTCACATGATTGATGAGATTTCACCAATCGCTCCGTGAGAGATAACAATGCTAGAATCCCACTCAACAAACCCATTCAACAATTGCTAAGAGAACCGCAAGAATTAGCATCAAACCCTTTGGACTAGAAAAGTGGTCATCTAGTTCAAAACCAAACATAGCTAGCTCTAGCAAACCATCTAAGCCCTCATTCCTAGAGCATGGATTACACTCATTCAACGAGCCTCTTCTCACCCAAATCTATATTCATTAGAGCATTCACCACGAGAACCTCCCACTCACCAACTTTCTCGTTAAATAAGGAACCACCCACAACAATCGAATAGTCCATCATGGGAAACAAGGAACAATCATGGACATGATCATATGGAGGAATTTCCACTACCACCACCCTCACCTTTAGTAGAACCGCATCCCACATCTCAAAATGAAACTCCACAATCATTTGTAGAGCCTCCTCAAAACATCCATTTTCCTCTGGTTCTCAATCAAGACAATAATTGCCCAAATTGTCTAATCACCTAAGGACTTGTTCAAGAAGTACGAAATGAGTTACATTTCATGTTTAATCATCTTCTTGAAAGATTTGACCAAATCAACAAGTCTACTCATCCCTAGACTCAAGAACATTGTTGTATTTTAAGTTTTTAGTCACTCATTAGTATTAAGTAGAATGTATATGGCTAGATCATTCTCTTATTTTTAGAGATTTGTTGATTATCTCGTTGTTTTATTGAATGATAACTTATTTGCCATATTTCTCTGAGTATATGTTCGTTGTTTGTATACATATCTCGCTCTTATATTTAGCATTGTTTGATATATCACCTTTGCTGAATAATCTATCACCAGACAGACGGATCCCTGCAAAATGCCTAGACGGATCCCTTCACAAAGGGAACCGTGGGATCCGTGGTATAGAAAAACAAAATTCTACTAACTTGAGTCTTATTTGCAGGAAATTATATATTATGTATTTGTTTTCTAACCTCTATTTTGTAGATTTTCAAAATACACATGAAGAACTTGACACCCTAAGCTAGGGGGAGCTTTGTGTCAAACCATACATTGCAAAATCATTTACAACTTATTCCTTATTTGAATTACGCTTCATGACACCCCATTGCAAAGTTGCAATCTTCAAGGGGGAGCATTTCCTTCGCAAGGACGAAGCCATTTGCAAACAAAATTGCAAAATATTAGCCTACTATTTTCATTTGCTTGACGCCCTCACAAAGGGATGGACTCGTCAAGGGGGAGTTAAGACGAGAACCATTCCCGTCACTTGCTCTCCTTACACTTTTGTTTTTTTTTCTTTTTACATGTTTTTTTTAAAACAATGTGTTAGTTTCTTTTCGACGCTCTTTTTGTTTCGACAAAAAGGGGGGAGAAGAGAGTAAAAACTCCAATTCAAACTTTTACGAATTTTAGTTTTTCCTTAAAATAATTTTTAAGTTTTGTCATCAACAAAAAGGGGGAGATTGTTAATACAAATAAGCCGTAAAAATGTTTATTTATATTTTACGATCTTCTAATATTTTGTCGATAACAAACGTAAAATCATTTTAACGAAACAAATAAAATACGTAAATAGTTTGAGTCAATAGTTTTCTGACACACTTAACGTTTTCACATAAAACACTAAAACAAGTATAAGTGATTTTATGATTTAGTAATACATATGTACAACAACTAAGTGTTTACATATTGGGTAAATATATACATAACTAGTATGTATTATAATGGGTAAAAACTACAACCCATGGATAGGGCTGAGCATCGGGCCGATCCCGACCCGAATCCCGACAAGCCCGAATCCCGACAAGCCGGCAAACACAAACCGACTCCCGACCCCGACAAGCCCGCAAGCCTGACTAACATGATTCGGGACTCGGGATCGGGACGGGATTCGGGATTTGATCGGTTTTGTTTGTTGTTTTTTGGTTTTCGGCCCGTCCCGACCCGATCCCGACAAGCCCGAAACCCGACTAACCAGAAAATAGAAACCGACTCCCGACCCCGACAAGCCCGACTAACATGATTCGGGACTCGGGATCGGGATCGGGACGGGATTCGGGATTCGGTCGGTTTTGCTCACCCCTACCCATGGATCACATCCATAACCCATGATATTGACCCATACCCATTTGACTAGGTGCATTGCACCCATTAGGTACATTGTATCTAATATAATACCCATGGATCAACCCATAACCCATGACCCATGACCCATAACCAAAATACCCATGGGCAAAGAGGAGTCGTCCGCAGATTCCTAGCTTTACGCTAGACGGATCCTCAAGGGAGAGATCCGTGGGATCCGGGGAACAGTAAGCTTTTCTCCTCTATAAATAGTGAGCCAATTCTTCCTTTTGGGTTGCCACTTTCACACATACTTTCCCCAAGTATTGTAACTCTCTAACCGCTGATCCTAAAGGATCTTTCTATGTACTTTGTCTTTTGTTTTTGTGTGATTCTTTAGGTTCCTCTTAAAGGCGAGATCACCACTTCTTGAAGTCGAGCAAGCTCAAGTCCATGAGTTGCCATGCTTCGTCATCATCAAGACTATTGAGGTTCTCTTATTGATAGTTCTTTCTTCCTCCGTAGATGTGTTGTGTTGAAGGCATTAGTGAAGGATGCCGAAAGAGTCAAGACGAAAGCATTAGTGAAAGGTGCTTAACGTCCGTGTCAAAAGCATTAGTGAAGAATGCTAAAGGTGTCAAGGCAAGGCGAGTGAAAGGTGCCAAGCGTTGTGTCAAAGGCATTAGTGAAGGATGCCTAGGAATCAAATCAAGTGGCATTAGTGAAGAATGCCTAGGTCGATAATCGATGAGGAATCGTTATACATATAGTGATTGTTTATATTCAAGGATGTTGATATCCTTGATGGTGTTGTAATAAGGAGTTGGTCTCCTTTGGGATTAGGTGTTGTGTAGTGTTGGGTAGTAGTTCCTCCATTGTAATGCAACCTCGCACTTAGCCTAGTACCGGATAAAGGGTAGGCGACGCTGTAGTAGGTGTGGTTCACCTTGGTGTGAAAGAACCGTGGTTAGCCTAGTACCGGAAAAGAGTAGGCGACGTTGTGAGGCTTCTCCGCCATAAGGAGTTGGTGTCGTAGTGATTACGAACTCGAGTAGGTGACTCGGGAGTGGAGTAGGTAAGGAAGGTGTCCTTGTAGCCGAACCACTATAAATACTGTGTCGTGGTTATGTGCTTCTTATGCTTTATCTTTCATTACACTTTTATATATCTATCTATCAACGTCCAACATACACATCTAAGTAGATTGACATAAGTTGATCTAAATATTTTAAAAAGAAGTTTTAAATTGGTACAACTATTCAACCCCCCCTTCTAGTTTTCCACAGTAGACATGATGACTTTGTGAGTAGTGATAAAGGTGGAGTAAGATGGTTAGGATGATGCAAGATTAGGAATATAAAAAATGTGCGAATGAGCACGACTAGACTTGATGATGAAATCGACCATTGTCAATCTACAAGAATCCAAATGCGTTAGTACAAAAGGAAAACATTTATACAAATTGTTCACATAAAATCATGAAATGAAAAGAAAGAACACGTAAAGAATCATATAAATGCAACTCATTTATAAACATATAAGAAACTGATAATCCTAAGTGTTGAACAAGTGCTTGTGTGGAAAAAGGAAATTTGAAATGATTATCAAAAGAGATAATGTACCTACTGTTCCACGGTTCCACCGGTTCCCTCACTAGAGGGATCCGGCTAGCTTGAGTATAGGGATCCGGCTAACATATGAGGTGAAAAAGAGGTGATTGGGTTCTAGCAAGGTCGGGATCCGGCTAGCTTAAGTATAGGGATCCGGCTAACAGATGAGGTGAAAAAGAGGTGATTGGGTTCTAGCAAGGTCTAGCTAGCACCTACATATCCTAAGTTACTCAGTTTATTAAGTGTCTTACATGAAGATGGACTTAAATGATCAAGAGAAAATGATTGATGGTAGCTAATGATTTTTACAGCAAGCACACATGTATACATGTTAAGCAAAGCAAGGAGAGCATGTAGAGATCACATATAGGCAATCAAATGAGATCGAGCTCACAAATAACACAAAGGTTTAGCAAACTTAACAAGCATTATTCAAGAAGCCTAAAAAAAATTTACGGTCTAGATTAGTAAATCATTTACACTAACAATGACATGTAAGGTATGTGTCTTGAAAGAAAAGAGCACGTGATGGTGTTCAAGACAAAAGAGTTGTGAGGTGCTAGTTTAGGACAATCTAGTTATTACGGATGATGATTAACATACAATGAGCTTCGTCCATGAAGTCATGTAGCTCTTCTCGATCAAAGCAAGATAATCGCTTGATGAGGCAAGTGGTTGTGATTAACTAAAAGAAAATTTAATTTTACAACTTGTTTGATTAGTAATCCTAAGACAATGTAAAGTATTTCCATTGTAAACTTACTTTAGGAAAATATAAGAGTATAAATTTCTCAAGTGAGAGAATGAATATGAGACTATTACTAAGCGGTGCTCAATTACTACTAAACACGACCATTTTACTGGCGATTCCACATACCCAACTTCTATCAAGGAAGCAATTCAACCGTTAGGTCAAATTGAGTTTTAGTGCAATAAGTTCTCCAAGATTCATTCTCGAGTTAGGAAAAATTATATTCCTACAATGGCTCATCGAAGAGTAACAATGATGATACTTTGCTTCGTTTTTATTAATATTATACTTGAAACAACTAAGGTGACGAAGGTGTCAAAAAAATTAGAAGTTGTCCATATGGTGAACAAAAAAAGTGGTTGGATGAGCTAGTTCAACATATGTTGTTGGAAAGCTTGAGTTTGGACTTTCGGATATGAATAATTATATTTAAATTGCAAAATAATTTACTTGAGTATATCGGATGAAATAATCAAGTTGTCAATCCTACTATGAAGCTTGGAGAGCGATTATGAAAAGGAAAACGGGAGAGTACATCCTCAACACAAGTGTAGGTTATGATCCGATGTACATTCTTGTTGTTTTTTAGAAAACGATACAAGAAAATATGAAATCAAGAAATCATATAAGCACATAAAACATTTATGTTGCACACATGACAAACTCAATCAAAAAGCCATTTAGTGTGTTATATGTTTTAAACATTTTTCAATTTATAAAACTAACATTTTCGACACAACTAGATGTTATCCCAAACACTCCTTCAAGTAGCACATTGATTAGTAGAATACTACTAAATCGACAAGCAAAAGAATGAATAGCAAGGTAAGGAAACCACATATGTTATTCAATCAAACAAGCACAAAAGCTATTTGAGATAAGCAAATAATCAAGTAATGCAAGGAAGACAAATTATCATTTAGCATAGCATACGAAAGTTCTTTTCATCGCTTTGTGTTAAATATAAACATGTATACCAAGCTTGATTAGTTTCTTTTATAAATATGATCAAAACCTTAATTTCAAAAGAGGACACATTGTTATTCAAAGATGAAAACATCTGTCTCCAATTAGATTAAAAGTTTATGCAAAAGTTATGACCAAAAAAAGACTTTCTATTATAAATCAATGATTCTGTAAATTTGTGTTTTGAATCAGTTTATGAAATCATTTTTAAATGAAATTAGACTCAAATACCTTTTAAACGATAGGTGGCACGACTTCTAACGACTTGCGGTTAATTAGTTATGAATTTTTGAAATTCAGACAAAAACAATATTTTGTACCACGGATCCCATGGATCCATTGCTTGAGGGATCCGTCCAGTGTAACCTGAGTGATCCGCGAATCTGACACAGAATTACAAAAATGCATGTTTTGACCCGACGAAAAGGTTTAACCTTTCTAAACTTTTCAGTGAAGTTATATTATCCATTTTTACCTTTATTCAAGCTTGATTAACAAGATTTCTAACAACAAAACTTCAAAGAGAAAAAAAATCAACAAAACACTTTTTATATTATGCTTGACTTCACCAAAAATTTGATACAAGGACCTTACTCATTTTGAAAACCATTTGTTTTAAAACTAGAGCTAACCCGCTCGATACCAATCAGTGAAAACGTAGAGGGGGGGTGAATACGCTTCCTTCAAACTTAAAACTTTTGTATCAAATATAGTATAAACCATTGCATTTGCTAATCTCGACGCGAGGATGCATTTAACGCATTACGGCATGTAAGGCCAACCCCTTAATATCACATAAGATTCCGCAAGATTAATGGTTCATTATAAATCAAGTTTCACCATTATTAGTCCGGTTGCTTTTTCTTGTTCAAGTGTGTCATAATATGTAAAGTGTTAAATATACTTTGTGACTATATAAAAGACCAAGTATGTATCACAAACATAGACATCAACCACATAGAAAATAAACAATGTAATGCAAGAATAAAAGTAAAGCGATAAGTAAAAGGATTGACAAACCAACACGAGGATTTATAGTGGTTCGGCTACAAGGACACCTTCCTTGCCCTACTCCACTCCCCGAGTCACCTACTCGAGAGTTCGTAAACACTACACGACACCAACTCCTTATGGCGGAGAAGCCTTCACAACGTCGCCTACTCTTTTTTTGGTACTAGGCTAACCACCGGGTTCTTTTCACAAAGGAGAACCACACCTACCACAACGTCGCTTATCCTTTATCCAGTACTAGGCTAAGTATCGAGTTCCATTACAATGGAGTAACTACTACCCAACACTACACGACACCTAACCCCAAAGGAGATCTACTCCTTATAACAACATCAACAAGGATATCAATATCCTTTGACCCAATACTAATCTATCGTGTACATCGAATCACACCATATCGAATGCACACCTTAGGCACCTTTCACTAATGCCTTTGACTCGATCTTCAAGGCACCATTCACTAATGCCTTGTGACTTGACTTCTAGGCACCCGTTATGTTTTGTGGCCCAACATAACAAACCTTTTGTTTTATGGCACAAACACATAAACCATATAGTCTAGTCATAGATACAAGAATATGATACTAAACAATATCCAAGACAAAGGGTCTAATGGATATGAAATCCTAAGCTAAACATCAAGAATCAAAAAGCATGATGTAGTTAGTTTTCTATGAATGAAGATGACAAGTTTCTCAAGCTTGTTGTAGAAGATCTTCATGTGCTTGTATGCTTGTGATGGGTGATCACTTGAGAGGTGTGATGCAAGATCTCTAAGCTTGCTTTGAGGATCACTTGAGTATGCTTACTACAAATGAAAGTTAGAAGCATTATGATCATATGAGATGAGGGTGGTTTACATGTTTCCTAATGATTTAAATATCCTAGAAATGGTGGAGAGAACTATGTGTAAAGTGTGTGAAACAATGAAGAAATGACTCACTATTTATAGAAGAAAATAACCATTGTTCCCTGGATCCTCTCCTCGGGGATCCGTCCATCAGACACGGGGATCCGTGGGACGCCCCTTTACCCATGGGTTTTGGGTCATGGGTCATGGGTTATGGGTACCAAGTAGATTCAATGTATCTACAAGATGCAATGCATCTAGTCCATGATTTTGAGTGCCCACCAAGGTACAATGTATCTAGACAATGGGTATGGGTCATGGGTTATGGGTACCAAGTAGATTTAATGTATCTACAAGATGCAATGCATCTAGTCCATGGTTTTGAGTAGGGTGGAAGCGAGCCGAGCCGCCGTGAAAAGCTTCGGGATCGGATCGGTAAAAGCTCGAACGAGCCGAGCCTAAACGAGCTCAAGCCCCAGCCCGAGCCTAAGTTCGGCTCATTTAATAATCGAGCTCGAGCCCGAGCTCTATATAAAGGCTCGCTTAGGCTCATGAGCCTAAACGAGCCCTAGAAATATATACGATATATATTTTCTATACGATAACCGTGTTAACGAGCTCGAGCCTTGTGTTAACGAGTCGAGCTTTGTGTTAACGAGCCGAGCTCGAGCTTGTGAAAATTTCACGAGCCGAGCTCGAGCTCAAAGTGCGAGGTCGAAACGAGCTCGAGCTCGAGCTTTTATATATAAACAGTAGAGCTCGAGCCTAAACGAGCTCGAGCTCGGCTCGTTTTCACCCCTAGTTTTGAGTGCCCACCAAGATACAATGTATCTAGACATTGGGTATGGGTCTTGGACTTTGGGTTTTACCCAACTACATTCAATGTATTTGGTCAATGGGTCAAATACTTAAGTTTCTACCCATTTATATTACCCATTATAATACATACTAGTCATGTATATATTTACCTAATATGTAAACACTAGTTGTTATACATAAACTATTTAACTAAACATGTTTTAATGGTTTGTTGGGGGGTTTGATCATAACGCAACATAACAAACATGTACGAACCTGTGTTGTATCATACAAGGACTTGAGTCGTCGAGAGGTGTTGAGACAAAATATAATTACAAGTAACTTATACATTTTACGTTATGTATTACAAGTTAAATGTTTGTCATCAACAAAACAAATGAGAATGTATAAATTAAATATCGTAATATTTGCAATAACAATATGCTTATTGCTTATTTCACAAGTTTTAGTTGTAAGAAAAAAGTAAAGAAATTGAAATATACATTTTCAACCCAATTTTACGAGGAAATTTACTTCAAAATATAAAAAAATCACAAACTTATTTTGTTTCTTCATTTTCTTTATTAAAGTGATACTCGGAGAACACGGTCTAAGAAGGTGTTTGGCTGCTTATGAATTGGATTTATGCTTATGTTATATAAGCTGCTTATGACTTCTATATCGGGTATGTTTGGCAAAAATAGATTGTGCTGATGCTGATGTTGTTGCTATTGCTGAAAAATATTATAAAAAGAGATTATTTTTATAAGTTATATGAAATAACTTTTTATTTTCAGAGATTAAGGAAGATTTTTTTTAATAATCTCTTATAAGTTCTGTCTGCCAAACAAAGATATCATGAGCTCATAATTCTCTGCTAAATGTTCGACTTAGCTTATCATAATTAATAAAGTAAAATGACAAAAAAAAGGTTAAATAAGTGTAACTACTAAATGAGTGTATAAAAGTTTTTTTTATATATAATATCCTTATATAAGTTGAATTAGGATCAAATGAGAAGGGTTGGGAAAATTACAACTATACATTTCAGATGCACTTATAAAAAAAAATGCATCACTCTCAGGGGGTGTTTACTTTTCTTTTAGCGGAGAGAATTGTGGGCCCAAAACCCTTATTCTCTCTTTATGGAGAGACCAATTAAAACTACACCTTCCCCTTTAAGAGGCTAATTAAGAGCTTCATATAGAATCACTTAATTTAGTAAACACCTCCAATTATTCTCTTATTTTAAAAATCACAAAGTTTAGAGGGTGTTTGTTCAAATAAAATTTAATAACCTCGGATAAATCCTAAGTTATTAACAAAGAAACACTGAGCAATCTTTATTGAGTACGCGGAATTTACTTAACAAAGCTAAGAAGAATAACTTTTATTATAAACTCTAAATCTGCTTATTATGCAGATACTCTAAACAACTCTAAGATTATCGAACTTCTCTCTAAAACACTAAATAACTTGTGAATTCGTAAACTCTAAAATCGTATAGACTCGTACCTCTAATGCCAATCTAGGAGTCCTTTTATAGGCTCAAGGATATCCTAGTCGGTTTACAATTTGTATTCTTGTACGACAAATAATCTAAACATAGAATACAATACTTTCCATAAACGAATATTACAGTTCTTTGTTCTTGCGGTACTTTGACTTCATAGTGCGATTACTTTGAATTTGTCTTTAGCGATTTGACTCTTTGAATCTTTCCAAGATTGCGTACTAACAAGATTTTCATATCTTCAAGATTTCATATCTTCAAAGACTTTTCATATCCCAACAATCCTCCCCTAACTTGAATTCTACTTGCTTGACTTCAAGTTCCCTTTGTGAATATATCTTTAACAACTTCATCTTTAAGGACAAATTGTTTCTTAGTCTTTGATTGTATCTCTCAGAATGTCTGTGCTTGTCAAAATATCTCTTAGAATTATTCTTTACTGAAGATCCAACAAGATCCATTGTTTCAAAGAACACGGCAACATATGACAATTTTGTACATTAATTCGCTTTAGTTGCATACTATTCTCATCACTTCCGGTGTGTTAACTCTGTGAGAGGTGAATCATCGAAAACTTAATGGATTTAGATCTCTTTACCAAAGCCATTATCTCGGAGTAGCCGAATGTTTTGGTGTGTAAGACCATGGTACATTGATAACCATATGATTTTAGCAAATCATCATCTATCATCAGATTTGATTTGTCTTTACCAAAAATCATGCCATACGGACTAGTTAGTTCTTCTATCTAATGGTGAACTAATTACCATATAATGGTTTTCCACGCCTTTACCACAAGCCATTTTCTTGTGGGCTAGCCAACTCTTCACATTATCGATATGGTGAGTTGATTACCATCCAACTTATTAGCAAGTTGTCAACTAAAACGGATTTGATATATCTTTACCGAGCCGTTTGCTCATGGATTAGTCAATCCTTTTGTAACCATGGTGGATTGATAACCTATTGATGTTATCATCACAAAACCATCTATTCAACCTTTATTTCAAAATATGTATTACTTAGCAAAGGTTTCTTTTAAAATTCTTTTAACTGGTTTATTTCGCAAACAAGATGCTTTGATGAAAGTCTTGTCGATCAAGAAGATTTTGAATAAAAGTACGATATATCAAAAGTATTTATTCAAATAAAATTCATACCGCTTATTGATCATTCTCAAGAATAGTAGTCCAATTGATAAACAAGTTAATAACCATGCAAGCGGTTTCATTATCCTCTTCTACTTCCAATCCATGCTCTAGCATTCTTCTCATGAGCTCAACTGAGAGGATATCTTCTTTTCCGCAAACATGTATCATTGTTCCATTTTCCACTCTAAAACATGAACTCGGACTCTTCAAAGAATCTCCAAGAAACAATTTCCCAAATTTTCTTGATTCTTCCAAACATCATCGGTCTCTTCTTCTTGCTTCCATGCAGTTATTAGATCACCATGTAAACCAAACCAATCCCTTCTAATGGATTATGTTCAAAGTAAGCTTTATTATGATATAAATAGAATAGGTCTATTCTATCTATAATGTCGCAAGAAATTCCATAGCCTTTTGAAAACTTTGAAGCTTTCATCTTCTTTATGAAAAATCAAAATCTACTACTCGAGATAATTCCTTAATTCATCACTAGTCTCGCATCTTAATTCAACTTTTTCTTTCTTTGAGAACCGAACATCGTAACTTCGGTTTTCCTTTTCTTTTCAAGCTCTTCTTTCTTTCATTGATCCTGTAGCTTCTTCTCTAAAATCTTTGATGCTCGCAACATCCTTCTTATAATCCTCCCTAGCAAGATCATACAATATTTTCATCTCAAAATAATTAAACTTACGCAATCCTTTATACCCTTGACTTTTAAGATAAGCCATCATAGCATTTCGCTTTAGCTTTATTAAGTCTTCTTGGCATAAATCTAACAGAACAGTGATCAGTAATGGTTCAAATACTTCAATCAAATTCATCTTGTACCTTTTGAGTCGCTTCTCTATTCGAGCTTCTTGAGCTTCCCGAGCTTCTATCTTTAGCATTTAACTCTTCTTGAAGCTTTCTAGCTGCGACTTCATTCCTAGCAACTTCAATTGCTCTAATTTCATCAAAGTTAGCTTTTCTTCTTAGTTTCAACCGTAACACCCTTTCCTTTATCCTTAGGATCAATTGCAGTCGAGAAGTTCTTTGTTGTTCTTCTTCTTGTACTTCTCGAATAGTAACTCCTCCTCTTGGTTGTGATAAATCTCCTAAAATTGTAGCAATGAACTCATCATCACTTGCGTAATGAATAGGTTTGAGAATAGCCTCCTCTTGAAAAGCAGTTGAGGACCAACAACTTCTTCATGTACAGTTGTTGAAGGACCACTTCCTCATCAAAATCTAACACTCTTGGAGTTATTACCTCTTGTCGAAAGTATCATCGCCAGATGCTTTGTTGTTCAAGACCTTGATCATCATCGATTTTGAAATTGAACTTGCTCATCAAGATCTTGAATGATCTTTTCTTCGACTTTTAGAACTTTCGTGTTCATTTTCTTTAACCATATCTTCTTTCAAGTTCATTCTTCTAAATTCCTCCAAGTTGATGAAGATGATTTATGAACCTTTGGTGTGTACTTTTCTTAGACGCCTTTGTGCTTTCTTCTTTGATTTGACCCGATACGAAATTCTTTAATCAAAGGCCGATAAAATTTTTAGCCTTCTAAATTTTATCTTCAAGTTCTTGATCCGCTTAGCTTGAACCTTAGTTGTCTTTTGCAACTTAACTATCTCCCTTGTCAAAGCATAATTATCCAAAGATAAACCTTCACGAGGTATAGAATGCGGATCTTCACTCGAATATGTGAATGTTCCTCCGATTGAGAAGCGAGAGCGGATCGAGGTGGAGATGGAGAAGGTGATCTTGCAATTTCTTCTTGAACCTCGAGCTTGGAGAAACAAGACCACATGGAGATGCAGACCTTCATGCGAAGCAATACTTGCGATCAAGGTACCTTGAGATGCAAGATACACTGCTGATTCGGTTCCTTGAGCGAGACTTTCACTTCGCATCATCTTCATCATCTCGCTCTAACAAACTTGAACAACTTCCATCATAGAAGTAGTTAATGGTGTATCTGGACCTTGAAATAGATCACTTATTCTAGCCATAAAAGTAAAATCTTGGATTGTTGAACAATAACAGGCAATAAGTCCAGAGGCTTAGGTACATCGACAAGTTGTTTGTTCGAAAAACTTGTACAAACCTCGATACATTAACCATTTTGATCCATGATTGATGTGAGAAAGCATGCCATCAAGAATTAGCCTTGAAAAATAAAAACACGATCATATCTAATCCCACCATAGCGGATGCTATATTTGACCCAAATGCTCCCAAGAAGTACTTTTTAGCACTAATACAATGTAACAAAACATGTATTAAAACTTCCATTGAGGACAAAAGAGTTGTTTCTAGTGTTTGTTCATTAAAGAACCTTCATAACCAATATGCCCAAAAGTTTCTCAAATTAATTCCTTGGCAAAACGAATAGCACCATTATTATCATTAAACAACAAATCCTCTCTAATAGATGCTTCAGTAATCTTCATAGTTCTTCCAACAACTGTAGCTCTAATATAAAATTCTTCATTCTCCATGTTTTCTCTTAGAGCCCAAAATTCTTGAATCCAAGGTTCAATAATATCCGGCTCCACTAAAAGAGCATAACCGATAAAGGCGACCAGTTAGATAATCAATAATATCATGAAACGCCTCATTGTCTTCAGTCTTGTCTAAATTGGCTACCATATTGTGCTTTGAAACAGTAGGTCGATTCGCCATGAGTGATTATGTAAGCACAATAAGAATTGAAATCGAATAAGAATGAGAGAAATAGAATATAAGAGGGAAAATCGGAAAGTAGTTATTTATAGGAGAGATTTTAAAAATCATTGCCCAAAATAAAACAACCGTTAGCATTAATTACCCCTCAATATAACCGTTGGAACAGTGCTTTTAATACGACAAACAATACTTTCCACGATGCAAGATTTTCCAAAGCGACTTTCGAGAAAACAGATTTTCCAAATTCCTCCATAGAAACTAAGTATACAATTATCCTCCCTCAAGCAATACATAGGGACTATACTAACATCTTATAGTCCTCCCTCAAATGTAGCTTAGTAGTTAATCATGCCAATACTCACCACCAAATGATTGAATCTTGAAACATCAAAGCCTTTGGTGAGTAAGTCACCTACATTGTCATCTGTGTGAACCTTAACAACATTAATGAGCCCATGCTCATAACAATCTCGATAAAGTGATGCCTAATCGAATATGCTTTGTCTTGGAATGATACACATGATTCTTCACAATACAAATGGTACTCTCATTATCAATATTGATAGGAGTATTTTGAAATTGAACCCATAGTCCAAGAGTTGATTCGCATCCACAAAACTTGTCCACAACACTTGCGCAGCCTACGTGTTCACTTCGATGATGATGTTGCTACAATTGTCTGCTTCTTGCATTGCCGGAGACTAACCTTCTACCAAGATATTGGCATCCCCGCTTGTTGATCTTCATCATAATTATCGCCTACATAATCACTATCCAAAAAGCTTCTAAGTGAAAAGGTGTCTCTTTGGATACCACAACCCCAACTTAGGTTGTTGCTTCAAATAACGAAGATTCGCTTTCGCATTCATGAGAGATCTTTGGTGAGACTTGATATCTGCACATAAACAAGCGCAAATATGATATCGAGCCTTGATGCGATGATACATAAGAGAGCCAATCATTGATCTGTATAACTTGACTTCAACAGTTGTCCATCTTCATCTTTGCCCAATGAATTGATAGATTTAATAGGTGTAGTAACATCCTTCATATCATCAAATTAAACTTCTTAAGTATGTCGTGAACATACTTGTCTTGATGATAAAAATTCCTTCCTTTGATCGCTTAACTCAAGTCCCAAAGAAAGTTAACTCTCCCATTGAACTCATTTGAAATTCCTTCGCATCACCGCTCAAATTCTTAACCATGGACTGTTTGGTAGCCCCAAAGATGATATCATCAACATAGACTTGTACTAACATGATATCCTTCTTGTCTCTTGATAAACAAAGTCTTGTCTATAGCTCCTCCGTATCCATGTTGCAATAAGAAAGTAGAGCTTCTCATACCAAGCTCTAGGTGCACGATGAAGGCCATAAAGAGCCTTAACCACCTTGTAGACTTTGTTTGGGTGTTTAGGATCTTCAAAACCTGGAGGTTGTTTCACATACACCTCTTCCGTAATAGTGCCATAGAAAGGCACTCTTGACATCCATTTGGTAAACACGAAACCCATGTATGAAGCAAAAGCAAGAAATATTCTAATAGCCTCAATCCTTGCAACAGAGCAAATACTTCATCATAATCTACACCTTCTTCTTGTTTGTAGCCTTGAGCTACTAACCTTGCCTTGTTTTGATAACATTGCCTCTTTCATCTCTTTTCACCGAAAATCCATCCGGTTCCAATAACTCTCTTCCCATCCGGAAGATCACATAAAACCCAAACTTCTTGAAGTTTAAATTGAAGAAGTTCTTCTGCATAGCTTCAACCCACTTTCTTTAGTCAAAGATTGAGCAATGTTCTTGGGTTCCTCTTGAGATAAAACAAGTAAATAAGCGTGTTTGATGGTCCTTATGATTCGCCTGTTTTGTTTGTAGACAAAGCTAAGTAAAGCATTATGAGGTTTGGTGAAACTCTTAGCTTTGTGTCTTGTCATAACTCCAAGTAGATGGACCAATGATTTGATCATTGGATGATTCTTATGAACTGTAAGATTGGAGACTGTGGAACTCCATATGCATCATCCAAGTTAGTATAATCAGACCTTCATTAGAATCGAGAAAATACCTTCATCTTCAAGCTCATCATCGGTTTCTTCTAATCCGGGCATGGTAGGATCATCCAAATCATCTAAAGCATCATTGTTAGGTGCAACAAGATTTTGGTCAATCTTGTCAAAGAAATCGTGAGAGTACTCTGCAGCCTTGTTCTTCTTCTTTGCCTCTTCATAAGCTCTCCTTTGTTCATCGATGTAAGAATGTGCTATCGTCTTGAAGAAGCATCCGATTAAGTTCCTCTTGAATAGATTGATCCTCGGCAGATAATGAGGATTGTGGTGCAATGATACTTTGTTTTGGAGAATCGACTTTGCTTGGGAACATCGATGCTTTGTTTTGGACTTACAGGATCTTCATCGGAACGACATCCGGTCTAATATGAACTCCATGAACAACATATTGTAAATCTTCTCCATTATGCACATGTTGATTTTCTTCTCTAACAGTACATAATTCATTGAAGGAGTTAAAACCTCAAGATCAAACATCCAATCGGGACCTTTACCTTTTCATTGTCTTGATCTTCTAAAACTCAACATGAAGACAATCTTGAATCTTCTTAGTAACTCTGTTGTAGACTCTAAAGCCTTTCACTTGTTAGTGCAATAACCCAATAAATATCCTTCTTGACTTGTCATCAAACTTCCCAGATTATCAATGGTGTTTAAAATAGTGAGAGGGCATCCAAAAGGCTTCATAAAACGAATGTTGGGTTTATTGCCCATCAAGAATTCATAGGGTGTCTTCATCTCATGGTTTGGTGACGGAGACTACATATACATAGCACGCAGATGCCATGACCGCCCGAAATTGAATAGGTAGATGGAATCGCTAGCATAGTCCTTGCTGCTTCAATCAAAGTCCTATTCTTCCTCTCTGCAACACCATTTTGCTGTGGTGTTCTAGCAATACTAAACTCCCTCTTTATACCTTTGTTAGCACAAAATTCATCCATAAGCTTGTTCTTGAATTCAGTCCCATTATCACATCTAATACCTCTAACCTTGAGTCTCAATTGGTTTTCGTGCTATAATCGATTATCGAATAGCATCAAAAGTATCATCTTTAAAACCCAAAAGAAAACCCAACCGAATCTCTGCGGTCATCTGTAACAACCAAACAGTATTTTCTCTTGTTTAAACTTGCCACAGAGACAGGTCCAAACAAATCCATATGTAACAGCTCCAATGGTTCTCTAATAGTTCTTTCCTCAAGCTTCTTGCAGGAAGCTTTGTGTTGTTTACCCTTCTTGCATGCCAAGCATGATTGATCATTCTTGTAAGTCTTTGAAGGTAAACCTCTAACTAGATTTCCTTTGACCAGTTTGTTGATATTCTTGAAATTAACATGGCCCAATCTTCTATGCCATTGATGTGCCTCTTGAGATGTTGCTTTAGCCACCAAACATGTGGCTCTTCCATAAGAATGTAGACTCTTCATGTCTAAACTATACATCATTTGTCCTTGGTACTCTAAGGACTACTAATTCATCATCAACAGCTTAAAATCGGAGGAAAGGATGAGACATTCGTGTCGTTGAATAACACGGATCTTGTTTATCACAAATTTGAGAGGCCCGATAACAAGTTAAACTTAAGCTCCTTCACATATCTAACATTCTCAAAGTCGATAAGCCCCGCTTTGATAGTTCTTTTCCAAGAATCTTTCCTCCATTGGGATCATTCCCAAATGCAACTCTTCATCCACTAATATTTCTAAAATCGATGGAATCTCTTTGTCTCTGTCATACTTCCGAGCAACCACTATCCACAATTAGATGATCTTTAAGCTCCTCTTCCGGGTTGCCCCGCATATAAAGAAAAGAGTTAGTGATTTTAGGAACCCAAGCCATTCTTGACTTGTGTTCCCCTCATGGAGTTACAAACTCAAATTCTTTGAGTATGTAATTCCCACTATCTTCAAATGATGATCCGTAATTATTTTTTGATCTTTAGCATGTGGATTTTCAAAACTTTCTCGGTTTTCAACATAAATCTCTTTACAATATTATTAGCTTTTTCTTGTGTCACAAAAACATCGATTCACTTTTTGTTGAAAGTGCATGTGTCCTCGAGTGATTCTTCCTCTTAACCCATTCGGTTTAACACGTGGTTCTGTGATCTAGATCCCTATGTGATTGTAATACTTTCTAGGTTGATAGTGAGATCTCCTAGGATTCCTATTCAAGTAGTGTGATCAGACCTTGTTTTTCCGGTAGTACTTTGGAAAGCACGTGAGATCTTGAAGGTTTTGAAAAGGTCTTATCCGATGTGGTATCTATGATCCGGTGTGAAGTTTCGTGATTAACCCTATTTGAATTATTCCAAATTGGTTTGTGCTCTCTAGGTTTGTGGTTGATGGATCCGTCTTTGGAAATTTGCTAAGGTATTCGAGTGTCGATCACAATCTTTGATTAAGTGATTAGGACTATAACACACAAAACACAGTTTTTGACCCATATGTCCAAAGTGATTTCTTTTATGTCTATGCCCAAAATTATTTTGCCTTCTTGGTGAATGATAAAACTGTTTTGACCAAAGTTATCCCAAAAGATTTAGCGATCTGTTTTGAAAAGGTTTTGCAGATGGTATCGCTTGTTGAAAGACTTTGATTTAAAGGTCTGCTTGATTTTGAACATTATTTTCAACAGCTTCTTTGGGTTTTCGGATCTAGATTGAGCAACAAGCTTCTTCCTAAACTCTAGACCTGCCTCTCCAAATCGAGAAACATCGTGCCTTATGGGTTGATGAC
Source organism: Chrysanthemum lavandulifolium (assembly GCA_022545495.1). Lineage (NCBI taxonomy): Eukaryota > Viridiplantae > Streptophyta > Magnoliopsida > Asterales > Asteraceae > Chrysanthemum > Chrysanthemum lavandulifolium. Next base: position 48,402,498 of record CM040242.1, on the reverse strand, counting down.
TAATGGGATGCGGGACAACATTATATCCCTTGTCTTTCTTATACTCGGAGGTGGTTCACTTATTGAGCCCTCATTACTAGATGTATCTACATAGTTAATGAGTTCATCATCACTAGTGGTTATGTCCTCAAAATCACCTACATCCCGATCACTAGGTTGGTTTTCTTCTATGTTATCAAAGTTCATACCAAAACCTAATCCGGTTCTAATGTATGCTCTTCTTTGTTTTCAACATAAGTAACACGGGACGCACAGATTCATTCCAGTGACAAACTTTTCTAACAGATCATCTCTCTCCTTAGTTAATTTCTCAATTTCAACAATTTTACAGTTTAGTTTCCATTCACTAAGTTTTAACTGGTAATCCCGTTGTTCATACTTTTCATTGAAGCCATTTCATTATTTTCATGTGTTATAATTTTAGCTTCCATAGACTCTAAAGTAATTTGATACCCCGCTACCTCGCATCTAGCCTTAACACAATTATCCCTTTCAATCACATAATCATAAGCAATTTTAGATAAAAATCATACAGATTGGAACAAACCTCGAGAGATAGGAGGCGAATTGGTGAAGTAGCCACCATTGCAAGAAGAACATGATCATCTTCACTTTCTTTGCTCCAATCAAATCCTCCAAAGCCATCATTAGATTCCAAAGCGGTATGTTCGGGTTCTTCATCAAAAGCGGTGCTCGGTCCAATGCATCCACTGCTCTTTAACTCGCATCTTCCATCGCTACCATACAAGAAGTCATCGGTTCATCATCAAACTCTTCACTCCAACAACTTCGATAACTTCTCTTGAGCAACCAAAGCCTTTGTTTCGATGATTGGAATTTCTTTGAGCTCAAGTTTGGCTTCTCGGATGTTCTGTTTGCTTGATACTTAGCAAACCCGCACTCCTTGCAAAGTGACGGCCTTTGACAATCAAGCATTCAATTTGGGATTTGTCAAAAGTTATTCCTTGTTTGGTTTGAAATCAATACTTTTGCCTCTTCTTCATGTACTTTTGATCCTTGCAGTGATCATAGCAACTTGCCACCGATATCAATTTCTTCAAGTGCATCTTCTTCAACGTGTTAGATCCTCTTCATAAGTGTGATGTAAACCGACTTGTTGTGCAGAAGGAGTACACAACTTCATCTGAGTGCAAATTGGTAGGTGGTGGGCCTCTTGAGCATATGAAGGGGTTGTAAACAAAGATACTTTTAGAAACAAGATTTGAGGAGAAGCGGATTTTGATGTAAATCGCGCTTCTTTCGAGATGATAGAAAAGCTATCACGTGAGACTTAGAATTTGTTTGTCCACTCATCTCATGCTCATACACTTTCAATTGATGATAGAGATCATCAAAGTCCATGACATCCAAACCTTGTTGTCCTCCGATCATTGTAGCGATCACATGCCATGTAGATGGCGGACTCTTAGAAACTTCAAATTAGCATCCTCAACTGACACTACGCCTTGTATAACTCCAACATGTTGAGGAGATTTTGAAACCTATCATCTGCAACATCAAGACTTTCTCTTCACCCACCGTGAAAGTCTCAAACTGTTGCTTCAAGAAATTTCACATGCATCTTCTTAGAGGCTTCATTCCTCCAAATCTTGTCTTGAGAGCGCCCAAAGTCGCTTAGCATCTTTAGCATCATGAAATTTGGAAGATGACCATCCGAATGGAAGACAAGAGAATGTTTAGTGCCTTTTCTTGATTCCTTAGGTTCTTCTTGGTAAGACCGCTTTGGTGCAATTGGTTGTCCAGAATATTAATAGGTTCTCGAACTACTTCATTGCCATTCACAATTACATTCCACAATGCATGATCCAGAATGGCAATATATTGCCTCATCTTCATGCACCGAGAGATCATATTCTCCTTCTTGATTATTGGAATTCGAGTGAGGTGATTGAGGTGGTGGAGCGACAATCGACATCTTGAATATTGTTGAAGTAGGTTTCTTCCCAGTCGAGTTTCCACACAAGCTCGATACCACTTGTTGGATCGATATACTTTAATCGGACTAACTTAACTAGCTTGTTAAGATTTAATAACCTCGGATAAATCCTAAGTTATTAACAAAGAAACACCGAGCAATCTTTATTAAGACGCGAATTTACTTAACAAAGCTAAGAATAACTTTTATTATAAACTCTAAATCGCTTATTATGCGATACTCTAAACAACTCTAAGATTATCGAACTTCTCTAAAACACTAAATAACTTGTGAATTCAGAAACTCTAAAATCGTATAGACTCGCACTCTAATGCCAATCTAGGAGTCCTTTATAGGCTCAAGGATATCCTAGTCAGTACAATTTGTATTCTTTGTCGACAAGTAATCTAAACATGAATACAATACTTTCCATAAACGAATATAACAGATTATTTGTTCTCGCATCTTTGACTTCATAGTGCAAGATCTTTGACTTTGTCTTTAGCAAGATTTGACTCTTTGAATCTTTCCAAGATTTGTGCATTAACAAGATTTTCATATCTTGATTTTCATATCTTCAAGACTTTCATATCCCAATGTTTGTTTAAGCTTATATGTGAAACTTATGAGCTTATTTCTATTTAACTTATATTTTATAAAGCCTTAAATTTTTGGTTTATTTTGAAACTTGTAAGTTTATTATAATATATGACAAACTTATATAAGTCTATAAACCCATAAATCTTAAAATAATAAAAAAAGTTAGAGTTTACAAAATATAAACCGAAATCAAATAAGCTTATAACAAAACGAGTTAGGAGCAGATAAGAAGAAAAAATTAAAATGAAAAACATAAAAATAAATCAGAACTACACATTTCAGATGCACCTACAAATATAAGATACTCTAATGGAAATGTAGGCTTATAAAAAACGCCTAACTAGTAAACGAGTATTGAAGGAAGCTGTAATCAAGTAAAAATACAAGACGCGCACTCCCCCACAGTTTCCAAATCTACTACAGATAAAATTCAAGTAACGTGTTATATACAGTGTGTGTGGGTTTTTTTTATACTGACTACTTCCATTTCACGTTGAAACAATCAAACAAATCTCCTTGTTGTTCCCTCCAAACAACATGCCTTCATTTCCGTAACCAAAACAGAATTGAGTAAATGGCGGCGAGTTCAACTGGATTTGTCTCAAAAGCACGCACTGCTTTCCATTCAGCTGCTGCCAAAGCTGAAAAAGTCTTCACTGATATTAAAAAATCTGATTCTTCTCCCGATCTAGGTCTATTCATTCAATTTTTTATTTATTAATTTCATACATTTAGATGTTTATTTTGATCGTAATCTAACTGTTTTTTTATTTAATTTGAACTGATTAATCGTAACCGATGTGTTAGATTTAGATTTGAATTTATTCAATAGGTTAGTTTTATTTAATTTGAACTTATTAATCATGATTTGTATTTGAAGTGATGATTAGTAATTGATATTTCGGTTCAATAGCTTAATTTTATCTATTTTGAACTGTATAATCGAAAAAAAAATCTGTTTTAGTTTCGTTAAATTGATGTTATGATGCTTAGTGTGATCAGGATTGAACTGCACGATTTTAGGTTTAAGTTTTTTATAGATTAATTCTGATCATAATGATCGTAATATAAGTGTTAGATTTACGATTTATAAAACTATGTTTTAATTTCGTTAAATTTTTGTTATGAATTATGATGCTTAGTGTGATCAGAATTGAACTGCACAAATTTAGGTTTAAGTTTATATAGATCTAATTTGAAGTTTTAATTTGTGTTATGATCGTAATATAAGTGTATTAATTTGCTCTTTTTTTTTTTTTTTTTTTTTTTATAAATGTGATGTTATGATGCGTTTCATGATCGTGATTGAACTGTTGTAAGTGTTGGATTTTGTTTTAGAGGCTATCTCATCTAGTTTGAATTGATGGCTCGATTTACGATGACTATGGAACTATCAGAGTGTTAGGAATTTAGGAATAGGTTTTTATAGCTTATTTATGATTTCATTCGAACCAATGATTTGTATTTGAAGCGATGATTCGTAATGAGACTACGACTATCGAAGTGTTGGATTTACGTTTTATAGCTTAGTTTTGATCTAATTTGCACAGATGATTTGTATTTGAAGTGATGGTTCGTACTATAAGCGAAGTGTTAGCTTTAGGTTTTATAGCTTTATTTCATCTGATTTGATGTTATAATTGGTGTGACGATCATAATTGAGCTTTCAAAGTGTTAGAAGAAATGATTTGTTTTATAATAATTGTAACTGAAGTGTTATGATCTAGGTTTTTGAGTAATTGTTTGTATCTTTACTGAATGACTCACAATTTGAATCGTTTTGATGTTGTAGATGAACTCGGTAAACAATCGTCAAGTTCTGAGGCGAACGATTCTTCGAGTGATGTAATCGTTACGAAGGTTAGTAGAAGTCTGCTGTTTTTTGAGCTGATTTACTGATTTTAGTCTGTATTGTTGGATCATAATGCTTACTAATCTAATGCGTTTATATATTCAATTTAGTAGCGGTAAGCAATAAGCATACGGTTAGTTTTCGATGACAATTTGATGGTAATAGACGCATAGGCCTAGTTTTGAAAAATTGAATTTCATCGCATAGGCCTAGTTTTCCCTAATCTGTTGTGCTAATAGTACCTGTATGCAATACACTTAGTTTTGAATGAAGGTTTTGATTATAGCATAAGTATAGACTTAGTTAGATGTATGTAACTCTGGTTTCGTTGACAGGAAAAGACTGCAAGGCGGAGGCCGGAGCCGATTAAGACGAAACAAGATTGGCAGGAGAGGTTTAAAAACATAAGATTTGGGAAAAAAGAAGTCCAAGAAGCTGATAAAACTGATGATCCTACAATGCCTACTCCGATTTTTGATGAAAATTTCTTTATACCAAATAGGAGTCCTCTGGCAAAGGTAAATACCACATTCTGATTAAAACATTGACTTGCTTAAGGTTTTGTAGGTAGATGGTATTGTAGTCTTTTCCAAAAGTGAATTTAGATTGTCACGCGCTTTAGAGTGTCAGGTAGTTCCACTAAGTTGGTTTGCATAACATTGCTTACTCGAGTGTTATTTAGTTTATGCTTAATTTAGATAGTGGCTAACTATTAAACCGGCTCGCAAGAAACCTTAGTATGTAGATCACCAAGAGGAGTAATCTAGTAAAGCCGTTGTAGATGGACTTAAATAAAACACACCTTTGGGGATAGCTGCTGAATGAAGTTTGCTGAATTTTCACTGTAAAATTTACAGTTGCTGTTTTTTAATTAGTGACGTGTTGCAAGCATATGCAACGGGAGTATGAAGAGTTCAAATTTCTATTTCATTTTTGTTGCGGCATAGTGGAAATTCCGTTTAAGCTGATATACAAAAGTATGTGCATGAACAGAGAGTAAAAATAATAATTTAAGTAACATACAAAGTGGATCTAGATTATTTCTAAGATATGATGACATCTCTATAATATTCTGATATCATACAACTGAAAGTGATGTTTTTATCCTCTAGGAATCAGAAGGCAGTTTATTGAGTTCAGACGACTTGGATATTGATATCATACCATCAGCGGCTGTGCTAAGGCAATTGGCTATCGGTGTTGAGTAAGTTATTCCTATTATTTGATTTTGTAAACTTTCTAGCTGAGTTATGTGAAATCTGTACATTAGATCGTGGGTAAAATTTGTTACTTATATCATATTCTTTTACTTTTGCCAAGCAATGATTAAAGTGAAGTTTATTATTTCAAATATATTATCTATGAGGTTTTATGTGACGGTTTCAATAAACAAGGTATCGAATTTGGAAAAACCAGTCATAGGATCCTAAATTGACTCTAACTGCAGGACCACCAGAACGGTCAGGTCAATGAAAGATCTTCTAATGTCATCTCGAGATTCTTCACCTGTCAGAGAGAGAACTGGTTTGAATTTCTCTTCAGTGAAGTCATTAGTACTGAGGGATAAGGAAGATAAGATTGATATGGAGTTTGGTGCTGAACAGAAAGTAGTGTCTCTATTCAATTCACTTCTTGGTGCAGGTAGATTCTTTGTTTTGGTGGATATTTGTAGCCAAAAAGAAATTTGTTGGCTCTTGATGATCTTCCAATTTCTTGCAAGATACTTGCAGAAGGACATCTTTCTGGTAGGGCTAGTTGTAAGTTGGAGACAAATACAATTACATCGTTGCTTAAAGACCTTCATGGTGCTCCTCCTGACAGCTTTGTTGTCGAGCTTGCTGAAGCCATTGGATGTTATAAAACTATAAGGAAAATGGCATCATTTTGGTGCAGGGTTGTTGCAGAAGTAAGTGAGTTGCTCTAATTTTATAATCTTAGAACTAAAAATATATCAAAGGGTCACAGTTATCACATGCCTTGATGAAAAAAACACTTTGTTATTATTTTGTTTGTTTTCCTCTAACTGCATAACCTGTTAGAGTTCTAGCATAATCCAAGTTGACCCATTCGTATGTAAATGGGTCAAAATGCCATCTCTAGTTATAAATGTTGTAGATCATCTTCTTGCAGCTTGCGTATTACTTAATTAGTAGTTACTTCGTTGGAACTGCAATGTTAGGTCATATAAAATTGACATTTTATGAACTTTTTGTGTGCAGTTGAGAAGACTATGGTCTGAAGGACAACATATTCCTGGCATCCCTGCTGATAAAGTTCCAGATCTAAATTGTTGTCTACTGTATCAGAAGTTGCAGGTCATCAATTGCTGTATCTCTAGAAAACACCGGCGTGCTATTGCCACAGAATCACTGGATTCCATCTTAACACAAGCTAATCTTAATGGTGACGTGTCAACATTAAATGGAGAAACCGACCTCATGTATGCTAGAGTTAGCTCTGGAGAGTTGGTGCTTCGATTGGGAGCTGATAAACAATGTGAAAATCTGACACTTTTGGAAACTGGCGAACCTGTGTATGCCCCGGTTATGCAGGTATGATCAGTATAAATGTTCACTGTGATTTGATGTTGTGTAGGACTGGTGCATATTATGTATATAACTTATGGACAAGTTTTTTAGGATTTTATTAGATGAGTACTAGTATTGTTTATGGATTACTATTAAGAGTTTTTGGCATCGTGTTTTGGAAGTGATTATACGATTATTGCGTTAAGTCAAATGAGTTTCTTGTGTTTAGGTATAGAGAAACTGATTCGAATATCTAATTATTTAAGGGTTGAATACCAGTTTTGGGCTAGCCGTATGTGAGTGATCCATCAACCAAAGAGTTTGTGGGTTCAAGACTTCAAGTCTCAAGAGAGGCGTATGTGTGTGATCTTAGGTGTGTCCATGTATGCCTTTAGGAAAAAGGTATTACCGATTTTGGATAAAACTAAAGGGCAGAATCACATCCAAAGAGTATCTACTGACTGCTACACCATGTTTTGTGAACAGCTATTATCAGATTCAGGATATTCCGTATCGCTGATTCACTTTCAAAACTGATTGCCAGATATCCCCTCAGGATTGATATTGGTATATTTGATAGGTTAGGTTAGGATTCCTAGAGCAAGGCTTGGATCAAGTGGTTAACACCCTTGCCTCTGGAGACAGAGGTCAAGGGTTCGATCCTCACCCCTTGCAAGCCCGGAGGTCCTTTTCTACCTTTGGTAGAACCGGAAGCAGCCTCTCTACTATAGGTAGGGGTAAGGCTGTCTACATCTCAACCTCCCACATACACCGTGGAAGACGGTATTGGGACCCATAACCCGAAAGGTTAGGATTCTTAGTCAGGGACTTCCGGACTTGTATAAACAGGGATTAAGAGAACCACCTGATAATGTTTGATTTGAGATATTGATTCCGATATTTTTGATCAAGTTCAAAGGGACAAACGGTCAAAACCTGCTGATTTTGTGTTTTGGGTTTTATTTTGTTTTTAATTTTAAGTTCAATATTTGACGGTCTTAATATATTGTCAAAATGCTACCTTTTTCTTATGGGAGTATCTTCATTTGTGGGTTTACAGGAAGAGCCTCTGCTCACAGAAGATCTTCTCAAGGAAACCGAGGAATTTATATTACGTACAGGAAGGTGGATAAAACATTCTGATTGTATTTTATAGGATCACATGCAGTTATCTTTCGGTTTTGTCTTTCTCGGAGAAGTCCCTTTTAAATGCACCTATATTTCAGACAGATGCATCTAGTTAGACACAACTTGGGCCAAATAAGTCCTTAAGTGGCATCACTTTCCAGGAAGTGGGGCGTTGGAAGGGGAATAAGTACCAAAAGCCTGGGACCCAAAGATGAGACACAAGAAACTTAGGCCAAATTGAGTTATTAAAAGTCAATTAAAGTTATCCATTTATCAAAAAAGAGGGTCGCTGTGTAGTTTCTTATACATGATTATGATCATTGATGATACTATATCAATGATCATCAGACAAAAAGATTATAGATGCTTACTAGACAAAAGATGTTAAGGATGGTATCCGATTATTTGGTATCAATTATGACTTGCATGGAACCATGTTCATTTTAGTGTTTTAATTTCAAATGAACAAATCAGTGTTATGCTTTTTAAACAATTTGACATTTTCATGTTCTCAGTGTTGGAGCTGGGTGCTCTCAACTCCTTTCAGACATGCAGGCTTTTAAGGTGAATTACATGCTACAAATTGCATATGTATTCCTTATAAGGAGAAATGTAATTCAGTATCTAACCCTATGGTGCTTTTTGTTATCTTCTCTTAGGCTGCAAATCCTGGGTGCATATTAGAAGATTTTGTTAGATGGCACTCACCCCCTGATTGGATGGAGCCACCATCAGATGATGAAAGCAAAGAATCTGTGGATGGTGATAGTGTGTCTTCTAGAGGGCGTTTAAGCATGCGCATGCAGAAAGAAGGTATATATCCACACTGTTGAATCATCTGTGGTGTGAAAAAAATTATGAGGTATGTGCAAATAATGCTGTTATTGTGATTTGTTGTGCTGGTTTACAGGGAATTTGTGGAGAGAGATATGGGAAACTGCAAAACCCGTGCCAGCTGTTAAACAGTCTCCGTTATATGATGAAGATCTGTCTGTGTAAGTGAGATATGTTCATTCTGTCATCAAAATCTTATTTACTATTATGTCTATTTGGAAAATAGGCTGGTCGGGCAGGTTGGGTAATATGTCATAATATAATACTTTTCTATGTGTTGACACGGGTTGGATTGGGTTGATCCATAACATATTTTGTCCAAAAAATTTGGAAGTTATATAATAAATAGTTAGTGTGAAATATGATTACTAAAATTATATCATCTTAACTCCAATATTCTTTCTTAATAAAAAGACTTCAACCCAATTCTCTTTAGAGCTGTTACATTTACATTATTCTTGAGAACAGAACATGCCCCGAATCATCTCAGTGACTTATAAATGGGTTGGAAATCGACTATTTTACTTTTTGTTTTGATCTGATTAAAGGTGATTGGTTCTTTGTGTTTGTAGAGAAGAAATTCTGCGTGGCTTAGAGGATTTCCCGCCTTCGGATTTTTTTGAACAACTATACATTTCTCTTGTAAGTCAGAACTCTACTTTCTACCTTGTTTCATCGACGATAACTGTAAATCTGAAGTGTTAATTTTTTTGGATTTTCAGCTTTGTTCAGCATGCGTGGTTGCTGAGACTAGAACCTCGACAAATGAATATGTATACAAGCTGTTCCTCGAGTGCAAAGATTACATTGTTGCTACTTGTCAAGGCAAAAGCTGGTTTGAAAAAGTTGATGATATATGCCAGGTATCTGAATATTTCATGTATGTATATGTTTATGCGTGTGTGACTGCATATGGTTAGATTTATTTTATTTTATGGTGGTAGGTATATGATACGGTGGTGATGATGGTGTCGAACCCAGATGAGTTCGTAAGGCTCACAAAGCATCGGCAGGGTGATGATACTCCTGCTGGTGAACAAAGGGTCGATTTAGAAGGCTAAGCTTTGTTTTTGGTAACAAAGACAAAAACCTCGGAGAACGCCACCAAAAGACCCGAAAAGTGTAGAAGAAAATCCGCTACGCCAATCCTCCGAAAACCCGTTACGCCAATCCTTCAAAACCCATTACGCTAATCCATCTCATCGATGTTTTCAAAGAAACCACCGAGAGCCGGGAGTGCATCCCCAGCTGAGAAACCAGTTACTTGATTCAAAATGATTGGATAGATGTATAATCATTGATTTAATTGTATATTAATTTAAATAATGAGCTAAATTAAATTTGTTTTTTTCTTGGGGACTGATGAGATGCAGATTTTCATATACCAAAAAAGACTGATGAGATGCAGATTTTCATATACCAAAAAAACTAAGTAATTGTATATTATCATCGAAAACTGTTACATGAATGAAATCTTGCAGAAATTTGATCACTTGGTGCCTTGGAATCCCTTCTTTTTTGGTTCTGAATTAATTGTTTTGCTTAATGGCATGTTTGCATCCTCGTTAGGTTTTTCTCGTGTTGCATCATCAGCTTCGAGATCCTTCATGAGAATTTCTGGCACTACGAAGTTGGCAATGTAGTAAAGCAAGAGGAACGCTGCACTGTCAACCAGGTACAATCATTAGATACTTTCAAATTTATATTATGAGCACACACACAATTAGTAGTAAGATGGGCTGGTCAAGTAACGGATTAAAATGGAACAGGAATGGTCGCTTTTAGTACATGTTGAAACTTGAAACAGGTCATGTCATATCCGGTTAGGTTGATAAGCAAACACTTCTTTTCTTTGTCGATTTTAAAGCTTATTAATGAATAAGTTAATACGTTGGTTATTATGACCATAAAAGCAATATTAATGCACACTTTTTATAGAGCTTCTTTTTGTTAGAAATGGACTTTGGCGGACTGATAACCTGTTTGACCCATACAACCCATTTCCCTTTTAACTATTTTTTGAACGGACGTTCCCTTTTAACTAAGTCTATATAGATTGATCTGTTTGAGATTAAAACTAGATCAATATCTCAACTCATTCATGAGTGATCGAGTACTAGTGTCACATCTACTCACCATTTTAGGTGGTACTTGCGATTGCAGTTCTGTGGAATTATGTACCGGTGTCCTGTTCTAGTCCACAAATGGGAGGCGTTAACTATTGAGATCAAATTGACTAATTTCTAAGTTCCAAGTTCCAACTTTCAGATTTCATGATTTAAGCTTAGCAATAAAAATGTTTAAAACCTGTAAGGTATAAATCACTGTTTAAATTGTGATTTCATGGAGAAGTACCTTTGACCTCAGAAGGTCTAAGATACCCAGGTGGACACAGATAAATAACACACACACACGCACATGTGCGCGCACGTTCACACACATACGCAAAATGTTAGATAGGATAGAGACAACTGATACCCGGATGCATATATTACTTCCTATTCTAGCACAAACATCACTCATAAGATTTCAACCTTTTGAAGCCAACTCCCTAACTTTTGGTTGCAGTATTATCAAGTGAGTGTATCATTGCTACATAGGGTCATGAAACATGTACTACACAAGCTACATGTGTTAAGTTTCAGATGCTAATCCATATAAATTTTTGTTTCTAGATATACTGGATTATCACAAAGTCAAGTACCCATGTTAGCTTACATAAAGAACACACACACAATACAATTAATGCAGTTTTTCATTAGCCTTATACACTTATTTCGAGACAAACCAACGAATATGTTTCTAGAGGTTATTGAGGAAAACCTTGTCGGAATCAAGACAGATAAATCTCCGGTAGTGGCAGGCGAATTGACAGCAAGTACCACAATACTAGAAGAGGCGACACCCATAGACATAGCATTGGGCTTAGTCCTCACATGGTTTAGTGGCAAGTAAAAATTATGTCTTGGTGAAATCCCACTTGGTGTAGAGAAGCAATTGAGTTTTTGGGTGGGTAGAGGTTGTGTATGGTGGTTGATAGACTTCATTTTTCAAATTTCAGTTAATTCTCCCACAATGCATATTTGCCTATAGGTTGGCCTTTTTTACAATTTGAGTGTAGATAATGTTTTTGGGGTTTAGGTTATCTTTAGGAAATCCACACTCTGTCACGTGCCTATCCACGTGATTTCTAATTTCTCATTTTCATCAAAGTTTACACTTTTCTTCATACGAGGAGTATGAAAAGAGAATCTAGGAATGCAAAACATGGTTAAGGTTGTTTAAATCTTCGTGGTCAAAATTTAGGTTAGACGACTGGACGAGTAACTCGTTACGAGTTTTATTTGAGTCACAGAAGGTAAAATAATGGCACTAAAGATAGTGCCATTAAGAAAAATAGTTTCTCCCCACGCATCTCACCTATAACCCCAATTACAGCCCTTTCGTATTAGTGCATGTGTATGAAATAATGGCATACGCGCAAAATACAGATACAGGTTACATTCACAATAATACATTCAAACAAAAGAAAGAACACTTAAAACGATGGCATACAAAAAATAAAAATAAAAACCCGATAAGCACGTTCATATAATTGAAGTTAACCTTACCTGAAAACAAAATGTTAATTGAATAGATAAAAAAAATTATATATATGTATTATAAAAGTACCTTTTTGTAGCAACTACTATTGGGTAAACATCTAACATTAAGATGAGAGAACTAATTGTCAACTTCATGGATGAAGTTATCAATATCACAGTGTAAATGTAAATGTTCCTTCCATCTTAGCTTGCCATAAACAAATGGTTTTAAAGATTTGTAAGCTCCAACTACATATATACAAAACTTTCATTAATCTGTGTTTGAACATGACAACATTCTAACATGCCAAAATAGGGTTAATTTTCTAGAAATGTAACTTGCCATTTTCTAATTGGGGTTAATATACAAATATGTTACTAAATTTTCCAAAAAAGTTCGACTAAATTACTGAAAAACATGACATTTGAGGTCATTGAATTTATAAATAATATTCATAAATAACATTGAACTTGTAAAAACACAACATTTATGTTACTTAATATATATAAAAAAAGTATACGATTAAGTCACTCCTATCAACACTAAAAAATGCTTCCTATAAGTTCAGTAACCTAAGTGAACAAAATAAAAATTTAGTACTTAGGCGAACTTTTTAGAAATGTTTAGTAACATATTTGTGTATTAACCTTTTTTTTTTCCTGCTATCATGCACCCTTAAGTTTTGAATTTTGACCTTTGTGAGTATTTGCTAATATAAAATGACCATTTTACTTATACATTTTGTAACCATTTTATTGTAATCGAAAGGTAAATTGTTCATTTTAAATGAACAAAATACACACAAAAGTCAAAATTCAAAAGTTTAAGATATATTCATAGAGAGAATGATCATGGATGCTCGTTTGTAACATCGTCGTCATTAATAAGTCAAGCTACATGGTTTCTTTCCCTCCCATATTGAATCTGATTTGGTTGCCAAGGTTAACAATGTTATCAACTTCAAACGAGTCCGAGGTTTGAGAGGGTTTGTCCTTAGGTTAGAATACGCATATATTACATCTTCTAACATTCGAGAAGGAATCTGAGATCGAAGCATCGATATCCGAGGGAGACATGGACGAGTGAGTTTCTCGACCAATTTAGATACCAACAATTATTTTTTTTAGAACGGCAATTTTAACTATCTCACAATATTTATACCATAAATCTATCTCACGTATTCTAAGTTATGACTGAACTCATTAACTATTCTTGGCCGGAGCTTCTCACCAACATACTGCATTATTGTGACATGCCCTTTAATAACACTAACAATTACTTTACATACCAACAATTTCATGGCATGTAGTGGAAACACAAAACAAGTTGCCTTATCGCTAATTCTTAACTCGACTACTATCAAACTAAAAAGAAGGAAAACAATAGAATATACATGTATGAAATCACTCAAATCGCGTCGTCCTTTAATAAGTACGTACCATATATGAACTTTAGCCCAAGAACGTCAAATGATTGCTCGAATATAGATATACATCCACTTGTTTCAGAAACAAGATTTATTCAATGGTTTTGGCTTCCTTTAGTAAAATTTATTATCACTTTTTTTGGAAAAGAAAAGATCATAAGCTTAAACAAACAACCTCTAAGTTTACATCCCACATAGGTTAAAGAAGAGAAATCTTTCTTGTTTATGTACTATAGTGAATGAGGATCATACATGCCTAGAATTGTACAATGTTTTCGGATACATATGCATAGGAAGTTGATTATAAAACTAAAAATTTCAAACTTTATACTCTCTGTCATTCGAAAATAAATATAAAATTCTTGACTTTTTAGAATATGTTCAATAGAAACGTTTCACCGATCCTCCTGAACTTACCTAACCCCTACCATATGCGCAACGCCATATTGATTATGCGGAATGAATGATGTGGCTCTCCAAGTTCTTTAGGATTCTTGAAACAAATAATCCTTAAATTTGCATTAATTAAAATACAAAGTGTTATAGACCCAAATGTACAAACATTTTTTTTATCTTACCTGTCGAATACATGCCCGGCCTCAGCAAAGCCAGATTTTCCTAGAGGCTAACTCGATCAGTCATGCAAAAAATTATTCTATGTACTTTCAATGTAAATATGACATAAAGATTATTCTATGTACTTTCATGACCAAGCTTTGAAGAAAGCACTTGCTATAGATTAGCATTTGCCCTCCGGTAACACACATGCGAAAATAAAACTAATAAAGCCAACATTTGATACTTCATATTCTTCTAAAGCATTGCTAGTAAGAGTTCACAAAATAAAATCCATAAAAAAAACTTGTCTTTGTATGATTGGTTGTAGCAAAGACAAGAGAAAGAAAACATTTCAAAATTCACCGATCAAAATATGACAAGTCCTTTTGTGAACTCTTTGTGGTTCTAGCAATGCTTATTCTTCTACTAGTCTTTCAAAAAGGATGATTAGAGTGCACGGTCATCCACGCTATGTTGCACTGGCTTCATTCGCCGTTCGTCCCTTTGTTGCTCCACCGGCGAACGTTATTTGTATTTCTCTTTTTTTTCCTTGCAAATGGGTGGATATTTATTGTGGGGTTTTATGAGACCATACGCACTACAATGATTATTTGGTCATCGGTGTTATCGCTAAAGATAGCATTAGAGTTATTGAGGTGTCATTAAAGAGATGTTAAGATAACGCTGATGTGACACACTAATAATTAATGCAGTGTTTCACCCGGCTCTCTTACTATATTGTGTTTCTTAATAAGTATAAATGACTGCTAAATATATCTACTAATACAAGTTCACAAATATTTAAGTTATATAATAGATTTAAGTTAAAGAAAAAAAAAGCGAGATCACGGTTATTTAGTCCGCGAGTATTTAAAAATGGGTGTAACGGGTTTTGAAAGTCGGGATTACCCGAGAAGAGTATACATTATCCGTCGCCCGCAGGTGGGTTTATTTATTTATTGACGACTCATCCGCGAATAAAAATTGACGGAGTTACCCACCCATCACAAGCGAGCGCCCGCGTGTTATGTTTTTTTCCTCGCTTGATGCCATTCCTACTTTCAAACGATTTTATCATTATTGGAATACGTTATCAGTTATCACATATATGAAAGTGACTATCACAAAAGTGAAGTCTAAAAGTAGTAAGAGCATCAAACAATCTTAGATTTAGAACTGTTAATTATAATTTTACAGTTGTGAACTCTTGATAATTTGTTTTCTTATACAAAATCCTCGTTCTTTCTTCAAACACGATTGTTTTATCACATCACATAAAAATCGATCTTTTCACGTCATGATTAATCTATTTTGATGCACGTCCAAACATAATTCATATCAATTGGGTCAAAAACTTTTTAGTTTATCTACTGATGACGTATAGTCTAGATTCGGGTCACGAACCCGACTAAAGTCCAATCACTAATGCCTCAAGATTTGACCCAAGATTATCGACGTTGTTTGGGCTCACGAAGGCCCAAACCCAAAGCTATTTACGGAATAGATATTGGATATCTCCATGTTTGGAGATAATCATTCCCAACCGACTTAGGCGGGATACGCCGAAGGTTGAGGAACACGAACCAACAAGGATTCCGCAGATATAAAGGAATCACATCCTCGTTAAAGGTACGATCTACAAACCCTAACTCTCCTTTAACCCTAAACCGATTACTTACTCTCGCGGAGGATAATCGTGGGAGACAATCCCACTGATAAGCTAGCGGTGTTTTCTCGCCTCTTAGCGCGCGGTCTCAAGCAACGATTCTCAATTGGTACGAGAGCCGAGCCCCAAACAAGGAAAACCCAACTTTTGTATCAACAAGTGGCGCCATCCGCGGACCATTCACTAAGAACCAAGAACTAGAATGACGAAGCATGGAAATCGGCGATCGCATCCGCACTCACGGGAAAAAAACGACGATGGATCAACTCCCAAGCGCACTTACGGGACAACCAATACGCTAAAAATCGTGGATCGTGCCAGACACGGTCTTCCCTCTAGTGGAACCGCCTTGGGACAACCTGTGCCACTACAACCACCACCAAGGCGAGATCCATCACAGACTCCTTTTACTCCACTCAATCGGTGCTAGAAACTAACTTCACGAAGCACCCGACGCCCCCGATAAACAAGGGGCATCTTGGTGGAAACGGACACCCTGCTCAGAGGGAGTCGTGCCGAACTAGAGCCAAGTAGTTTTGTCTCTCAAACTACGAAGCTTTAGCCACTCATGGAAGAGAAGCAAAGAAAGGTCGACGAGTCCGCATGCCGACTCAACTTTGGCCCGAGTTTGAGGCCCCCACCGCACCGGCTGTATGAAAAGCGGGAGGATAGTCGCCACCCCAAGATTCAACAGGTGGGAGGAGAGTTGAGGTGAAGAGACACCTAACTCACAACATTCGGAAGAAAGCGAGGAAGATGAACGGCACAACAACGCCCACGCCTGACTTGGTAGCCGCAGAATCCGTGACGCACTTGGGCGACGATACTCCCCAGCGAGAGTCCTCAGTACAAATTCGAGGGACAATGCTAAGCGCCAAAGGAGGAAGATTAGTCCTCGATAATTCCTGACAACGAGGATAGCGAGATCGACACCGAAGTCCGTAAAGAAATACCGTGACCAAGAGGAGGAAGACATGTCTCTCCCATGGCCCGTCGGAAGGTGGATGCGCTCACTAGACGATCGGTGATTTCTCGAAAACAAGAAGAGGCGCATGCCGCTAATGTCAAAACCTATGACGGAACAGCACCGACGATCACCTAAAATTTTCGAATCACCAGAACTATCGAAAACGGCCACAAGCGCCATGGTGCCACATGTTTAATTCCACACTAGTGGGAAGCGCGATAATCGGTTCAACAAGCTTCCACGCAGCATCAATGGTTTTGAAGAATTGAAAGGCGTTCGCCTAAATTTCACTCAACGAAAAAGCGTGCGAAAACCCCATTGAACTCGCTAGGTCAAACAGCCAGGGGAATCCACGAGCGCTTTTATGGAGCGCTTCAGGACGAATGTATGCAAGTTAAAGCATGTCCTCGAATACTCAAAATTTCGTGGTTTATGAATGGGATCAAGAACTCTAACTTATCAAAAGATTGAATGACAAGATTCCCCAATCTTTGATGAAGTCATGAAACGCACACGGTCCTTCGCCCGGAGAAGTCAGCCGCGACGGATAGCAAGCAGGTTATTCAAACCACCGCAGGAACAACTCGGGAGACAATCCACGGACCGAATAGTAACCGTAATGTGAACTATCGCAACTAAGGAGTGGGCGCGACAATGACAAGTACACCTCACGACAAAACGTCAAGGAAATACTCGCAATGTAGGCGCAAACTTTCCAAGACCGCCACAATGCGCACTCCGTAGGATCGGCGAAATG
This sequence comes from Chrysanthemum lavandulifolium, assembly GCA_022545495.1. NCBI lineage: Eukaryota > Viridiplantae > Streptophyta > Magnoliopsida > Asterales > Asteraceae > Chrysanthemum > Chrysanthemum lavandulifolium. Next base: position 48,384,661 of record CM040242.1, on the reverse strand, counting down.
GGAGCGGCTATCGGACTACCACGCATGTAAGGGCCACACCACTAACGAATGTGTCCAATCGCCCACTCATTGACAAACCGGTTAAAGAAGGCGATTGGAGCATTTGGTCAAAATATAAGGAGGGAAGGATAGATGAAAAGCGGAAACAAGAAGGAGACACCCAAGGAAAAGGCCGACACCATCTACATGATACAATCATGGCGGGTCACTAGACGTAGGTCGCCAGAGTTTTCCGAGGAAACGCAATCTCTTTCCGCCTTTAATCATGGATAACGCAGCGGTTGAGCCACTCACCATCGAGATTAGCGCGGGGTCATGACATCCATCGCATGTATGTTGATGGTGGAGCATCGGCGACATCATGTATGAGCACCGCCTGGCGACTACTACCGAATACGCAGCCGCTAAGCCCGGTCGTAACGGCGTTGATCGGTTTTACGGTGAAAAGATATGGCCTATGGGCAATACGATTACCAACAAGATCGGAAACGAAAACACTCACACGGCCCGGATGGAATTTATGGTGATCAAATCTCCTCGCCATACAATGACATTATCGGAGGCCTCGATATCCGCTATGCGCTAGCCCATCAACAACAAGACGGATGCTTAAATTCTGGTGGAAGGGGCATTGTTACTTTTACAATGCCACTGCATCAGATAGAGAATGTAACACGATTACATGCGAAACGGCACCAATCCCGAATAAATACAAGAACCAAAGTTCCAAATCAAGGTTGCGATTCACCCGTAATACCGGAACAGAAATATCCATCGGAGGTCACCGTCGGACAACCAAAAAGTGTGTGCGCGCTTGCAAAAGAACTTGGACATTTTGCATAGAGCCAAAACACATGCCCGGGGTACCACGCCAATCACAGAGCATAAATTGAGAATCCGAAAAGGTACTCACCACGCGCTGTAAGAAGCGCGCCAAGCCCCGTAGCGCCGCAAGCAATTTTGGCGAGGTACACAAACCGTGGATGCGGGAATTATGCGTGAAGTTCACTACCACGATCGCTTTCTAACCCAAGAATGGTCAAAAGAGCGACGGTAGCCGGCGAATGCGCGACTTCACCGATCTTAACAAAGCGCTGTCCACAAGATCGCTACCCATTACCGTAGATAGATCGGAAAATAGAGTCTCTGTGGGTACCCATTGAAGTGTTTCCTCGACAGACAAAGGATACCATCAAATCTAGATGGCAAAGTAGAATGAGGAAAAACGGTTTTCACACAAGCCAAGGCGCTCATCATTACAAAAAAATGCCTTTTGGTCAAGAATGCAGCGCCACCTACCAAGTTAGTAGACAATGCTTAAAAAAAAGGGGCAGCAACCTCGAGGTCTATGTTGATGACCGGTCATAAAAGCCATACCGAATATGAGTTAGTGCGCGATATCGAGGAAGCGCTCAAAACTCTACGAGATCAATACGGTTAAACCCAAAAATGTACCTTCGGCGCCATCAAGGCATGTTCCTCGGATACCTAATAGAGCCCGACGGTATAAAACCATGTACGAAAAGACAAAGGTCGTCATCGAACTTCCTTCACCGCGCGTTGAAGGAGGTCCAATCTCTCAATGGAAAGCTAGTCGGTCTTAACAAAGTTCTGCCTAAGTCACAGACAAGTCTCTACTCTCTTCAAAACACTCAAGAAGTGTATCAAAAGGGAGATTTTCGGTGGACTACGGAGGCGAAAGCCTTCACACAACTTAAGCAACACTGCAACGCCCCCACACTTGTCGCACCCCACTGTGGGAAGAGTTAATTATGTATCTATCCGCAATCGATGGAGCAGCCGCGCAAAGGTTACCAATGAATGAGGGATTCAAGACAAACCCCGTCTACTTTGTAAGCAAGCGCTCAAGAAGACGGAGATGAACTATAGCGCCATGAAAAATTAGTTCGGCGTTGGTGTTTCACGCCAAAAGGCTACGCAGTACTTCCAAGCGATCCAATAGCGGTGATCACGCATCAACCGATCAAGCGATCATCTCCAAACCCGACGATCAGCCGACCGCAGGTGGAGTGTATTGCTAGGTGAGCACAACATCTCTTGCTGCACTCACGCATCGCAATCAAAGGATGACCGCGCGTACTTCATCATCGAAAACCGTGACACCGACGAGGTACCCGCACCAAGTAGGGCGGAACCGCATGACCCATGGATCTTGTTTACAGTATGGGTCCTCATGCGCTGATGGTTCGTGAGCATGCCTCATTCTCACAAACCCGTAGGAATGGAATTCACTTACGACCGCGCTTTGAATTTACAACGATGAACAATGAGGCGTAATATGAAGCTCTAATCACGGACTACGCATTGCAAATTCGGATGGGTGACGTAACCCAAAGCAAATGTGGACTCGACTAGTGGCCAACCACGTGTTGGGCGGATACGTGGCTAAAGAAGAAAATATGATTCAAGATCTCGACAAGACCAAGACATCGATCAAAGGCTTTGACGATTCACCATCAAGCAAGTTCCTAGAGGAGAAAATCGCAAAGCGCGTATGCACTAAGCAAGATCGCCTCGACAAGCTTCGCACACCTATCAAAGCAAGTGCCGTGGAAACACCGAAAAGCAAATCCATATCGGAGATGGAAGTCTCCACAATAATAGAGGAGGACGGTCCTACATGGATGACACCGATAACGAATTCCTAAGCAAAGGAACGTTACCCCAAGAGCGTAAGGAAGCTCGCAGGATACGCGCACAAAGACGTAGATTCGAACTTCGAGACAACATACCGCATCGACGCCCTTCCTCCAACCATGGCTCACCGTGTTGGCCCCTACAAGCAAATTACGTGTCGAGAAATCCATGAAGGTTCATGCAAGATGCACTCGTGACCACGGTCCGCTGTAGCACGCGCCATGAGATCGTGATATACCGCCAACCATGCACCGCGATGCGCGAGATTTAATAAGGAAGTGCAATGATTGTCAAGTTCATAGACCCGCCCCGCCAACCACAACACGAGCTAATGCCAATTACATCACCATGGCCATTCTACAAGTGGGGTATCGACATTGCGGTGACATTTTCCAACTTGCAGCAGGAGGGTTAAAATTCTCATAGTCGCTATAGACTATTTCACTAAGTGGATCAAGCAAAGCGCGAGTGACAATCACGGCAACCGTGTCAAGCGCTTTGTCCGGAAAGTATAGTATGCCGCTTGATCGCCTGGGAAATCATCTCGACAACGGAAACAATTCGCGACAACCCTTTCAAAGATCGGTGCGAAAGTTGAACATCACACAAAGACTTCGCGTCGCTAAACACCCACAAACCAACGGCTTAGTCGAACGCGAATCAAGTTTAGGTGAAGGAATTAAGGCACGCCTAGAAAAGCACAAAGGAAGGTGGGTGGAAGAGCTATCACATGTCTTATGGGCGCATCGCACCTCAATCAAACCAAAGACGGGAGACACTCCTTCTCTCTAGTCTACGGATGAAGTCGCCATTCCAAATTTAGATCGGCATGCCAACTATCCGCACCGAGATCAATGCGACAACCAATGATGACGAGACGGTCGACTGATCTAGAAGAAAGGCGCGAACGCTGCTATATACGGAGGCAAAATCAAAGTCAAGGATGAAAGGATACTATGATGCTAAAGTGCGCAGTGTTTCATCTGCACCTGTGACTTTGTTTTCCGCGCCAACGATGCGAGCCATGCGAAGACACAGCAAAGTTGGACCAAAGTGGAAGGACCCTACGAGGTTATCAAGCACTAGAACAAAGCGCATAAGTTACGAGGCTTGATGGTCGAGAACCGCCAAGACATGGAACATCTGCAACCTCAAGAGGTGCTACCTATAGAGTGGCCACGCCCAACAGACAAGCGCCGTGTACTTTACTAAAGTCCCCAATAAACACCTATGTATTTACTTTTTATTTCCTTAATGTAATGTCTTATTTGTTTCTCATAAACACTTGCAAGTATTAATAAAACGTCGCGGTTTCTAGCTAACTCCGTGACACTTTTTAATTTGTTATTTCCATATACTGTATGTCTTAACATCTTTCATTTCTTGCCTACATGGCGTGCATGCACTAAAATAAACCCACGATGGTAAAAGGATAAGTTAACCTACTAAACAACTTGTTGAGTAAGAGGGTTGCAAACCCGTCAACACTGGATCACGTATCCTTGTTAAACACCTTGTTCTAAAGACGTTGAATGAGTTTTGTGCGATCTCACGATGGGTGCGCAAAGAACGCATATGATGCACGTTTAACAACTTAGGAACCAAGACACTTGATTCCTTAAATGGGATATTTACAAGACGACGTATATCATAATCATACACGGCTATGGTAATACTTGGAAATTATTTTTAAGTATCATATGATCTTCATACATGACTATGAATTTCCGATTATTTGCGCTGATATACATTTTACCATTCAACAACGAATACGCCTTTTACGCAAAGACGCATGTATAAGTATGCACATCACAAATTGCAATAACATTCACACACACTTAACAAAAAGAGATTTATTCATAACTACGAGTTATTACACAAAGATGTTTACAACACAAGTTACAATCTAGAAGCTATGACTACGCTCCAAAGAAAGAGATACCCGCACGGCTTGCAAGATTCCCAATCTCATCTAGCTTCTTCAACAACCAAGATCTCGACGAGCCACAAGTAGCAACACTCACCGGCACCCCGTCCGCATCGAGGGAGGCGAAATGCGCCAACACCGCACAAAACAAATGCCTTGCCCTTAATGCCTCCTTCGCAAGCCTAGTAGCATGCACTTCAAGACTTGCTTCAAAGGTACTTCCTTCTCCAAAGCAAAAGGATTCAAGATATCCTTAGACGCACAAACATGTGCACGTGAAGTCGATTCATCGCTTAGGTAATGGTCTCTGGTCACAAGAACGGCCTCCCCACCACGATGACGTGCTAGAGTCAACCCCGCCATAATGACATTTATGGGGTAATCTTAATCGCGCCCAGCTCAAAGAATCATGGGAGCTCTAGGTCCTTCATCCTATTCATAGCAATACTGTGTTATCATAAGCCTTTGTATCATAGTTAGGTACCTTCAATAGGCACCTTTAAAAGCTTAGCCTCATGCAGCTTCTCCGACCGCTTTACCACGCCCAACGCCAGACCGAACCACCTCTCCAAAAGCATCAATCACTTCCTTGACTCAAGAGTGCTCAGCAGCCACGGCCGATGAGCCACCGCCTAAGAATTAGTATATGAGATGAGGATATAATTCCTCATCATACCTGCACTAAGCTTGCGCAACTTCATCTCCTGCGCCTCCAAGGCACTTTTTACAAAAGAGCCGAAGCCCTCAAGCTGTGAAGTCATCGCCTCTTTGCCATGCTCCAAGTATTTCAGTGCCCAGTGACACGCAGACTTATACCCTAAAGTCTCCGTGACGCCCCGGCTTATCTCGACACATTAGCGCCATCTTCTTCAAAGAAGCTTTTGAGCGTATGAACTCATGTTTTCCGCTCACTTTGGCTACCGCCAATCAAGGCTTCCAAAGGATACAATCGCGATCCTTTCGCTACTTTCCCAAAGACACTTCGCCTTTAATCAAGCAGACAGAGTACAAGATCCTCAACCACCGGTTCATTGGTACATCCTCGCAATCATCTGTGCAACAATATGTTCTCTCGTTCAAGACTCGTGAGCGAACAGAATATCTTTCTGGCGACTCCGCACCTGCTCAAACCTACAAACACGACATCGAATTATCGCTTCCCATGCGCAGCTTGAAAAGGCAAATGAAAAGGAAACAAGTATTGTCAAGATTACTTATCAGAGGCCGACATATTCGCCGATGGGTGCGATGACGCAATTCACTAGCGATGACTCTACATTGAAGACCACCGGGCGTTTTTCCCGAGAGCTCGCGCCATCACTTCCGAAAGGCCCTTACGCTTAGCCCGCACTCTTGCCCTCCACCTCCTCATCTATGGGTTGCGCGACTACAGCTGGGTGGTGGCTGCGCTATCGGGAAGGCACCCGAGGGCTTGGCACGCTTTGTAGCGGCGTCGCTTCCACAAAGAACGAAGGAACTTGTCCCCGCCTCCCACATTCGCCTCAGGTACGCCTGCGGTAGCATCTAGTATCGGCCTTCACCCTCCTTCGCGGCCGCACTGCCTTTACCTCCACGGGCTTTGCTAGTGCACTACGGTGAATAGATCCATCTCTGCAACAACACAAGAAAAATAACACAAGTTATATAATGCGCGAAAAAGAAGAAAGCTCTTACATTAATTACAAAAGGGGTGGAAGAATGAGTACCCACTCGCCATTGGCGCCAAGAAGATTGGCATCTCATCCCAAGATACCAAAGAAATTACTACCGATGCCCATATGCACCAAAAATTCCTCGGGTAGAACTAATGGGGATGCGGTTAGCATTTATCGCCCGCATCCTCAAGAACATAAGATCCGTGCAAGGGCACTCATCCTCTCTAATGTACCCCGTATAAAAATCATAATGCCATGGAAAGCATGTATCATCTACCCGTAAAAGAATTCCTCCAATTCCTAAGCGAATCTAGTTTATCAAGATAACACTAAAGTCTACCGCGCTTAGCAAAGGATACCCACCCATGTGCCCATGTCGTGTGATAAAAGGCGCGAATAGGTGGATGGTCGGGTTAATCGCCAAGAAATGGCACCACCTCAAAGTTTGTAATTTTAGCCGACCGATGCGCAAGGTAACCGATATATGCGATTATAATAATTTAATACATCGCACGTAAAGGGATGGGGCACACGCTGATTCGCGAATTCAAGAAACGTATATACTCCCACTTTCTCCGGGAAGTCCGCATTGATGCCCGCGCATCCGGAACAACCGGATGCACGTCAAGGGGTATAAAGTAATCAGAGGTGAATTCCAAAAGATCGCTCTCGGTGAGGTCGGAGGTGAAGTCAGACAATTGTTTGACCATGGTCTCGTTCTTTTTGAAAGCGCACGCGCGGCTACCTTTGGTATAGGCGGTTTTTTCTGTTGCAGATGTATGGATTCTTAACAATGGCGGGTTGAACACTTTTCACTGTGAGAAACACAGTAAAATGGGGTAGCCGCTTATATAGTTTTATTCACTCACACGATGAGCGACACGTGATCCCACTATCACTAATTGCGCGGCAAGATCAACCGATGCGACTTCATCGCAGCTACTTTCCCGAATAACGAGGCGCCCATTTTCAAAATACCGCCTTAATACAATGTATCGTGGATATTATTTTGGCTTCTTTGCTACGCTTTGTAAGTTTTCTTTGACTACGGTTATTAGTCTAGCATCCGCAATACCATCAGCAGATACTAGACTGGGGACATGATGATGTATAGTCTAGATTCGGGTCACGAACCCGACTAAAGTCCAATACTAACAAGCCCAACACGGACTGGGCTACGCCGATCAGTGTTTGGGCTCATGAAGGCCCAAACCCAAAGCTATTTACTTAATAGATATTGGATATCTCCTATGTTTGAGATAATCATTCCCAACCGACTTAGGCGGATACGCCAAGTTGAGGAACACGGAACCAACAAGGATTCCGTGCGATATAAAGGAATCACATCCTCGTTAAAGGTACGATCTACAAACCCTAACTCTCCTTTAACCCTAAACCGATTACTTACTCTCACGCCGAAGGATAATCGTGGATACAATCCCACTGTAGCCTAACGGTGTTTTCATCTCTTAGTGCAGTGTCTCAAACAACGATTCTCAATTGGTACGAGAGCCGGAGCCCCAAACAAGGAAAGCCCAACTTTTGTATCAACATCTACAAACTACATTCAGTTATTTAAAAGGTACTTAATAAGATAAATTAAGCTTTAATTATTATGAGCAAGCCCTACTAAAGTTTTTATCTATAATAACTAATAAGAAGTAACAAACGTGTATCTTCATAAGAAGTAAAGGGTATTATGGCAACTCAAATGATAATTCAACAATTCCATTCATAACGTGCAAGACTTACAAATTACAATACCCAAATAAAGTATAATTTATGATACAGATACAAATACAAATACAAATACAAGAGAGCATAATGTTTCTTTATTACAACATAAAAACCATCATTTGCTTATGGCTTCGAATATCAAATCAATATGAAAACATACAATCATCAAACAATAATAATTCACAACCATGCCATGCATGCATGCACGTACTTTGCAACCGTACGTATGAATACCATGCATGCACGTACTCAAGGAAATCCACCACCAAAGCCGCCACCTGAACCACCACCAAATCCTGCACCAGCTCCACCAAGTCCACCGCCACCGCCTCCACCTCCACCTCCACCAAAACCTCCACCACCTCCAAGTCCGGATCCACCACCAAAACCACCACCAGATCCAGCTCCAAATCCAGAACCACCTCCTAATCCACCACCACCTCCTCCACCAAACCCTCCACCTCCACCGCCGCCCAATCCACCACCACTGCCAAATCCACTACCACCTCCCGCTCCAATACCACCACCATAGAAAGTCTTTTCATCTTGAAAGATCGCTCGAAGTCGAGAACTCAGCTTCGAGCAGGAGGTACAAACTAGAACACCGACGACAACGAGAAGAAATAGTTTGGAAGAAGAAGCCATATTGATTAGTTAAGGTGATGATGAGAATATGAATGTTTGATGCTATATTATATAGGATCAAATTGTTCTATAGTAATAAATGCAAAGGTATAAAATGTGGGGAAATAAATGGGTTCCTTGCTATTGCATTCACCCAACCGTCTCTTTGACAAAATCCACGAGTTTTACAAGAGTCCACCCACTTCACAACTGGCCGCGTAGGCCATACAGGCATATATTAATATACGTACATGTACATGTGGATTTAAGACTAGCCAAGGTAATATTATATACATAGAAAGAACGCTAACCACATAAAGAATACACACAAAATTTTACATCATGTGTCACAAACCAGCGATCGATTGAATCAAAGAGAAGAGAGAGAAACTGACACAAAATACACCAATTACCTGCTGACACATCAGCGTGTGGATTTTTTTATGTGGTTTTAGCATTGCTCATATAGTCATATACATATACCTCATGCGGATTTAAGACTAGCCAAGGTAAGATTATACTCATCAAGATTTAGGCTTTCTAAACCTAAATTTGTTTATGTTGATTATTCATTTATACTCATAAAGGTTTCAATAAGTTTGGCCCGTATAATTATTAGGGCATCTCCAATGCATTGGCCTAAACATGATATAATACACTCCACATCACCATCTCATGAGTTTATTAGAAACACCCTTACATTGCATTGAACTCATGCATAGTTAAATGAAAGTAGAAAATGTGAGAAGTGAAACAAAAAGTACAACAACGGGCCCACTTATATGTATATACACGGTATGTTAAGAGAAGAACACATATTAGACTTTGAAGTCCTACAATGATGTTAAACTATGAGTTGTCACTTAATCCTTTCTATTGTACAATGTAACATAACTGCATTGTGGATGGCCTAATGTAGGTATCAGTCTCTATTTAAAAACATTCGTATGTAATAAACAAATATAATACGGAGTATTATATGCTATTCATTCTTTAGACAGTTTTTCACACTTTGATTAAACATTTTATAAGGTCAGTTAAAACAGAATACTTTATTGGATTTAATGATTTATACACACTCAGGTCCTTTATTAGAGAAAATAACCTAAATTATTTCCTTCTTTAAAAATATTGAATAAAATTTGAAACATACTGAAAAGTAGAAAGAAAGGAGAAGTCTTATCCCCATAATGACACAACTAATTAAAGTGACATGCATGAAATGTCAAAGTGGGGTTTGCCTTAAAGTTTAGAAAACGGTTTTTAGATAAGAAGTACGTATCAAAACTGCATTTCTTATATATCTTAGTTGACTTTAGTTTTTGTGAGAAATTGAGAAATATGAGAAATCATTAAAATCGCAATTTGTAACCTTGATTCATAGTTTTTTACGAACTTTTTAAGTACAATTGCTTTTTTATTTGATTAGAAGCATATCGATGATTCAAAGTTTTGAAAATTTAACTTTTGATTCATATTATTTGCAAAATATCATATAAAATGTCAAAGTTTAAAATCAACTTATAGATTTCGGTGAATCTACATAAAAGTAACTATTGTAAGTCACCCGTTTACATTGAATCAACAAAAAAGATATTTCTACGTATAAAACTATGAATCAGCGCGACTAAATGCATTTCTCACGTTTAATTTAGCTCAAAATTTCTCACGTTAAGAATTTCTTATTTGATCTGATTCTATTTTACTAACGTACGTTTAAGTTACAAATGTTTTTTGAACGAATTAACACAAACTCACTAAAGGTCAAAAGCACAAAGCTAGCGAAAACTTAGAAACTAAAACTTACAGTCTTACACACTCAAATATGGTAATGCAAATACCAGAAAAGCTTCAGCCGAAACCACCAAGTAAGGAATCGAATTAGAAGGAACATAAGCACCAAACTATTAGGTGATGTAGCTGAAAACAGATGATAATGTATACATAGCCCATGTAAGTATTTAAAATGGCATAATACTTTGGTTTTGTAACGAGATGGAATCGGTTTCTTCCGAAGATGGTTAATATTTTCATTTGGAGAGTCCTTCGTGACCGTCTTCCAACAAGGTACTCATATTTTTGTTTTGTAGCTATGTGTGTAGTACTCATATTTTTGTTTTTCAAACCCTAAACGTAAAGAGATAAAAGCCAAGTGTTTGTTATTAAGAATAAACCAGGTTCATCTTTGCATAACTCGAAAGTAGATCCAAGAACCTAAACGTGTAAAAAGATCTCTTTGTTAAATTAAAATCATCACTTGATATTTTTTTTCTTTCAAAATAATTGTTTTTTTCCATGTAATTCATTGACTTTCGAAAACTACAATAAATATTAACTAAACATTTATAGAACTATGCATCTTAAAATGACACACCAATTCATATACTTAAGTGTATTAAAAAAATTAGTTATTTTCCAAAATCTTAAATTGCATCATGTTCACTCTCATTGTGACAATTATTTCGCATGTAAGAAATTTTCCAAAACTATGATTATTTAATATTCACAATGTCACAAAAAATTGCTTAAGCTACTATACCATTTGAAACCAACTAGATTTTAAAAGCATTATAGAAGAGTTTGCATCAAAGAAAATATTTAAACAATAAGTTTTATATAAGAACAAAACTTTAAAAAAAAAATACTTGTTAAACGAATATGCCTAGTTTTCGACCTTCACTTTAAATCTGAAGGAGCTTGAGTTGCCCAGTTTGTTTAAAGAGGCAATTACATATTTACCCATTAAAATATACATATTTAAATATTTTAAAAACATGCTTAAACACCATTTATATTATGCACTAAAAAGTTATATTTTAACGAGATATACAAATATTCAAGTTTTACTACATATATACATGCAATCTCCACTTGTTCATATTATGAAACTATGAACCACAAACTATCAATTTTAGTTATATAAATCCAATACCACAAGTCAACCTTTTTAAACAACAATACTACAAGGCTTGAAGTATAAAATTTTGTGCTATTTACTCGATTTTTAATTACTTATAACTTAAAAAAAATTACTTTATCCTTAAAAAACCCCGTTTTAGTTTCTAACAAGGATTTGCCCCCGCCGCAACTTGGTTCCTTTGTGATAGGCGTTATTTTAGTTTATAAATTTCCATTGTGGCATGAAGGAATTTCTACGACCCCTTTTTTATATCATTGCTGGTGCAATTGCTATCAAAATGTGTGCATTAGCTTGTTTGTGGCACGTTTGCCTTATGAGGCTTACATAGTTTGTTCTTATAACACTACATTGGCCATGGCTACAGGAGCTTTTACATAAGTGTGTTTCAAAAGTGTGACGATCATGTAGAAGCGAACGAATATACATCTTAAAGCAGAAAGGAAAAATTCTCGTGTGTTCCCTGCACCATAATAACGCGTTGGAGTTCTCATACGCCCAAATATAGTCGTCCAAGCCGATGTAAGCAAACGACATACCTGTATCTGATTATTCACCTAAAAAAGAGTAAAAGCTAATAGGAAGTCCAATTTTGAAATTACACACTGACACGGACACAGTGAGATAACTGTAAAAAACGTGTGTACCTTAAGCTTGAGCTCCACAGAAAATTCTGAACATACATTTATAATAGCCTAGCATCTAACTCGAGTTTGTTGCTTTTGGTTTTAAACCGCTTAATCTAAGACTGAAGCATATGGTTGCAACAAATGCAATGGCACGTGCAATCCTAATTATCTAAAAGTGACTGGATGAATATCAAGGCGTTGCATACCAGCAACATAAAGCAAGAGTGTCGGAAACAGAAAACACTTGATGTCGGACGTAGTCTATCATAAGGCTCTGCTGGTGCAATTCGTCGGACGGGGTTCCGCATGAACACTGTGTGAGCGGCACCTCTGCAGCCATGGCTGTAAAGTTAGTAACTCGATGCGCCAAGATCCGGCAAATTTTAACTTTGTAAATTTGTGGGGAATAACCGTCATGAATTAACTTGTTCATATTCATCACAGCCTGAATAAAATGCATCTATGAGGCTCGGTGAAAGAATCTTTCGTTGTCTGCGAAGCTTGTACCTGGACAGGTTGTCTTCTGTGAAAGTTCATTCTATTCCATACCTAAATATTGTTGTGTCATCGAGCTGAATCTTTCCACTCGGAAGTATAGTTCAATCGTCAGTCGATGATGTTGACATGCGATGTTCACGATAGCAAGACCCGTCTAGTCGCCCCCTCAAATCCCTTTTGTTGTTTCAAGAATCTTTGTGCAAAGGTCTGCACCATACGTATTGCTAGACCATTGTGGCAACGAAAGGAATTCGAGGGGAAGATGAGAACAGGGCAATATCTTAAACATCCCGTATCAATATTAGCAAATGAGGATTGCAACATTCTACCAAGTGGAAAGATTCCAACCGATGACACAACTATTCAGTTGGATAAGATTCAACTCTACCCGACTGCATACATATGGACAATTCCAAACAAATGTTAGTTACAAAAATGTGGCTACCCATTATTCTGAAAGGTGAGATAAGCGCATATACAATATGAGGATAGTGGCATTCCTAATAGCATTATTACAGTATTAGAATTAGAAAATACTGAGACAGGAACACATACATGGTAGTTGGCAGGTAACATTATTTGCTGTGAAACCTTTTATATGCATTATTCGGTCCCGATTTAGCATACAAAGAATAAGAATACGCACGTGTTAAATACACGCACCAAACACTACGTGAACATACGTGTATTCCTTACTTAATCCACGATTTCACTAACACGTCAAAACTAACGAAAAACATGAATAATGATAACGAATGCGGCTCATATATATGTATACAATAGCGATACCGTGCAACCAACATGGTCGCGCACACATTCGATGCGATGGCGTGCCACGCTATGAGCCAAGGAAATGTATATGCGTGGCTCAAGATATTATCATCATCGCCTATAGATTGGTAGACGCCTAAAATTCAGGCATACAATAGCACCGCCAGCAACAAACAAAGGCCCGCAAGACTTGTTGTTTGCGTTATAATAAAAGGCCCAAAAATAACACCATTTTAAAGGTAACCGCTATTCAAAAGCGCTTAGGTATTCAACAATAGGATGTTTGCGCCACTTGTAATAGCCTATTACCTCGGAAAGTGGTGATCAGTATTCGACCAACAAAAAGCAATCCCAATACGTCAGTAGTAGGATTATTTTGTCTTGGCCAAATACTGACCGATACAATAACTGTCCCAATGATAGGCCGAAACCCCAAAAAAAAGAAAATTGTATGTTAAAGTTCCTTAACAAAGGGAAATACATAGCCGCTTACGACCTGAAATGAAAAAAAAAAGAGACTAAACTTGAAGAAAAACCCATTAAGACCACTTAGCCCCAATAATGACCCATTTTAGCAACTAAATGGCTCTTGATCCGTCAAGCGATGTAATACTCGAATATTGTTGTGTTATCGAGTGGAGTCTTCCCACCGAAGCAGATTTCAACCTTCACCGCTAATCTTAACATGTGATGTTCAGAAGCGAAACCGCTCGATCGCCCCTCAAATCCCTTTTGCTATTTCAACAATCTTTGTGCAAACGCCGCACCAAACGTATTGCTAGACCATTGTTATAACGAAGGAATTCGAGTGGAAGATCGAACAGCCGGTACCTTAAACATCTCGCGTCAATATTGGCAAATGAAGATTGCGATATTCTTCCGAGTGGAAAGATTTCAATCGATGACACGACTATTAAGTTCGATACAAAATACTATGAGCCGTTTCTTTAGTGCCTAAATTTTTTAGAAAGATCATATCTGACATAGTTTCTAATGTTTTTAAAACGATGCCAAACGGCACGAATATGGTGTTTGATACTTTAAAAGTAAACCATGACAGCTATCGTAGTCCATAAATATCAATCTCCTGTTTTCACCCCAATACGTTCTGGCTCATAACCGATGCTCACCCAAAACCCAACCCGGTAGCTAATCTGGAAAGTTAATCCCTTTTTGCATACAGTTCTAAATACGCGGACCGAATACTACGTAGACATACATGTATTTCTCACTTAATCCACGATTTCACTAACACGTCAAAACTAACCGAAAAACATGAAAAATGATAACGAATGAGGCTCAGATATATGTATACAATAGCGATACTAGGAAACAAAGAAAACTTCCAAACCTGAATATCGTAAGCAGGCTAAAAATACTGGCATTGAAAGAAGATAATAGAAGGATTTTTGCAACCTGTATGATGGAATTTTTACACCAAGCCACCTTAGCGGAATTATGTGCTCTATTGGTTCCTGCTACCGCCTTGTTATTTTTCTCATTAGCTTGAGCTACATCATTTGCTATTTCTTGTCTGTATATCTTGAGGCGGTAGTAAAGGCCCTTCATGGTCGCAATAAATGAAAGACATGTGAGTTTACAAAAGTTAGACCCTAACATCATCAAGTATACACAACCATAAGACGTGTTCCGAATCAAAAAACATACATAACCGAATTACCTAATGACATCGAACACCGCCGCTTGACATTTTATGTAGATCCTCAAAATGTACTCACACTCCATTTGTACCTTAAATAACATTAAAGATGATTGTGTCAAGATGAGGTAACTCAAGTGATATCTTGCTCTAAATGGAAAAAAATACGGATATTTATAATGCAAGACTTTTATTACAATCCATCAGATAGATTCACATACCAGATTAGACGATGATGCGTGTGATCTATTACAAACCCTTTCTTACGTGCATGTTCAGGAGGTTATCACCATCGACTTGGTGAAAGAATATTTCGTTGTTCGTGAAGCTTGTACCCGCATAACTTGTACTCTGTGAAGGATCATTTTGTTCCATACTTGAATATCGTTGCGTCATCGAGTTTTATTACTCCTTAATTATCTTCTATTGATGGTTGAATTATCACGTCCTTATTCTTAATCGCGTTGTGTGTCTAAGGTCGTAGGGTATGCGTTTATCCCTAACTCTTTGAAACTACCAAAGGTTATCGCCTACAAAATCTCTAGGATTTATAAACTCAACTCTAAGGTACTCTTCGGATGGTTTAGCCTACAATGACTCTAGGTATTATAAGCTAAGGTTCACAAAGATTAATCAAGCATTAACTACACAACGAATGATCTATCGCAATACTAGATCATTAACAATTAAGATAAGAGACAACCAATCAATATTCAATAATCAAGTTTCATATTCCCTAAGCAAACACACAAGTAAATTAGCCGGACATGGAGAACATGCAAGCATACACACAAATAATTGAAGACATAATTGAATTAATGAAGTAAAACACTTATCTTGATGTAAGATAGGGTATGGAACCCTAAAATACTGTACAAGACAGCCTTGGTTCGGTTTAGGTTTTTACTCCAAAAGACTACACATCGAAAACTAAAAATTCGGATTCTATATATAAGATTACATATGCGACGGCGTCACCTTTGATTTGTGACGCCGCGGTCGCCGCTATTAGGGTTTCGCCTTGGCCACGTTAGTCTTGGCGACGGCGTCACCTTATGCTTGCGACGCCGTCCCTTCGATCTCGGCGTCGTCGGATCAAATCTAGGCCGTCGAGTCATGACGACCTACTCTTTTAAAACTGTCGCCACTTGAAAATAAGCAATTTGGCTATCGAGCCGTCACAAAAGTGGTCCGACGGCCACGATAACACCAAGCCGTCCCCTTTAGTTTTAGCAAATCTGAGTGTCTCGATTCGGACTTTGGCCATTTTCTTCAGATATTCGCGCTTTTCGTCCGAATAAGTGTCATTCCAAAGATTTTGCCTTCAAGATACCTAAAAAGTGAAAAGGAACGATATTAAGTAATAACGGATACAAAAGTGATCAAATAAGGGCTTAAACGACCCATCAAAAAGGTACATTTTAAAACCTTATCAGAGACTAAATACAAAATAAGATCATCACATATTTCGGGCCACAAAGGCAATAGCTAACCCACAACACATACCATTCAATAATCTAACCCTTTACATTGTCAGGTCAGCAATTATTGGGGTGGTGCTCAAAACCCCATGGCTGCAACCGTGAGGTCGCCACGCCAAGATACGGGTTTTGATAGACAACACCACAATAGACATGCAACAACAAAAGTCAACCATAAAGGCCTAATATGCAACAGTGGAACGGTGGAAAGAATGATCGCACCTACTCCGAGAATGAAAGAAAAACCAACACACACACAAACCTTGCTTTGAAGAAACGAAGCACCAATATAAAGAGGTAAGAGGCCTGTAGAAACATTCGTTTGGGCAACATATTTCGGCCCACAAAGGCAATAGCTAACCCACAACACCAACTCCCCATCTTATAATACAATATAAATATTACTAAAAAAAGTTTAGCAACTAACCGACATTCGGGATTCATTGCCTACAGTGCAGTCAATTATTGAAGTGGTGCTTAAAACCCCATGGCTGCAACCGTGAGGTCGCCACGCCAAGATATGGGTTTTGACAAACAACAGTTACAGAAACACCAAACGCTGACAGATCTCATAACCTGCATCATGTACCATGTTTAATAGACATGCATTATGGAAATCATAAGCGGTGATCAGTATTCGACCAAGAAAAAGCAATCCCAGCACATCAGTAGTAGGATTAGTTTTCCTTGGCCGAATACCGGTCGCAACATCCATTTGCCGAATACCGATCAGGAAAAGTGGAGAGCAAAGAAATGCAAGATCGAGATCGATCGCACCATACAACTAAAAGTCTCGTGTCGTGCTATTGAAGTGGTACTCAAAACCCCATGGATGCGACTGTGAGGTCGCCACGCCAAGATATGGGTTTTGGTAAACAACACTTACAGAAACACCAAACGCTGACAGATATCATCATTGCCTACAGTGTAGTCAAACGTCGGTCCTTTAATAACATACTCTGCATTATGTAGCATGTTTAAATATAATAAGAATAACTTCAAACGAATACATCCTAAATCACATCACAACCAATAAGACCTTCAATCAAAATCATATTTAAAATATTGAGAAAAAAAAAACTAAAATAAATTATGAATATCTAAAACAATGACCTCAAAATTTTTCGTAGCTTTGGTTTTACCAAATCCACCGCCTTCTTCACAAATGAAAATGATTATGCGGTGGTGGATCTGGATATGGATATACGTGTTCTGTGATGTGTTTCTCTCAACACACGT
This sequence comes from Chrysanthemum lavandulifolium, assembly GCA_022545495.1. NCBI lineage: Eukaryota > Viridiplantae > Streptophyta > Magnoliopsida > Asterales > Asteraceae > Chrysanthemum > Chrysanthemum lavandulifolium. Next base: position 48,366,865 of record CM040242.1, on the reverse strand, counting down.
GTATTCAACGTAATGACATACCCCCGGCCCAAAAGATGATAATACGTGTTCTGTGATGTGTTTCTCTCAACACACGTGTATTCAACGTAATGACATACCCCCGGCCTAAAAGATGATAATGGGTAACTGGCCCAAACCAAAATATTACTAAAAAAAGTTTAGCATACATCACCGACATTTGGGATTAGTAATATATATGAATGGATTTAAGGCTACCCCTGCACATTATTTTTTATGGGCCAGTAAACCGGATCATATCGGGCTTGATGAAGATACTTTGATTTGGACCAAGTGAAATAATATTGCCCACCGCAACCAATAATCTTCGTAGTATTAATCAACATAGTTATAAGTAGGGGCGGAAACGAGTCGCGTTTTTGTCGAGTAACTTGAGATCGAACTCGACTCGAGCTCGTTCGAGCCGAGTTTTAGACCATCCGTAATAACACATGTAAGACGCGTGCAAAGCCTATGTGGCAATTGAAAGACACATGTTACCTTATTAAGGTCACCCATTGCAATACTCGACGGTATAGCGCATGCGTCTCATCGTTTTGGGAGCACTCGTAGTTGTTTGAGTCGTTGCGTTAGGGCAATACAACTACGAGAACCGCCGTCCCTAACGCCATCACAAACCCATCAGAGTTGTCGTTATTACCACTCGCCGGGTAGTTGTTCCAGATTTAGAACGCGTCAAGACCAAAATGGAAGACTCGATCATGCGTATTTACCGAGTTGTGGGATGTTTGTTGTGCGTGTGTGTTTTATTAAATATTTTTGTGAGGTATATCCGGGTTTAAGTGGTGTATGTTTTGGTTGTGCATTTGGTTGTCTTATTACACTAAGTTGATGGTAAAGTTGGTAGTAGAGAAAAAGCATGTACTGCTAAGTGGCAGTGGTGAATGCGGTCTTGAGGCCTCCTTATTACACTTAGTCTTATCAAACCTCGAGCTCAAGCCCAGATAATAAGTTCGAATGTTTAACGAGTCGAGCTCGAGCTTATAATGATCAACTCGAGTTATTGTCGAGTTTTTCAAATGTGATTAATATATAAGTTTTTAATCAATATTACGATAATTTAAAGGGCTTATATGTAAATACAATAAGTGTAGGTACTTATTGTCGAGCTTTTCTAGCGTAATCAATATTATATTATATTTTCATTTTGTTGGCTTAAAAAGATATCATACAAATAAATCAAGTTTTTCGAGCCGAGCTCGAGTTGTATTCAAACTTTCTCGAACCAAGCTCGAGCTTCTCGTGTAGGCTCGTCGAGTTATCGAGCCGAGCTTGAGCCAAATATAATGTTGTCGAGTCTAGCCCCGCAAAATTCATTCGATTTGGACCGTTTACACCGTACTTATAAGTTGCATTCTAAAAACAAAATGTGTGTTATTTTTAGTTTTATGTTTGAAACTTCAAATTCAATAATTCAACCTATCATACGCAAAACATGTTAATTCGAGTATTATGTACATGATCAAACATAAAAGTTAAGAACCAAAAGGTTTCTAGCCAAATTGTACCTTGTGTATGGGAAAATGATCTAAACAAATGATTGTGAGTTTATGTCATATCTCAATTGTGTGAAATGTATTTGTAATGAAGCGTGAGATAGTTAATATGTTAGATTAGTTGTAATAAGTCGCCTAAGACGCGTCCTATGGCCCTCGAAGACGCGTCATACCTATTAGCTTGACCCATAAAAGATGCATGCTTTGTTGGAAAAAAGGAGAACTTGGACGTTCAAACGACCGAGTTATGGAAGTTATTGTTTTGTGTGTGATATTTTGATTTTGCAGATATTTTTGTTTAAGTGAGGTATGTTTTGTGATGAAGTTGGTTACATTATTACACTATGTTAATGATTATTTTGGTTAAGGAGAGAAGTTGACATGAAGATGATTTGACACCTCTTCTTAACCAAACCTGAGTTCATCTTCTAAACACAAACCTTGAGCTATGTTTATTAGAAGATTTATTTCAAGAAAAAGATATTTGTAGACTTTTAGTCAAATTTGAAAATTCAAACATCCTTTACGTGAGAGTAAATTGCAAAAGTCGTTTACATGATTAATTTGCTCAAATTGTAGGTAGTCCTTTGAGGAACTGCTCCCCCACTTTCAATGTTGCATACACTGCTCCTTGCAATTTGGCTAAACCACACTATGGTTTTTGCAATACACTCTTGTTTTACTTTCTAATAAACTAGTGTATATGACATGAACATAAAAAGTGCTTTATCAAAAGCTTTATTTTCTTATCTAGACCCAATCTGTTTTAATTAGTATCACTCAATATTATTCATCTTAAAATGTATGAAGTACATGTAAGGGATAATGGAACACGTACGTAAGTGTTATGTTCAACAAATATCAACTTGATGCAATTATACGAATACTGATAAATCAAATTCAAAGTGAAGGAAACGAAATTAAAGTAGGTAAACTAAAATAAATGAGTTGAGGTACTTCATTTATGTTGCCTCACAAACACACCATTCATCAAGACACAGAGACTGTTGATTGTGAAAGCAGGAAGAAGTTTGAAATCAAGACTGCAATGCAAAAGATTTTGTACCACAGTTTTGTCACCTCATCTCATGATGCATGGCATTAAAACCTTGTTTCTCTTTAACGAAATTTGTATTAAGGTCAAGGTGTGTAGTATATTGATTTCGGGTTATGTTTTACCTGAAACATGTTGAGTGAATGAGTGGTGTACGATGTATTTGAGAGACGTAGATAAAAATGAAGCTAATCAAAAGCCATGTGAAGTCAATTTCTAGCGTTTTTTTAAAGAAAAAAGAGCATACTATCATTCAAATAACATAATTATGGACCATGTTTATGTTTAAGGGATAAATATTTAAAATTGCATCTAAATATCCAAATTTTTGTAATTACATCATCATATTCTTTTGGGCAAAAAAATTATATACATTATAATTATAATGAATATCAGAGTTAAATAATAGTTTTTGAATTGAAAAAATCAATATAATTATAATTTAATTGATTTTTGGATATATGTGAGAATTTAAAGTTCGAGAAAGATATTGATGTAATTACAAAAGTTTGAGAAGGGCATTAATGTAATTATAAAAATGGAAAGGATATTTATGTAAATGAGAAGGATATTTACATAATATTTAACTTTAAAAATGATATACATGTAATTCTCCCTTTTTTTTTTATATATACACTAAACTTTAAATTTCCCTATTCAATTAACAAACTTGCTAATCATTTCTATTGTAGGCATTATTACTGATAATGCTCGACTTGTCCCAAGTTTTAGAATTCAGATGCCACGTCTTAGCAAGTTTGAAAGGTCACGTCAAACCTTAACCATAACAATGCATACAATAGGAACCATTAGCAAGTTAGGTAAGTAAATAGGATCTCAGATCCTATTGGTTGGATTGGATCTCAGATCCTAAAATTGCTTGTACAATCACTCTGTAATTTCTTTTTTCACTAGTGTCTTGCTATTGAGTTTTTAATCTAATCGCGGTTCAAAAAAAAAATGTAAGTAAATAGGAAAATTAAAAGTCCAGCATATATAAAAAATATGACAAGCTGGATGTACTTTTAGACTATTACCTCTATGTTTAATCCAAACAAAGTTAGTTACAACACATAACGCTTTAGGCCGTTTAAGTACTTTTTTTTTTGAAGGGATGGATTTTATTAAATAAGACTAGCAAGAAGCTGGCTAAGCAAAAATTACATGAAAGTAACGTTTAGCGAGTCATTTAACTACGCAACCCAATTAACATTAATCTTCTTACATTTAATACTTGTTAGTTAGTATTAAAAATGTTCACAATTCACAAATGTGTAACAATCCCTCTAATTACCAAACTTTCATGGCACTAACTCTGAGTCTTGATCTCTCCAAGAAAATTAAATTTGTGAGATTCATAAGATTTTGAAATCCATAACTGAAGTTGGTATTTCCTAGATACAAGTTAATTAGGGTTTGTATATCACTCTAAAACCAAAGTAGAAATAAACTCCCTTGTTTGAAACCAAATGAATACTATCAATTTTAATGAATTTCGAGCACGAAATATGCTATTAAATTTTTTGTCAAGACTTTTTTAATATACAGTTACTCATATATGTTGAATCTTTGTTGAAAGGAACTAAAGTAACATTAGTAATTCTATATAACCTATTATCTTTTTCTAAATCTATGTATCATACTTTTAAATTTCAACTTTTGGTATCGTATGATCGGGCCAGATATTATTTGATTAATTTACTCATTTTCCAGTTAAATTTGAGTGTATAAATTAAAGGTAAAATCGTAAAATAATGCACATAATCGATCACACGATACACCAAAAAGACCGAATATGAAAGTATATGCTATATAGTTCTAGAACAAAGATAATTGGCTATACAGATGTATAAAATGTGACAAGTAAAATACATTTCCGTGAAATTAGCCCTCGAGAAAACTCTCAAATTATGGGTTTTATTTTTTAATGGAAACTTGTATTCTTGTTTTAGGTTGACATTCCAAGTCTATGATTATGATTTTAAGGAATTGAATATCAACATGGGCTTTGATTTAATCTCGAAACTTTCTTTACAATGTTACCACAGCTTGGTGACCAGTGTTAAATAAATTACGTGACAATGACATCACATCTAGACTACATTTAATGTTCATGCATGCAAATATGCAAATGCAATACCAAAATCATCTATAAAACCCTATGATCACCTTCTTCCCAATATTATCTCATTTTAAAAGAAAATGTCATCTTTCACTCCTGTATGTCTTTATTTTCTGATTACTGCAGCGCTGCTTTCCATCGTCTCCGCTAGGAAACTTGAGCAGATTCCAGCGAAGACAGTGGAAGCAAATGCTATAGGTGGAAGCTTTGGTATTGGAGCTGGTGCCAACATGGGTAGTGGTGGGCTTCTTGGCGGCGCGATACCCGGCATGAATACGGGTATAGCTGGTGGAATTGGCGGAAATATTGGTACCGGTGGGCTTGGTGGTGGTGGGCTCGGCGGCGGTGGGCCTGGTGGAATGGGTGGTAGTGGGCCTGGTATTGGTGGAGGTGGGTTAGGTGGGCTAGGTGGTGGTGGGACTGGTGGAGTTGGTGGGCCTGGAATTGGTCAAGGATTTGGTGGTGGTGGAGTGTTTGGGGGTGGTGGGGCGAGTGGCGGCCAGGGGTTTGGAGGCGGCGGCGATCAAGGGTTAGGTGGCGGTGGGATAGGGCGTAGTATTGGAATGGGTGGTGGGATTGGAAGTAACACTGGATTGGGGCATGCTGGAATCGGTGCTGGGATTGGTAGTCGCCTCGGGTTTGGCAACGGTGGTATTGGTGGCGGAGGTATGGGCGGGCCACCGTGATCATATTTCCGGCGTCTGTTGCATGCTTGCGTTTAGTGTTTTGGTGTTAGGGCTATAAGTTATGTTCGTGATAAATAAAAATGTTTGCATACATGCAGTTTCATGTGTAACCATCTGTCGTATCATTTAACTGATGTTCACATTTTTTACGTAAAAAATCTTTACAAACGTCAGCGCATAAAGATATCTTCTTTGCTTAAACACAAAATATGAACTCTAGCTTGAAATGAAGCACCAACTTATGCATCTAGTGACGATTTTTAACTTCTGTTTCTCTCCATCACAATATGGCTTCAGTTAATAGATTCGGAGCAAAAGGGGTTGGCTCAGATTGGTCCTCAATATATTTCAGTTTCTCGGTTCACAATTATTAGGTTTCTTCGGCTAAAACGCAAATTTTCCCAATAAAACTAAAAGCTTTAACCTAACTTAACTATAAAGTGGGGCATATTGTTCACACTTCGTGAGCTGAACAGAGTCATAAACTAAATCAGAATTTGCACTGGTACCTGGTTGGACTTGTAGCAAGCAATAATGCGCGCTATACCATCTAACTCATAGTTGTTTGCACTTGTGTGGGCTCGAATACGTCCACCACCAGGCATAAGGGTTGAAGTCCACACCTGCATGTCTACGTTCTACCCTTATAGTTCAACAGACATTTGATAAAGAAGATAAGAAAAGACCGACGTGGTCACCTTTATTCACTGTTTGTTTATGCTCGAAAAGCATGTTTAAACTTTACAGTTATCAATCACGCACAGGATTTCGTGTCAGGCTTTGAGCATTGTATCAAACATCTAATGTACAAGAGTTTAGGTATGATGATTACCAAACAGTTTAAATCAATAACTGCTAAATGGAATGGATCAGAGCCAATCGATCTAGGCAGAAAAAATGGACTTGATCCATCTATGCGAAGAAACTTTATCAACTATTAACGAGTCATTTAAAATTTTTATCGAAGCCTTTATTGCATGAAAGAGTTCATGTCATTCAGAGTTTAGTCACATCTACCCCCACAAAATTACATTTGGTACCAAAATCCACTCTTTTCAAAATTGTTTTCCCAGTAACTCGATACAAATAGGTTTCTTCTCCACAAGGAATATAACTCAAATATTTTTTGATACAGGATACAAACACAGTTATCGTAATAGTTTTAAAAGGGACTGAATTGACACTTTGCCTTCTCTTAATGCTGGATGGGAGGCTACATCCTGACTTCAATACCTTCCTTTAACAGGTGGTCTTTAACAGACTGAATCGGCACCTACATATAAACAGGGTTTGAGTGGTTTATATATGACATATAATTCATAAGCCATTGACCTAAATATGGGTTATGTTTGGCCATATTTTCTCTTACAGGTAAAATGAGTAGTATAAAAAAATCAGAAAAAGAAAAAATTGCCAAATCGGTTTAACAGACCCAATGGCTCGCAAGTCAGTTAGACAGTATCCACAAACCATTACAACCTCCAAAATATATTATTTACATAGGTGGAGGTTCATTTGAGACCGCTAAACAGCTTGAGACCATGTATATCACCTATTATTAAGATTTTATAGTTTTCATTGACATGTGAGTTTACAAAGCTTTAAAATCATATGTGAATAGAGTTAAGATCTAGAGGTCTATACTAAGATTGTATAGATTTGTTCGACTGGTTACCCAACCTCCCAAAACTGTCACAAATTTTGTGTCTGACATAGATTGAAATATAAACCCAACTATTATGGACCGGCACTATAAAAGTACTATTTAGCTGCTGTTTTCTGAGTATATTAACAAATATACCTCTTTTCTATGGAAAATGCCAGCAGCAAGAGCTGCAGAAGCATTTGTTTGCGAGAAAACCTCAGAGAAGTGTTCGACTGTTCCTGCACCACTACTTGCAATCACAGGAATGCTAACAGCATCAGAAATTAGCTTTATCAGGTCAATATCAAATCCCTTTCCTTGACCTGAAAAAGTCAGCCATAGCAATAGTTACCACTTTGTCCCTCAAAAACAAAATGACAAACATGTGTTCTTTTGTACATCACAAAGGCATAAATTGTACTAGTAAACATAAATCTGCCTGCTAAATCGAATAGTTGAAGATGTATTATTTGTTACTTTATTAACCATTTTAATGTTTATTTTTTAGATAAGTCGAGAATTACCATCACAGTCGATACAGTTGAGCAATATTTCACCAGCTCCAAGTTCTTCAACAGCTTTGGCAAGCTCGTAAGCTCCAATCGGACGACCCTCTCGCCCACCATTCACCTATTTCATATGTCCAAATCAATTAGATACTTCTTTTATGACAAATGCACAGAGTAACACATTTGATATAGGTTTTATGTAATATCTAATATGAATGAAAGAAAACTTACTGTGCACTGATACCAGGCATATTCTTCGCCATTTGGTCCTGACAAAAGCAATAACTAATAAGTGAAATGTTACATAAAAAAAACTCGTCTATTATGCATAAGAAATCCACTTACCTGGGTTTGTTACTTTAACAGACTTGAATCCAACCTCATAAGGACTTGTTAAATATTGTCTACGAGGATCAATGCTTACAACTACCGCCTACAGAGTTAAATATTAGATCAATATATATGCGGATGCAAATTTTAAATGTACTGATGTACTTATACATGCATTATAGAAATACAGAATACTGTGATATATAGGAAAATCACCTGATTACCATAGACTCGAAATTTGTTCTAAGCTGCTCTTTCCAGTTTTTAGCTGTAAAAGCGAATGTAATAAAATCAGATATATAACAATAAGTGAAGCACATCAAAGAAAAACTAAAATGTTGCATACTCCTGTTTTTATATACTCTTCTGCAGCATAAACAGCATCACTTCCGATAGAAATTTTATCCGCACCAGATCTGAAATATTCTGAAGCAACTTCCAAACTAGTATAGTGCCTATGATAATATAAACAGTTACTATATAACGTTCCTCACAAAAATATAAATAACCTTTTATCACGTAGTAAAGCAAGTACCTGCCATTTGCATCAGTGAAATCTCGGATACCACCACCAACTGTTAGAGGTACAAACACATTCTCTGATGTGTACTTTAGTATCTATTAAACAATAAACAATACTTAAGTATTAACAAAAATAAAAATAAAAGGAATCTATAAGACTATAATCAATGCAAAAGCTAGTTTTTATTAGGAGACATACTTGCAGCATTGGCAAATCACCGAGAGGGAAATCACGAAAACCGGTTATATTCAAAAAGCTAACCTGTAACGCATCGTTGTACATTAAAATCTATGTATAATTAAAATTAATTAGTAAGAAAGATTTTAATACCTCGTCAGCCCCATCTAAGTAATACTGTCCAGCAAGTTCAATTGGCTTACCAAGGTTCCTCACCTATAAAAGATAACAGTATAAATTATCATTTACGAATATTTTGCCTATAAAATAAAAAACTTAGATTAAGTAGCATATTTTCAAGCCAAATGCTACCCATTTTATGGATACATTAAAATTTCCACCACAATAATGCAAACTTAGAAACTTGTCGAGTCAAATATATAGCTAGGTTTTGATTTTGGCGTGCTGATGCATTGGTCATTTGGACACATTTAGTGCATTTTTTTTAGAGTTTAATGCTTTCTTAATTTTATTCATTTCATTGGTTTGACCGAGTTCTTAATGAACAAAAGAGGATCAAAATACCTCGTTCTCTTTGTCTGCTCTCTCACATCATACTGATCTCCTTTTGTAACAACAAGATCACCATTATCATTAGTCCTCACATCAAGGCAAGCGATAACCTGCAAGTACCATATTACTTGAGCATTATCTCAACTGTCTAGAGAATCATTTCAAAAGTATTACAAATATAATGTTCAAAGAAAACATAACTAGTTTTCAGAACATCAGTTATAGTAACTTTGGCTAATGAACACAGAACTCACCCTCTTTGCAAGCTTTGTAGCCTTTCCTTCAAATGGCTTCTGTCTTCACATTACGGTGTTAGGTTGTTAAATAAACAGTAAACGCATACCAATATTATATTCAAAAGCTTATAGGCTACCTTAGTCTTTGAAGAATTTGGTAACAAGAACTTCCTCAATATTGAAAGACCGACATCTGAGAAATTTAAAGCAGTCGATTACACGTGTCAGAAATAGTAGTACTTACCCTAAGAAAGGCAAAGATTCTGGGCTTCTAATGTTAAAATGGCTTTCTAATAAGATCATTGACTTAAAACTTAAAACCCAATACTTTCTCTAACATGTAAAAAAAACTTGCCTCCACTCTTTTCGGGGTGAAATTGAACAGCATGCACATTTCCCCTTCTAATAGATGAAATGAAGTCAATCCCGTAGTTGCAGGTGGATGAAACCCACTCTTCATTTTCTTTCGACTATATGCAAACCAAGGTCCGATCTTTAGTTATAAGTCAGTAAAAATAAGACAGATGTGAAGAAGAAATAAGACAAGCAAACATACCGGAACAGCGCGGTAAGAATGAACGAAATATACATGGCGGTTTGCAACATCATCTAATATAACTGAATCTTTCTTGGTTTGCAATGCATTCCATCCAATATGAGGCACTCGGCAACCATTTGATGAATCAAAACGTCCAACCACCCCAGGAATCAAACCAAGACCTTTCACTGATCAACATTGTGTATTTGCGTTCAGTTTACATTGATGCTAGAAGTTATATGTTATAAGTACCAAATAAAACTCATGAAAAAAGGTTTAAGTGAAACATAATGACAACCCACCAGGTCCATTTTCTTCGCTTGACTCAAAGAGTAGCTGCAAACCAAGACAAATGCCTAAAAATGGGCGATCCTTCTCGATGTAAGTGCGAAGAGCATCAGCCATCCTAAAACATCATAACAGAAAACGATAGTTTGAGTTATATTTTATTTTCCAGGAAATCGTTCACAAACAGGCGCTTGTTACCCATAAAGTGGCAAATAGAAGAGACAGGTCATTGCTCCCTAGTAGTCTAAGTCAATTGCTGAGTTCTTAACTGTCTCACTAATACTTTATTCCACGTGTTCTTGTTCTACATTTTATTTTTACGTGGTCAGTCTTAGAATTCCTAATCTTAGAAAACTACTTTTGCAAAGGTGGAGTTGACAAGAATTGAGTATGTGGAATTATCAAAAAATACCCATTCTGGTTTATCACGTCCATCATTGCAGCAAATGCTCCAACCCCGGGAAATATAAGACGCTTTGCATTCAAAATGTCCTCTGGTGTTTGAACCTGGAACATGGGAAAGTTAAACTAATATACCGGTGTAAAACAATATATGCACTACCAAATAAAATCACAGTAATATATGCATAAAGGTGTAAAAAATATCGATACTCAGGTTCAACGAATAACCAACCGAATATACAGTATCTAGTATAGTAGCATCGACAAATATATATTCTTTCAATGTTGAAACTTGCTTGTTCCCACAAGTTGAATTCACACAGATAACCGAGGAGTAAAAATCTTTGTACCAAACTTCCATTTTCTTATTGCACTCGCCTGCTCTCCAATCAAGGAAAAAATAGCAACCTCCATGTTGCAGAAAAAACAGAAGGTAATGGAATAGATTTTCAGCATACAACCTTACACTACCATATGCCACTTGGACCTAAAAACCAATTGCACTATACTTGCCCTTAGATTAGTCACACCAGAATCGTGTTGTGTGTGTGTGTGTGTGACAATAAGCACTTTGGAAGTTTGCATGTGCTCCCAAAGTAACTATTTCCCTAAAAAGTGGCGATAATGATTACTACTTAGGATCAGATTTGGAGAAGCTTAAAAAAACTGATTATTCAGATAAAAGAATGTAAAATCAGAGGGCGTTTAGGATCGTGTACAACGCAAGTAATCCGAAAACAATGTTTGACAAACCTTTAGGAAAAAGTGATGATCTATGTTTTTTTGAAGACAACAGTTAGTTCTGGAAAAGCAAGTTAAGACCTACTTCTTCAAAACTGTCCGCTAAGACTTGAGTCAATGATAATCAAACAAGCGTCGCATTAAGGATATGTTTGGTAGCAAGCGTTTAAAAGTGTTTTGAATCAACTAGCAACTAGCTTTTTGTACAAAATGCTTGTTTGGAAACAAGCAACTAGCATTCCCACTTTTTCTAAACGCACTAAATCAAAATGCTATTTCTAGTAGCATTTACGAGCAACTAGCGTTTCCACTTACTTATTATGACTATACAGCTATGTTATCAAAACAAAAGCTACTGCTTACTACTGCTATTGTTTCACTACTGCTTCCTGCTATCGCTACACTCGCCAAACATAACCTAAGCCGCAATAATCAGTTTAACAGCACACGCAATATCATACTTATGTATATGCATATATACACACGTCTATCATTTAAGTTATAATACGAATAACAACAACATTACAACCAAAAAAACAAAACAAAAAGGAGGTGAGAAGTTACGTCTTTAATATCGAGACCGAGATAACGAATAGCATTTCGAATACTTTGAACATTACCAGCTCCATAATCAAACAAAGTCACTGCTACACATTCAATACAAATTAATTATCTAACAATAATTTATAAAATTTAATACGAGCAAAAAAAAAAAAAAAAGCTACCGGAATCATCGCCGCTAACGGCGGATGTCCGGACGGAGTATTTCGCCGGAGACTTGAAAGTGAGGTTGTTTCGGTGTAGTTTGAGTGGCGGTGTTCGGAACCGAAGTGGAGTGGACGCCGTCGTGAACTGCGGTGAAGTGAGAGCTGATGACTCCATTGTTTAGCCGTTATCGCCGCCGGGGAATGAAGGCTAAAAAACCTAGAAGTGACTGAATGGCGGCTCTTTCGAATTTGATGGGCCACTTAACCCACTATTGTCACAAAGGAGAAGCTATTTTACTCTTTCTAGTAATATTTTTTTCTTTCATTTTTTTTAGGACCTACTTTTTCTTTGAAAAAAAGGTAGGTACAAGGGGGAAAACATGGCTAAGGAATTTAGGGCAAGGACTGGATTGTATATTTTTTAATTTTTTTTTAATTGAAATGTAGGTAACTACATCTATACTACTACTGTATATATAAAAGATTTAAGTTGTGGCCACAAAAATTAAGATAAGGAGCTCATCATCGAAATGACACGTGTTACTTCTAACTAAAAATAGTAACAAAAGGGAGCTCTAACAAACTAAAATAAGGAGTCTCCGATAATGGGGTGACATACGCCACTTAACTAATTAATCACATTTATTTTAAATTTAAATATCTTTAATTCGTTTAATTTTTTATGATCTAATTTCACCATATTTTTAAAATTTTGTTCTCTTTAATTCAACATCCATTTTGATATATTTTATGAGTTTTAGATTTTACATTTTAGTATTTTATTTTATTTTGATTCAAATTTTATAACTTTAATGTTTATTTCAATCAATACAAACTTTATTTATCAAAATCATTTACTTTTGAGAAAGTGTTTGACGGGTAAGAGATTGTGAAGGTCTTTTATATGCTTGAATAATTATGTCACGGAAAGATACGGAAAACCAAACAAACACATACAACTAACACATATACATTTGGAGTGTTGTGAAATGAATTCATTAGCGGGTAAGGAATTGCGATGAGAGTTGGGTTAGCAATTCATTTACTATATTTATATATAACTATATTATCGATCTTGCTACGCATGGTGTCCAACTAGTACATTATAATGTAGGTAATATTTTCTTTTTTAACATGTCTTTGTATCTTTCACTTTTAAAAATATCATCTCAAAGCATTTTGACCAGTAGCGAGTTTATAGTCGTAGATAATTACGATGATAAAAAAAATTATAGATCATAAAAATAATAATAATTTTAAGAATTTGAGAATTAAACACGATTTAAAGTGAATGAAAAATAATAGGAGTTATGGGTTATAGGGAAGGGATCCGGTAAGAAGAAAAATTAAAATAAGAAGAATAAGAAAGATTTGTAGCCACACATTTTAAATAGGAAGAAGAATTTTAAGAGTAGATGCATCCATTTTTGTAGATGCATCTAAAATGAGTGGTTGTAGTTTCTTCTTATCATTTTTATTTTAATTTTTCTTCAAATTTGATCCTAACTCAGTAACTCATATGTTATAAACGAAAATAATAATAAAAGTTTATGGTTTGAGTAAATTACATGGATGGTCCCTATGGTTTGCTCAAATTTTTATATGTTGTCCTTAAAAGTTTAAAGTTGTATGGAGAGTCTCTATCTTTGCAAAGAATAACACTAATGGTCCTTTTTTAAACTGGTGTTAAGTAGATTTCGTTAGCCTTTTTGGTTAACGATTGTTGCATCGTCTATGCTTTATAATAGCTAGCTTATAATTCAAAGTTTTTCGACTTTAGAGTACGCTTATATACATTTTCATCCATTTTATACGTTTTAGTATGTTTTGACACATGTTTTATTATCCAAATATTTGAAAAACCAAACAATGGAAGGTACAATTAGTTGCGATGCGAATTACGTACCATTTTCACCAATAGCCTTCTTTGATAAGATCAAATGTTGTGTACAAAGATCGGTTATCGGTTATTTATGGTGATCATGTTAACTTCATGTGGAAACAGACATGTGATCGCTGTGTTCGTCTTGCTTCGTCGCTTGTTTCGAGTTTTCAGATTCATCACAACGATGTCGTAAGTTTCTTTTCAATCACTTACTTACTTACTTGACTATTACACTGCTTTTTTTGAAGTGTCTTAAAACTCGGGTTGAACTAGGGTGATGGGAAGCCGGTTTTGAGCGAAAAATCAGATTATACCGCCGATTAAACTGGTCGAATTATGACCCAGTAACTTGAACGGGTAAATTAAAATACCGGTTTCTAAAAAAAAGTTATATATATATATGTATTGGATTTGACTTTTTGAAGTCGAAAACTTTTATAACTTTTTTAAACATAAACATTTTATGATTACCAAATGATAAGTTAACTGTAACATGTCATTACTAAACATGTTTTTTAGTCGACTAATTTACAAATTAGTCCACCGTCATACGGACCTAAGTGGCTTAAAAGTTTTCAAATCATTTTATTCTCACACATTGCTCAAATCACATGTTTACTTAAAATGACTTTTGAAGTCTAACATTTGCATTATTGTAAAGAGTTTAGTTCATTGTAGATCAAATTTTATCAAAGATCAAATGCATGATCCTCACCCTTCATTCCTTTTAATCTAATGGTTGGGATTGAAAAATGCATGATAGAGCAACAAAAAAAAGGACAAAATAGTAAATGCTTCTAACTACCCACCGCTCTCATTTACTCTTCACACTTATTCCACTTAACACACACACACTCACACACTCTCAATCTCTGATTCACCTAACACACACTCACAATCTTTCATTGCGCTTTCCCCAAAATCAAAGCGTGGATTCTTCATAACGTAATCATGCCTAATTGAAAGAAAGCGCCAACCGATTCTAACACTTATGGTAAAATTCTAACTCAATATTTATGTTTTTTTTAATTATTTCACTTGCTAGAAGGATTATGGGATAGAAGGCTCATAGTGTTTGATTATTGTTGTTGTTAGGGTTTATGATTTGTGAAGTCGTGGGTTTTCATTTTGATTTTGTCTTGTGAAAAATGATGTTTAATCAACAAATTTAATTGAAATTGGTATTTTGGTTGGTTAATTGGCTTATTATGTGCTTATTTTTGTGGTTTTTTCCGTTATTATTAAGTGATAGTGCTTATTTTGGTAACTCCTTATTTTTAGCTTATGTTTCATATGTCAATCATAATAAGCTCATAATCCATAAAATAAACGAGAAGTATGAGCTTATGAAATATAAGTCGAAATTATATAATCTCGACAAACACCCCCTGACATTTTTTCTGGTATGCCCAGAAGGTGTTTGATGTTTTGTCAACTAGTACTTCTGTTAGCTTTCGACTAACGGATGTTTGGATCAATTTTTCTTGTTCATTTAAAAAACTGAGACTATCAACGTTTTAAGTTTCAGTAAGTCAATAAGCCCCTAGCTAAATTAGCAAATACTCCTTATATTATAAGCACCGAAACAAATCAATAGGGGCCCAACTTTGGCAAGCGTTAAGCATTAAGAGATAAATAAAATGAACAATGGTTTACGATTTTTTTTACTAAAAAGTACTTAAATAGATGAACATAACGAGTGACTCTTAAAAGTATAAACCGACAGGTCTTTTACACATTGCCAAATTCACATCATAGCCAAAGAGTTATTTATTTGTATCAATGTTTATGTCTTCTTGGTGGGCAAGAAAGATACACAAGTATTAACCAATTTAAGTACTTAAGTAGTGTTATTATATTGTATTTAGTATAGGTTGGTTCGACTCAATGCACGATGATGTTGTTAGAAACATGTCCATATTATTTTGTCATGTAAATCGGTGATGATATGTCCACGCAGCTTAGTGTTTTAGCTCATAAGATATTATGACAACAACATGTCCATATTCGTTTGAATTTCGTCCGATTATCTTTATTAATGTGTTATATGCTTAGTTTTTGGTTCTTGCGTTTAACCTTTGATGTTGATGACTTTGTAGCGATGATGCTAGAATTGATACGCTTTTGAAAACATCGACTTTTTGAAGGACAAAGCTTCACAAAACTCTTGATGTTCCCAAAGGTATTTATATTCAAATATCATCTTTACTTTCTTATCTATCAAGGCGAATGCAATTTTTGTTTTGACCTTATTTTCGAACAAACATACTCATTGTAGCCAAACTCATAAGTGGGGAGTCGTGATGCGCTTACACGTAGCGTTCGGGTCAAAGGAACTTCCTTTTCGTCGAGCAAGTTTTTCAACACCCAGGCAAAGGAACCTAATCATTGTAGTGTAGTATTAGGGTAAGCCACGGAATTGATATCGTTCTCTGGGGAATAGGAATGCTAGTGAGAAGTTACTACGCTAAGGTTGGGGTTGAGGAAGATTATTTTTTTTTTCTTTTTATGTTTTTTAGGAAATGAAAAGGTACGAATCTCGGGGTTTGAATTTGGGGGTTGGTATTTCTACCGATTACTTCTACTATCTAATTATCGAATTAACTAAGGTGAGGGTAGTCTATGTCTATTGTTGTGTGCTCGTATGATGATTAAAAATGTATGCGTTTATCCCTAACTCATTGAAGCTACCAAAGGTTAATGACTACAAAATCTCTAGGATTTATAAACTTTAACTCTAAGGTATTCTTTGGATGTATAGCCTACAATTACTCTAGGTGATTATAAACTAAGGTTCAACAAAGATTAATCAAGCATTAACAACACAACGAATGACCTATCGCAATACTAGGTCAATCACAATTAAGATAAGAGACAACCAATCAATATTCAATAACTAAGTTTCATATTACCTAAGCAAACACACAAGTAAATTAGCCGGACATGGGGAACATGTAATCATACACACAATCAATTGAAGACATAATTAAATTAATGAAGTAAAACACGTATCTTGATGTAAGATAGGGTATGGAACCCTAAAATACTGTACAAGACAACCTTGGTTCGGTTTAGGTTTTACTCCACAAAACTACACCGAAAACTAAAAATTCGGTTTCTATATATAAGGTTACAACTGCGATGGCGCACCCTTTAGTTTGTGAAGCCGTCGATTCGCCGTCATTGGGGTTTCGCTTGCCACGTTAGCATTGCAACGCGTTACCTTATGACCGTGACGCCGTCTCCTTCGATCTTTGACGTCGTTCGGATCAAATCTAGGCCGTATGAGCCGCGACGCCTACTCTTTTAACACCGATGCCGCGGCTTGAAAATAAGCAATTTGTTCTCGAGTCGTCACAAAACTTGTTCGACGACGTCCACAAGTATAACCTGAAGCCGCCCCTTCGGTTCAAAGACTTGAATGTCTCGATTCTTTACTTTGGCCATTTTCTTCGTATATTCGCGCCTTTTCGTCCGAATAAGTGTCATTCCAGCAATTTGCCTTTAAGAGACCTAAAAAGTGAAAATGAACGATATTAAGTAATAACGGACACAAAAGTGATCAAATAAGGGCTTAAATGACCCCTCAAAAAGGTACATTTTAAAACCTTATCAAATATCCCTACACTTGGTATTTGCTTGTCCTCAAGCAAATGTGCTTTTAGCCAATTAATTTATAAGTTAGAGGTCATGAAGCATTAGTTTAGAACGATTCACAACACATATAAACCTCGCAAAAGTTATAACAAGCACGGAAATTACATACTATCACCTCACATGGGGTGTTTGGATACTCACATCTCTCGGGTGTATATGAAATATAACAAGTTGGAAATGGAAGATAAACACTCATTAACCGGTCCTAGCACATAGATTACCATAGGCTTGAGACTAGATCAAACCTCCATCGCTTTGGCGTAAGCACCTAGGAAAGACTATCCAAGAGGTCTTTTAAAGGGTTGTAATGATAGGTCGACGGTAGGAAACAAAGGGTTTGGTGGGATAGGCTATTTAGTGGTGGCAAGTCAAAATCTTTATGTTACAAGCATGCGAAGAATGGCGTTGCTAAGCCAAGACTCGACACTCTAAACTCTAGATAACTGAAATAAACAAACATAAATTGAAAGATAAATGTAGGATGGTAGCCCTTCTTTTTTTTCCATACACTTTTACTCTACCATCCTCTACGATAACATCAAATGATATGGATTTATAGGCACATCCCTACACTTGAGTTTTATTACTCTAACACCGATTTGACCCGAATTGAAAAGATCAAAACACTTGGAGTACATTATTACGCAAATAAAGGAATTTGAATTTAACGCCCTTCCGTCATTTCATAAAGTTTAACTTTTCCCATGAGTCCCAATCGTCCCAAAGCTGTGTACAAAAGATATGACTCGACTTAGCAACTTATGCAAACAACTAGATAATTGAACTAAGGGTTTAGTGTGATAACAATAATGCACTAAAAGTGAGTGCATACAAGGTAGGCTAAGGCGATTTGGGTGTACATTTGGGGTGGATTGTAAACAATGCTCTTCATTGATATTCCAGAAACCGAAACATCACGAGAACCGCGAAAAGGATAGGCTCGAGGGTTAACTAGGGGTATCGTGTACTAAAGATGAGTACAAGCAAAGGTGTGGGGAATTACTCAACCGATGTGGAAGAAGTAATTATATTACGTGTATCAAACAAGGGTTATCCTAATGCCTCTTATCATTTAGTTATTCCTAACTACACAAGTGTAGTCTTACTAGCGATCTTGGGATGCATCACAAAACAAGTTCTAGAATCTATTATACTACCGGTTCACACTCTAAGCATCAAAGATGAATGCTTTAATTCCTACAAATCTAAGGCGATCCTCACATTTTGGGTGAAATTTAAGTGGTAAAGGGTTTTGTGCTAGTCATATAATTTCCTATCCATGAGATGCTTTATTAAGACTAATGGCCCACCCTATATGTCATGAAAATTTTAAATTTGGTGCCAAAATTACCTAACCGATATTTCTCATGATTTATTACACAAATGCAATTGGACAAAGCAAATAATTCAAGGATAAGCATAGTTTCAAAGTTCCGCTTTATTTTCCTCCTACACTTAAACCGAACATTGTCCCAATGTTCCCCGAAAGTATCAAAGTTATGATAATGGAAGGTAATTAAAACGAAAGAAACTAGTACTCCCCGATTAGCTCGGTAGGATCCGTGTGAAGTGGTGGTTACATCTTTCTTCAAAAGAATGTTTGCGTTAAGCTCCTTCTCATCTTATGTATTTTCTTCTTGGTAAATTAAACACGCACACTTGAAGAAAACCAACGAAACCTTCACGTAAAATCGGCGGTAACAATATATATAAGACTCTACTAAACTAGGATATAATGCTTGTGGAATGGATGTTTACTGATTTTCCGGAAAATTAAGACTGGAAAATTCCAAAAATTTATAAGTAGCTCGAAAACGAGAAAAAGTAATAAGTCATTTACTTGCTCCTCCCGACGCCGTCAGTTGCGATCTCGACGCCGTCAGTTATCCTGACAAAAGCGGTGCGATTTTAAAAAAAAATTCGAAAATTTACATCTTTAGAATCTGGAAAATTTCTGCAAAACATCCATTATGACTCGATACAAGCATTTGACTCGAACAAACACACATGTATATCTTTTAATTAATTGTAATTCTCATGTTCACGTTTCTTTTGAAAACGTGTGTAATCCTCCCTACACTTATCCCTTATAAAATCTATACATATATATGGGACTAAACATGACACGTCACTAATGCTTACATGGCATTATAATAGTGACATGGAACATCTATGATGACATGGAAATGCTTACATGGCATAACTCCCACAACATATTTAAAAAAATTGTAACATGTAAGATTCGAACCGGGTCTAGACATCCACATACATGTGCCTCACCAATGGAGCAAACCACAAGTCGGAACATAATGTGCATTCCAAAATTGATATACTAACAAAACACTACCATCTTCCATCTTATCAAAAACAATAACGAATCCTCACTCATTCCGCTCCTAAATTAATATATGCTTCAATGCTACCAAAACAAGAAATCTCTATCCCCAATTCACTCCTCTTCCTAAACAAACTCACCCAAAATTCAAAATGCATACCCTAAGTCAAATATGATTTATTCAAAGATGAATTAACCATTTTTGATTCTTTGTTGGAAAAATTTGTGTTTCTTTTCCCATCATCTTCATTTATTCAAGAACGTTTTTTTTTTTTTTTTTATATATATATATATATATATATATATATATATATATATATATATATATATATATATATATATTTTTGTAGGTAGAACCTGATTGAGAAAGATTAACCAAGCCGGAAATTAATGATGATACGACAAAGGTACGATTTTGGGATCATAGGTTATAAAAGGTACAATTTTTATTGATGATTAATGGTTTAATTTGAAAAAATGAAGTCAGATTGTGGTTTAAGTCAGATTGTGGAAGCTATGTCTTTGAACATTAGGTGTTTGATTAAATGCCTAAAATGTTATTAGAACATCCAAGTGATATGTAATAATGTGTTCGCTTTGGTTCATTGCGTCCCACCGGTTATTTAGAATTATAAATAGGTGACGAATGCACTTCTAAGTTATGAACACTAAAGGTAAAAGTCTTCGATGATAAATCGAACCGTGGAGATGGTCAAATAGAGTAATCCAAGTCTAATCGATTCATTTACTTATATCACGAATGCTATTATCATATTCGAGAACTTATGTAATGATTATTTTATCTACAGCAGAATACAAGAAGTGAAGATGCGAAGTATTTGGCTAATGGAGTCGTAATTGGAGTCGTGTCAACTGCCGCTTTCTCATGGAAATACTTGAAAAGTCCACACGGCAAGTCTTTTAAATTCTCTATGCTATTTACTTTCATTTTGATGGCTTTTTTAAATCTAACTTTATTGCATGATTCGATGTCTATGCGGTGAGTGCCAAAGCATTGAGAGATTACACAAACAAATGCCCCATCCGCGTCAACCTATCGAGGAGCTAATGGAGATCAAAGTTAATACAAATGATCGGTGATATATCCTTTTCTTCTTACTTAATCTAAAAATCATGATCTTGAGTATATTCTTTCTTTCTTATCCGGTCTTGTGATGTAGTTTATATTATCTCGTTTGTATGTTAAAAGGAGTCGATAATCATGTCAATGAACCCGACCCATGTAAAGCGAGAAGCCATGTTGCACATGGCTCGGCCTTTGCTTTAGTAAAAGAGTGGTATGTTGTGTTTAATATCGATCTTGAATTGCCACTATAACAAACACCATCCTTTTCATTTGCAAGCTTGGAGTGTAATATTTGCTTTATCTCGCTTCTTTACCCTTTTACTTTTCTTTTATTCTCTTTTATACCCTTTTAGTCATGACCATCCTTGTCTTAAACTTGTGATATATGGGAGAATAATCATTAGCGATTTAATGTGTCACATTATTTATCGTCTACATGAATGAATGAATGCATTTTAGGATACGTTTGAAAGATAGTTCATAATTTGATGTGTTTATACAAACTCGGGTCAACAACCCACCGCTCTACTAACAATCATGACAATCAAGACTATAAGGCTAAACAAGTTGCACATACTTTTGAAAGCATGCCACCTCTTGATGTTCTCGCAAGAGTTCTTCAAAATTGTCGAGGTAATCATGAGTCCTTCACATTATTACCACAATAATGTGATTAATTAAATATACCTATATTTATTTAAAACGCTTTATGAAGTAAAAGATATTGGCCTATAATGCAATTGATTGTGCGAAGTATTGATCCTACGCTTGTATTGCCTTGGGTAAGCATGTCACCGATATGTCCATTAGGCAAGTTAATACATCACATTAGTTAAATGGCCTATTATCATGTTTTAAATTCATCCACTGCTCTTGGTTAAGTCTTTTTTACCCATTATCTCAAATATTTCCAGTGTCTTTGCTCACAGATTTGCTTGCATTCTGTGACTTCTTTGTAGCATGCTTAAATTTGTATTTAATTTGTATTTTGACCACAATGATGGATTACGATTACAATGTGAACAGGTAAGCTGGTGCAAGTTTGAGGTTACCCTTTCTTCAACCACAAACCGATTACTAATGAAATTGTCTGTGCATTAGTAGTATGATGTCATATATTATAAGTGCTACAGATCATAAAGATACTAAACTCGTGATGATGATGACGACGACGTTGATGATGGAAATGATAGACACGGATGTTGATAAGAATGATACCAACAAGTGTAAGTATATATATTTCACATGTCCTTTCTTCAACCACATTTAAGTTTTTTTAGTATCATATGGTGGTATTTTATGTTGGGATGCCACAAAATGAAATTAATATCATTAGTTGGGACTAGGAATCGGTTAGTAAACTTTTAGTGCTATACAATGTAAATGATTGGGGTGCAATTTACGTATGTGTAGTATCGCACCTCATGAATTAATGCACCGATATTCTTTAACCTTAATAGTGTGTATTGTTTCTTCTCTTTGGAATGCAAGTACTCTCAACTTTTTTAGTTCAAGAAAATCAAGAAGGATAAGTAGGAAGCATTATATCTGAAGAATCAATTAGTAAGATAATATCTCGTAAGAAAAATAGGACATCTAGAATGGTTTGAGAAAAGGATTTGAAAGTTGGGCGAAAGAGATAAAAGAGTGAAGGAAAATGGTGTAGGCATGATAAAAGTGATGAACTTCTGAAACCCGAACCCAATGTTAATGTAATTAGCCTCTATATGCATGTCTTCATACGTTCATCATTTAGATTATCCAATATGGATGAATACTTGAAAATGGAGTTAATAAAAGAAAACAAAATTAGAGTAAAACATGTCATCTAAGTTGATTTGGATGTCTATCTTTATTATTTTTAGTTGTGCGCCTGTGATGTTTTTCGTTATGTTTTCTTATATGTCTAAAGCTTAAGAAGGAGTTTAACAATGAAGTGGACTCTGCAATTGTTGCATTTCAAGGCATTACAGTTGATTCTTCCTGGTCACGCTTGATCTCACACGCCTCTAAAGTGGCAAATCATGAAGCTAAAAATATCGGCATGAACCGTATACAGGGTGGGAGTATCTACAGATATCTATCGATGATTTGACATATGATGCGTATTTTTCTATGTCCACTTGTTCTTTCATTAGTCGCTTTGATATAACATTGTAGTTACCCACCGATATTTTTCGCATGATGAAAAACCTATCTATATAGTGAGGTGACGTAAAAGAAAAATATATGAAAAATAAGCACTTGGACACTTCTTAGGACTTCGGTTATTAAAGTCATTTTGTTTATTGATGTCTATTTGTGTTGCAACTGGCAAGTGGATCAGTATTGTCATTTTCTCCGTAGTTATTTCTTGCCAATTTATCAAAAAATTTATTAAGACATGATAAACATTTTTGTTTATCAATGGTGTGCTTGAAAAACTATTAAAGAGATATATGAGCTATTTTCCTAGAACCATTCACACACTATTAGTGATATCTTGCAACAATTTACAAACCAAGTAATGCTTATCATGGTCGATGCATAAGATGCTTGTATCTGTAAACTTTTAACTTGTAAAATACATATATATTGTTTAGTTTTATTCATCCTTGCATGTAATTTTGACCATGATATGGCACAGATTTCAAAATATGCACATAACTATTACCCAATTAATTCACATTATATGTTTTTAATCAAGATTACACATGCAAATATATTTTACAAACAATATAATGAAAAGTAAAGGATTGTTTCAACAATGGCTGGTCTTTTCCTTGAGACATTTTGTTTCGCTGCTTCACCCGTCAAAAGCTTAAAAGGATTAAAGATTTTATGTTGCGACAAACTTAGCTACTTTCATTTTGTAGTTTTATTATGTTCTTCCTATCATTTTACGACTACTTTACATACATTTACGCTAATTTTTTTTTACTTATAGTTTGTATGTTTGAAGGTTCTTTCTTTAGACAAAGAAAGCGAATACATAGAGTATACAACAATCGTTTACAAAAAAGTTTTATTTCGTCTATGAATAAGTACCATGTAATTTACATTTTCTCATACTTTTCATTCTTCTTTTTACATATAAAATATGAACTCTCTCTTCTTTTATTATAATTTGTGTCTAAGATATTTGCCGTCATTAAATATTTATTTACGTCCATCTAATCTTTGTCAAGTAATCTTAAGAAGCTAGCCCGCCCATCCGGGCGGGCTATGAAGCTAGTACCTTTATATGTAATTAAGACGAGGTTAAAGACAAAATAAAACATTTTTACAAATTTGAACATGAGAATAAACAATAAATAAAAGATACACGACACACAAACAAGCAAACAATTAAGCATGGGTTGCCTCCCACGAAGCGCTTTTCTTTATTTATGAGTCTTGTAGCTAGACTCGAAGTCGTGCCCCTACGTGGTCTCGTTTTGCATTCTCAATGAGAATTCTATCATGTTGACAAAATTTTCATCGACTATATACCTAGGCCCTGGGTCAAGCAATCCTTATAATAAAGCCTCCTTCTTTCCCACATGAATTTAAAACCTTTTCAACATCGTCCTTGCTTTTGTCCTCAAAAGCTCTAATGTTGTCTCGTTAAAAAGGGACGGATGGCCATATTCATTCGCCTTCCAAGGCATCCTATAAGTGATCTCATCGCTTCCTTCCTTAAACCTAACTGTTCCATCATACTTGTTATGGCTCATTTTAGATGTTTCAACAAACGGTTTTCCTAGCACTACTTGGGATAAGCTATAGTCAATGACACGTCCAATGTCTTCTAGGACTACAAAATCAACTAGGTACGTGAAATTTCCTATAAAGACGTGTACATCCTTGACCCTTCCCACAAAGTTACAAACACCACCAGGATACTTAAGGTCTCTCCTAATCTTAAGTCGCTCATTCATAATGTTATTGTAAACAGCTGATGACATCACATTAATGGGAGATTCCGTATCTATGTAGGCGTGCTCGACATTCCTATATCCGATCATACAAGGAATTTTGAGGTTCCAAGGATTTCCTCTCCTAATCTTTGGGCATATCCTAATGATGGATGATCGGGGATTATCGATTATGTATTGATGGTAATCAACCTCTTCCTTAGTGGGATAAAGATTGAAATAAGCACTATCCCCCTCATTCACGTTTCTATTCACTAAGCCATTTTCTGGATTGCTGTCGATCATGGAACCAACTACAGAGGCGCGGACCACTTTTTCAAAGAACATCCCTAATTGTACTATCAAATATCTTTTGCAAATCTTGAAGGTCGGTGTTTCTACTCACATAACGGTTTCGACGGTTGTGTTGGTCATTAGGTTGGTTTTTGATTGAAAGTGATTTATTCGGTGGTGGTTTGTTGAGTGGTGGTTGGTTATCACCTTCCATGATGAAAAGTGATGGGATTACTAACAAAGGTCACGAATAAGGGGGATAGACTACGAAGAGGCTAAAAATGGGAAAAAAACTTACTTGATAGGAATCAAGCAAGGAAACCTAAACGAGGTGGACTCTAACTAGCTATTCTATTCCCAACAATGCGCCAAAACTTGATACGCTTACACAAGCTCGGGGTCAAAGGAACTTCCTTTTCGTCGAGCAAGTTTTTCAACACCTATGCAATGAACCTAATCGTTGTAGTGTAGTATTAGGGTAAGCCACGGAATTGATATCATTCTCTAGGGAATAGGAATGCTAGTGAGAAGTTACTATGCTAAGGTTGGGGTTGAGGAAGATTATTTTTATCTTTTATGTTTTTAGGAAATGGAAAGGTACGAATCTCGGGTTTGAATTTGGGGTTGGTATTTCACCGATTACTTCTACTATCTAATTAACTAAGGTGAGGGTAGTCTATGTCTATTGTTGTGTGCTCGTATGATGATTAAAATGTATTTGCTTAGGCTTTATTACTCCCTAGTTATCTCCTATTGATGGTTGAATTGTCACGTCCTTATTCTTAATCGCGTTGTGTCTCTAAGGTCGTAGGGTATGCGTTATCCCTAACTCTTTGAAGCTACCAAAGGTTAATGACTACAAAATCTCTAGGATTTATAAACTTTAACTCTAAGGTATTCTTTGGATGTATAGCCTACAATTACTCTAGGTGATTATAAACTAAGGTTCAACAAAGATTAATCAAGCATTAACAACACAACGAATGACATATCGCAATACTAGGTCAATCACAATTAAGATAAGAGACAACCAATCAATATTCAATAACTAAGTTTCATATTACCTAAGCAAACACACAAGTAAATTAGCCGGACATGGGGAACATGCAAGCATACACACAATCAATTAAAGACATAATTAAATTAATGAAGTAAAACACTTATCTTGATGTAAGATAGGTATGGAACCCTAAAATACCGTACAAGATGCCTTGGTTCGGTTTAGGTTTTACTCCATAAAACTACACACCGAAAACTAAAAATTTAGTTTGTGACGCCGGGTCGCCGTAATTAGGGTTTCGTCTTGGCGCGTTAGCATTGCGACGGGCCACCTTATGATCAGAACGCCGTCTCCTTCGCCTCTAACGCCGCCTCGATCAAATCTAGGCCGTCCGAGTGCCACGCCCTACTCTTTTAACACCGATGCCGTCACTTGAAAATAAGAAATTTGGCTCTTGAGTCGTCACAAAACTTGTTCGACGGCGTCACAAGTATAACTCGACGCCGTCCCTTCTGGGCCAAGCACTTGAATGTCTCGATTCTTGACTTTGGCCATTTTCTTCGATATTCGCGCTTTTCGTCCGAATAAGTGTCATTCCAACAATTTGCCTTCAAGAGACCTAAAAAGTGAAAAGGAACGATATTAAGTAATAACGGACACAAAAGTGATCAAATAAGGGCTTAAATGACCCTCAAAAGGTACATTTAAAACCTTATCAAATATCCCTACAACAAAGCCCGAGCCAAAGTCAAAGCCCGAGCCAAAGTCAAAATCGAGCCAAAGTCAAAATCGAGCCAAAGTCAAAGCACAACCAAAGTCAAATCTCAACCAAAGGAAAATCTCGAGCCAAAGGCGAATCCACGAACCAAAGGCGACTCCTGGTCCAAAGTCGAAGCTTGATGCAAAGGAGAAGCTTTCTCAGGCGAAGCCTTCTCAGGTGCCTAGGTGTGATGTTGAAAAACAAGAAAAATAACTCGAAAGTAATGTGCATCCGCCACGTATTCATTATAAACATAAGCGGTGAAAGGCGTAAGTAGCAGAGGCACATCCTTCGGTAAGTCTCACCAATTCTAAGTCAAAGCGAAGAACTAGAGGCGAAACCTTCTATGAAGGACAAGTCTAGGAAAAGAAAGACTTCAGATTTTTTTGAAGCGAAAGAGGCAAAAATAGAGAGGGTTAAGAAAATGAAAGTCGTTGCTAACAAGAAGGATAAGGGTAAGAATGTTTTAGAGGGGGAAACTCTAAAACATGTGAAGAAGGAAGATGAGCCTGGTTCCGAATCTAGTTTTCAGAAAGGTAAAGGAAGGCGGAAACAAAAGGGTTTAAGTGAGGCAAAATTAATAAGGAGTTTATTAATAGTGAATATCCTAATATGCTTCATGGTTGCTCTTGTTTCGCTTTTTAAAGCAATTTGTGGCACCAAAGTGAATATGAAGATGTTTTGGATAGTATCGGTTTTGTATCGTTACATGGAATTAATATGGAAGAAATTCCGGAGATTGGGTTGTTTGGTCATTAAATTGTTTGATAGTAAGGAACTTTGTACGCTTAAATCAAGTATCTATTCATGTGAATCTTGACAAAGTTCATGATATGTTCGACTTCCTAATGGTGGAAGATCGGTTCTGTTACTAGATGAGAAACTTAATTGACCTAAAGATCCAAAGACACAAGAGTGGCTTAAGCAGCTTGACATGAAGATGGGAAAATTCGGGCGTCATATTGTCGATAAGATTACAACGCAACTCGTGTTGATTTAATATTCAAGTTGAATTTTCTTACGCTTGTCACCAACACACTTGGTAAGAATGAGACAACGAATGGGGATCTTTCATTTGATTTCTTGAAACGATTTGAGATGACACTCCGATTAACCGCCTTGATTGGTGTGGCTACATTTGCAACCTGTCTTTATAAGATTAAACTCACATAGGGGGGTCCCGATCTCTACTACAATGCCCCGGTTTTTCCTTGTTGAAAGTTTTCTTTTCATCTTTTTATATTTCAGGCTTATGTCTACATCAGAAGCCATCAGAAATCACTTGTGATTTACAATGGCAAATCACAAGTGATTTAAATCACTTGTGATTTGTAAATCACAAGTGATTTAAATCACTTGTGCTTTGCATTTGCAGTGTCAAATCACTTGTGATTTGCCATTTTAGCCTAATACATATTCTTAAACTTTTCTTTAAAGCTAACGTGTTAATATATCTTTTGTATGTTTTTATAACTAGCTTTTGTACTTGGATTTAACCAAGTTTGAACCCATGCCATACATTCGTTCACGTCCAGCAATTAAAGACTGGAATTCTACTCTCCTGAAAAATAGAATGGATCTTGAGATTGAACAAGGTGTTTTTGGCGACTTGGAACTACACGGAGAGTGGACTGCAGAGGAAGCTGGGGTAACAGAGGGTTTTTTTGAAGCTGATGAAGTACATGATTTTACCAGATTGTCTTATCCACCAGCACCGACCACCCAAGAGGTAATATAGGATCACATGTGATTATATACTTTTGATTGTAGTAATTTATGAGACCACACCGAATTTTAAAAAATCACTTGCATTATACTAATAAAATTTAGTTCTCTCAAAATAATGTTTGTTATATTTGACTCACATAAATGGATAATACAAGTAAAGATTACTTATAAAGATAAAGAAAACTAAATATTCAAGAAATCATGTGGTTACTTTAAAGAGTATAATTATTATTATACAAATATATATAATATATAATTAGCACTTAGTACTTTGCACCTTTGCATCCATTGCTTTGAAAAATCGTCAAATTTTTATAAAACAAAGTTTTTAGATTTTACGGTAAGTTTTATCAAAAAATTCTAAAAGATGTATATGTTGATTTTCGAGGCACTCTTGCGATTTAATAATATTTTTTGAACATTGTAATGTAGTGTGCATTTTTAAACTATAATGATATATTTTTCAAACGATTTTTATGGGTTGGCTGAACCGGTAGTGACTCCGGTTCCCGGTTGAAGCCGTTGGTCCGGTCCGTTTTTTAAAACCATATGTACCATCAACTTGTTTAATTATAAATTGTATGAAGATTTGTGTGTTTTATTAGTTTGTAGAATATGTATAATAACAATTATTTTTCATATTATGGGTGTTTTAAAAATAACATTTATTAGGTATTTATTATTAGAGTAAATTGCAAAATCGTCCATAAAGTTTGGCAAATTGCACGCTTCGTCCCAAACGCTTGGAAAGTGCAAGGATCGCCACCGGGAAACTTTTGGGGCAAAAATCGTCCTCAGCCTAGATCAAATGACTAAAATACCATTGTCTCTATATTACTTTTCACTTCTTGCGTAAATGGTCCCGGTGTTTCGCAGATTCGCAAATTTAGTCCTTTTTTTTTTTTTAATTAACTATTAATATTAGTATTATTTTTTACGTTTTGTCCGTTTTTACGCTTTTGTCCGCTTTTCTCATGTTTTTCCGTTTCATACGTTTTTGTCCGCTTTTCTTACGCTTTTGTTCGTTTTTACGCTTTTGTCCGCTTTCCTCACGCTTTTGTCTGCTTTTTCCGCTTTAAACGCTTTTGTCCCTTTTCTCACGTTCTTCCGCTTTCATAAGTTTCGTCGATTTTTTACGCTTTTCTTACGTTTTGTCCGCTTTTCTCACATTTTGTCCGTTTTCATACTTTTGTCCGCTTTTCTTACGCTTTTGTCCGCTTTGTCCAATTTTTACGCTTTTGTCCGGTTTTCTCACGCTTTTGTCTGCTTTTTCACGTTTTTCCGCTGCACGCTTTTGTCCGCTTTTCTTACGTTTTCCGCTTTCATACGCTTTTCTTACGTTTTTACTTTCATACGTTTTGTCCGCTTTTATACGTTTCGTCCGTTTTTATACGCTTTAGTCCGCTTTTCTTCGTTTTTTCATTTCATACGTTTTATACGTTTTCATCCGTTTCGTTCGCTTTCTTTAGTTTTGTTTGTTTTATCCATTTTGTCCGTTTCTCGTTTTTTCCGCTTTCATATGTTTTGTCCGCTTTTCTTACGTTTTGTTCATTTTTACGCTTTCATCCGTTTAATCGTTTTCCCTCGCTTTTTACATTTTGTCTGCTTTCTCTTACGTTTTTCTTTTTTCATCGCTTCACCCGTTTTAAGCGGTTTCATACGTGTCACCCATTATAAAACGGTGAAACGATGAAACGGAAAACGTAGAAAATGAACAAAACGTAAGAAAAGCGATCGAAAATATATGAAAATGGATGAAATGTAAGAAATGGGCGAAACGATAAAACATAAGGAAAATAAAAACATAAGAAGGACGGACGAAACGATAAAACGTAAGAAAACGGGCGAAACGTATAAAACGAACGAAATCGTATAAAAAGACAAAACGATGAAAACAAAAATGTAAGAAAAGGGTCAAAACGAATGAAATGGATAAACGTGAAAAACGGACAAAATGTAACAAAACGGAAAAAACGCGAGAAAATAGACAAAACGTGAGAAAAATAGACAAAATCAGTAGGAATTGAAATTCCATAGTGAAGTGTCGGTCACCCCAAATATAATTTAGCATAAGTTAGCTCGTGACATATCATTATTTATTGTTTTATTAGTTAGTTATTAGCCTAGTGTAGCGTAGTGTAACACCGTGGAGGAAGGACGGGTCTTTACCCATCCGTATGCACGATCCACAACCGATAGGAGGACGTTAGCTTTGTAACTATAAATACCCTTCCATCCATGGAAGGGTGGTGATTTTCAATCTAACATTCCATACTTTTGTATACCAAGTCTCTAACAAGAAAACACCCAACTCTACTTCTCTCTAATGGCAAACATGTATTTTGATCATCCAGACCACCGAATCATCAACACAATAAATATATCGATCTTACAATTGGTACGAGCCAAGGTTGTTGTGTTTTGATGATTTCTTGTGGTTTTGATTCGTGTTTGAAACTGTTTTTTGTGTATTTGTGTGGTAGGAACATTGTTATGGGTAAACTGTTTTTACAAACATGCTTTGTGTTTTGTTTGATCAAAAAGGTGTTATGGTCATATCTGTTTCAAACAGTTTTAGTACGCTTTAATGGTCTGAATTTACTTTTTATTAGTGTGGATAAAACAGTTTTCAACTATGTATTTGCATCATTTTTACCAGAACTGTCTCGTGCTATCATAACAGTCTTGTGCTATCTATGGTCAAAAACAGTTTTATGTCATGTTTATGTTTGTTCATCTTTACTGGTCAATATGGGTTAAATAGTTTTGTGGTCATGTCTATGGTCAAAATGATTTAAATGAGTTTTCCGTCGGTTCATGAGGTCAAAGAAGATGCGATCTTGCTTTTGTTTGGTCATTCTTCGTAGCGAGTTGGTCGATCTTCATGGCGACTTGTCTTGACAAGTCGTCTGTGTTCAATGTATCCATTGTCTTAGAGTTGAAGTGATAGCGACTTGTCTCATGCAAAAGGTAGCGACTTGTCACTATCTAGCGACTTGTTTTGAAAAATGTTTAGCGAGTTGTGTGAACAAATGGACCTAGCGACTTGTCACTTAGGTAGCGACTTGCTTTGAAAAAATGGTGTAGCGACTTATGACTAAAAGGGCTAGCGACTTATGCAGAACTCGATGAAGAAAAGAAGATGAAGAATCAATAATTGACCATGACTCATACCATTATCACAATCTCGAATGAAAACCACAACATAAACCAAACATCACAAACTCCTCTTCGACTACAAACATTTCATACATCACAACGACATCAATAAACATCATACAATATGTTTCTACATCCGTCATCACCATCTAATGCACTTGTCTACAACACAAATACCAAATATAATAACGACTCAAACATCTCAACCTCAAGTATTCAAGACCATCATCACCCACAACTAGTTTAACAATCAAGAATACTACAAGATCTCGTTTTTCCTTGTTTGTTCACTTGATATGAATCATTTCACATCCTTTGTACAAACTAGAACCTCTTCACAGATCTCATGCATCAAGACTCGAATGATAAACCAATCAACAATGATCTCAGATTAATACTTTCGTGATGTTCATAGTAATATCTAGACACTCAAAGGTCCTACAAACGAAAGTTCTTATCCTCATCGATCTGTCAATATTCGAACCAAAAAATCAAAGAATATAACATCTATGTTATTTCTTGTGATTTAATTCGTTAATTAAATGAAATACATGACTCGACTCAAATAAATCAAGATCTCAGTCTTACTTTCGTGGAATTAAACGGTTACACCAACTAATGGCCATCACAAGAAAACTATACCATCATCAATCATTTCGAAGTCATGCTCCAACTTATATTCGAATCTCTAAGAAAGATTATAACAAGAATGTTATGTCTTGTCTTTGATTCGGTTAAGACTCACAAACATGAAGGGTCAATGTTAAACCTACCTGGAACTGTTGATGAGAACACATCATCCATGCTCAAAGCCATCTCTGTGGCTAATCATGTCTCGAATCTACAAACCTTACGCCATCTCTGTGGCAAGGCCCATTCAAAGGAAGCATCATCTGGTACATGAGAGGCGGATTAATTTCTTGTGAAATGTTAGGGTTTTTGATATTTAATGGTATAGTATATGTGAGAGGCGGATTATCTTGTGTGATCAATTAGGGTTTGATGGTCTT
Source organism: Chrysanthemum lavandulifolium (assembly GCA_022545495.1). Lineage (NCBI taxonomy): Eukaryota > Viridiplantae > Streptophyta > Magnoliopsida > Asterales > Asteraceae > Chrysanthemum > Chrysanthemum lavandulifolium. The sequence continues at coordinate 48,334,090 of CM040242.1, read as the reverse complement.
CTGATTATTTGGTGATTGAGAGAGGCGTATTTTTGAGATTAAGGTTAAAGCAGTTATGTGACTGGAATATGATGGGGGCGGAATATTGAGAATTTTTAGGGTTAAAATGTGTGGTGAGTTGTGTTTTATATCCAAAATTTTAGGGTTAAGAGGAGATATGTGGATCGGGTACCTTATTTCTGTCATGGGCCGAGTAGTAATTTGAACATGGTAAGTTAATTGGGCCTGATCTTATTTCATTTGGTGGGCTGCCAGTAGACTTGGATGGGCGTGATATGGGCTGTGATGGATGGAATACACTAACATTGTTTGGACTATTAATGATATATACATCCGTATATCTGAAAAGGACCAACAAATGGGATATTAACGTATAACGAAAATTTCCATACGAGTTTTTGTGTTTACAAATTCTTGGATACAATTTTTTAAATATTGGAAAATTGTGTGGTACTTTGGTATGGTAATATTTCACGAGGAGACTACGTTCACGGATAAAAGTTTTCAATGTATTTTAATGTGACCACGGAGATGACTCTTTATTATTTGTTTGGGTTTAAAATAACGTTTTATGGGCTTGAATTGATTTCCGATGTGTGGTTGAATTTATTTTAAACCAAGGTAAGATTAATTGGGTATTCTTTTGAACCGGTCAAAATAATTGTGTACTTTGGAGCCAGCTTGAAGATTTTCCTACTTGTTGAGATGTTTTGATGAGATGTGGAGTGATGATGAGATTTGTTGATATAATTTATCGATGAGAGTGATTGAAGAGTTTTGATAATGATGAGACTCATATTGAGAATTGTTGAGATGATAAGATATGGTTATGTGAATTAGTACTTTGGTGTATGCATCTTCATGGATAATATTATGTCTCGGCTTGATTTGATACTTGAACAAGGTTGACTATGGGGCTGTTTGTACGGTACTTCTTATTTGGAGTTGATGTGAGGTTTTCCGGGCGCGGTTACTTAATTTTTGTCTTCTTTCTTTCTACCATTCTGCGAAGATGACTTGTTTGGGCTTTTATAGAGGGTGATAAAGACTTGGCTATTTAGTTGCGTTTGTGATTCTTTCTCACTTAACCCACAACAGAGCTATCACTTGATGTCTCACTCGATTGAGAATGTCAAGAGGTTTTGTACATTGGGTACACCGTATCTTGTTCACGAGGATTAGTACAAGTTTAAGTAACAATTAAGAATTTTTGTCATGTTCAAGTTTGATATATCGGGTTTATTTCTTCATGTGGTCACCGCAATTGCCGGCGATTGAGTGAATGATGTGTTTACCAAAGTATTTATTGGATGGTTGATGATGTTGGATAATGAACCGATGAACCACGCATGTTCCCCTAAAATGTAAATTCATCAAACCAAAGTTGTCATAACACATTCAAGTCGACATTGTTTACGGTTTTGTCTTGATTTTGTAAAATCCTGCGAAAGAATCTATTTCTCGGTTTAAATCATAGACTTGTAAAATCCGTGACAATGGAAACATCCGGCAATAATAAAGTGCATTTCGGATCTATCTTACGGTTTATTCTTGGTTTTGTAAAATCCCGCGAAGAAACTATTTTTCGGTTTAAACCATAGAATTGTAAAATCCGTATTGATGGAACCATCCCGGAGAATGGAAAGTGTATTTCGGGATCTTATCCGATCTCGGTGCTACGGTTTCGCTTCAAATAAGGGATAAAAGGTGTACTTCATGAATTGGGTGTGTGTTTGGGTTGTCTTCATGGCGGTTTGTTATTACAAGATTTTACGGGTTATGTGCTTTCAACCATGGTCGGGATGAAACCATTATCAAAGTTCACTTTTAAGATCAAAGGAGGCTAGATTTGAGCTTTTAACAAGATGTGGCAATGGGGTTAATTCAGTATTATCTATTTGAGGATGAAGTGAAATATCATGGGCGAGTGTACTTAGTATCTGAAGGTATCGGGGATGGTTGGATGAAGATTCTTCAAGATCCTTGTTCAAGCTTATTATCAAAAATAAAGACTTGGAAATCTAGTTATTGTTGGGTGTCTTTTACCTTTTCTTTTACCACTTGGGGGAATTGGGCTCATACCACTACAAAATAACTATCACTTTAAGGAGTTACGTTGTAGTGCTCAGTGTCACATTCAATTGTGGATTTTCAAGAGGTAATGTACGTCTTATACTCGATGGTTGGTTGGTTGAAGAGTATAGAGTACATAGAGAGTACTTAGAGATGCTAATGGAAATCGGCACCGTTCTTTGTTACATATGTGCAAGTTTAAGTCACGAGTTCGGGGTAGTTTACTTGTGGTCAAATTCATTATATCGGGTTTTCCATCAACTGTCACTACAAAGAGCCTCTTGAATGATAATGGGATGATTACATGTTTTGCTAGAGAGTTGAAAAGAGAGATTATGACGTATGAACACTACGGTTCATGCCTCGCTCCTCAAAGAAAAGAAAAGTGTACGTGTCGGTGCGCTTTATCTTACGAGAAGAGAAATCTTCTATTATGACCATTCTCATCAACATGCTTCATGCTTTTCCATGTGCTTCGATTATCAAGTGAACCGGCTACCGTTGATTGTTTTCTTATTCCACTTGCTCAACTATAATGACGATGGCGACATCATGTGCTAATTTTGGGGAGAAGTGTGAGTAGACTACATTTGTTGAAGATGTTCACTTATTTTAATCAAGAATGGCATCTCCGTATGCAATTCTTGAGGGGGAGAAGAAGTATGATAACTCTGCATGGTTGATTAATTTCTGAGAATATATGGTCATACGGCTCCTAACTCATGTAAGAACCGAGCTTCTTCTTATCGGGTCATTTTCACATAGAGTTTTCTTCTAAGAGCCGTTGGTTGACATATTCTCACAGACTGATGAGTTTATCGACAAAGTGCTTCCGGTTAATGCTTCACGTATACATCAACATGATGATTCCGAACAATCTCTCTGTTCTTGTTTGATGTGATTGGTAGTTTGGTGTTACCATCTTGTGTGTTCGCTATGGCCGATTGTCGATTTCCTTGATGAACATATTTATGTTCTTGTTTGATAGGGAGGATTTTAGTTAAGGGATTTGCAAGATGTAAGTTAATCGGGATGCTTTTGGTGGGATGCTTTTGGTGTGAGTTGAAGATGTTAACTATCTATTCCCAACCGGACAATCTTGAAGAAGGTCGAGTCTAGAGTCGGTTCTACATTTTCTCGCTACATGTTAGAAGACTAAAGACGAGTTGCATTTAACGATCTAAAGACTTCTTCTTAATTCAAGCATTCATCATAAAGATTGTTTGTTGGGGAGAGCACTAATCGGGAGGTGAAATGTTTGATTTAATCCCCAATTAGACTTGCTCACATTCTACTTCACAGATGTTGATTCCCACAATATTACAAATGTTCTTCTCAACAAATTTCTAGTATACGGACTTACAATGAGTTCTCGATTCTAAAGTGTCAAAACCAAGAAGGGAAGGAGACACACATCTAAACACAAAGCGAGTAAACTTGATGAACTTAATTCTTCTAAGTGATTGAAGATATCCCGGAAGACAAATGTTATTATCATGAGAGAAACTCAAGGTTTGACTCATGGCGAGTAAACTTGATGAACTTAATACTTCTATGTGATTGAAGATATTCGATGCGCCTCGAGCAATCGAGCTTTATTACACAAGCCCGCCACTTGCGAATGGCGAGGACGTAACAAGCTTAAAACGGCTCGGTGACTAATGCAATGAAGATATGAGGAGTATAGGATTTCCGGTCGTTATGTCCCAATGAGCTATGCAATGGATCACCTAACGATATAGTGATCGAGGAATTTGAACAGAAAATGGATCTGAATGATATTATAACTACAAGAAAAGCCAACAAATTACAACGGCTTAAATGCAAATTAAAGGAAATTAAAAAGATAAAATATATTAAATAAATGCTATCACTATAATTAAAATGATGTTTTTGTTTTTATGTTTTTACAAAACTGAAATTAAAATCTACGCGACGTACAAATTAAAAAGTGAAACTTACACAATATTAACCCTAAAAATATGAAAATGATATTTTTACAAACCTAAAGATAAAAGAAAATATTTAGAAAAAGAAAATTATTTTTACAACTATTTAATTAGTTATTATTAATTAAAAACTATTTTTAACTATTAAATATTAATCTAAAATACAAGATATTAGGAAATAAGGCTAGAAAAATAAAATTAAGACTTAGAAAAATCTAAAATCTCAAAAGAGAATTTTCAAAACTATTTTTGTATTTTTCTGATTATTTTTGAATTTTCTAGGAATTAAAAACTATTAAAAACTAATTAAATGGCTTAAAAATACAAATTTAACTAAGAAAAATCTAGAAAAATACTTTTTTTACTTTTTATATTTATCTAAACTTAAGAAAATTGAAAAATTATTTTTTTGAACCTTTTCTTAATTTTTTGTATTAAAAGCTATTTAAAAATGCTTAAAAACTAAATAAAATGCAGAAAAATAGCAAATCAACTTGGAAAAATATGAAAATTTCAGGAAAACTCTAAAATAATATAAGGAATCTGAGAAAAATGGAAAAACAGGCACTTATGTGGAGAAATTAAGAACTGATGAATCAAGTGCTTATAAATAAGCACTTTGATAAGCTAAATGAAGACCAAAAGCTACCAAATGTTTAAGAAGCCAAAATATGCTAAATGACCAAAATGCAATGAGAATCAACAAGCTAATACCACAGGATTGCAAGTCTATGATTTGATGTTTGATCTTTTGAGCTAAAATCAGTTTTAGAGTACTAACTTTAGACACAAGCACAAGCTTAAAAATAAGCTCAAAATGAAAACTATGAATTGGAATCTAGACTAGACCTGGGTGAGACCAAATGCACCAAAAATCGGACCATGGAAGCTCTTTTGAGCCACATGCACAAGTCGCAAGAATCGAGAAAATCTCGGTGTCAACCGAGTTCGATGGAGCAGGGGACTTAGGCCCAAGTTGATGAGCTAATTTGAGGCCTTTAACTAAATTGTAAAATTATACTAAAATGCTAATAAGTAGAAAAACCAGTTGAAGTTTCTAAAATGCCAAATCCCACTTGATAAGACCCAAAAATGAGTTCAAGAAAAATACTTCTAACTGAGCCCAAAACAGGTTTTCACACTTTTGACTTTTGAAGAAATTGATGAACTTTGACCAAATTGAACTTTGATTCCATTTTTGTGACTGAGATTGATGTAATATGTTAAACTAAAACTACTGCAAACAATGTTGATGATTTCTAAACACAAATCAATGATTTGCTAATCCTAAAATCCAACAGTTTGACGATGAGATGGATTTAAGTGAAATGTTGACTTTTAGCTTTGCAAGTACCAATATTTTGACTCAAATGAGCTCAAATACACTTAATAAACATAAACCAATAGAACTTAATTAATGAATAGACCATTATGACAGATGGATCAAGAACCAAACACCTCTTATGTAATCTGATTTGAACTCAAAACTAACCTAAACAATGAACCAACTTGCAATTATTATCAAACTAACTTAATATAACTTAATTACTACTACTAGAACAAGTTTTAACAGATTTATAACTACAAATGCATTATATGCAAGAATTTGAGAAATCACTTACAAAGGTCCACAACCACTATGGCTAAGCTATGAAACAAATGGACCACTAACCTATCCAATCCCCTACCCTAGCTCAATATCAACCCCATTCCATGTCCGCTTCACCCATTTCCCAAATCTTCATCATTTTTTGCACATGTTTGACTTTTGTTGACCAAGGATCAAAATGAATGGAAACTTGAATGTGAGCTTGTACAAGCTATTATAAGCTCATTTAAGCTTATTGAAGCGATAAATGAGCTTTATGAAGCTTTTGAATGAGATTTTGAAAAGGAAAATTTCAACGATGGACACTAAAATGTGAAAATAGAACAAAACTTGGAATTGATGATTAGAACTTGATAATACCTTAAAATATAACTTAAGTTTGATACAAAGAACACAAAATTACAAGCTTTGAAATTAAATTAAAACATTAATGAGAAAAGCGACATAAGCAAATTTTAAACTAATAATCTACTACATTTCTTGCTTCTTCTCTCTTTCTTTTATAACCCAATCTTCTTCTCTCTCTCTTACGAATGTATCCCACAATTCTAAGCCATTGGATTGCTCAAAATGATCTCAACCGTTTAAACAGTTTTTGGCGCCATTTTTCCTTTTATCCATGGGGTTGAGTGAGAGGTTAGGAAGCATTAAATGAATTTGGATGTTAGTTGTGGAGGAGGGAACATGGAGGAGTGGAAATTGAGGAGTTGGGATGGGGAAGATGTGTTGCAGGATATGGTGAGATGGAAGACTTTTGGCGGGTTGAGATTTTGACCAAGATTGACCAGAGGTTAATAATACGTTTGGGGTTCACAATGCAATTTGACGGAGGGTCCAGAGTAGTTTGGCCTGGGCCAAAAAGGTTTAAAGGGTTTTAAACTATAGGGACTTAATGTGTAAATCACGAAAATTGAGGGACCATTGTGCCAATTCATGAAAAAGTTGTTCCAAGGGACCACAAGTGACAACCTTCAAAAATATAAGGACCAAACTTGCCATTTTGCCATTTTCCAGGGGCCATTTCTGCCAATTTTCAAAGTTGAAGGACTAAACTTGTAATTTTCTCAAACTTTTATATTTTTCACCAAAGGACTAAATTTGACAACTTATGATTTTAAAAGGACCTTTGGTGACTTTTCTTTTAAAATTATGCCTCGGGGACTGCTTTTGACAACTTTTGAAACACGGGGACCTAAAGCGCAATTTTGCAAACTTTGCTCATTTTTCATCGATTTTGAACATTTTGCATCCGAAACATATAAAATGCAACTTTGTGATATTTTCAGATTTTGATGCATTTGTGAGCATTTTAAGTGTTTTGCGATTCGATTTGACTAAAATGATGAGTATTTACACACTCATCAATCCCCACACTAAACTATTGCTAGTCCCTAGCAATCTTTTGAAAAACATAATGGATTTGAATCTCTTTACCAAAAGCCATTACTTACGGAGTAGCCAAATGTTTCGGTTCAAGTAAGAACCATGGTACACCGATAACCATGTGATTTTGAGCAAACCACCGACTTTCAACGGTTTGATTTTGTCTTTACGAAGCCGTACCCTTACGGACTAGCCAACTCTTAGATAAATTATCAATATTATCTTTGGTGAGTGATTACCAATTATGGTTTTTCCATCGCCTTTACCACAAGCCATAACCTTGCGGGCTAGCCAACTCTTCACTTTTTAGGATATGGTGAGTTGAGAACCATACAATTTTGGGCAAATTGCAAGCCATATCAACGGTTTGAGATATCTTTACCAAGAGCCGTTTGCTCTGGATTAGCCAATCCTTTTGTCTTCTGAGACATGGCGGATGATAACCAAATGAGAAAGTGTAAAACACTTACTCCAAAAAAATTTTTTTGCCAAAAGCGGGAATTGGTATAATTATATGATAAAATTAGTGAGAATTCCCCACACTAGAAATGAATATTGCCCTCAATATTCAAAGTACCGCGTGGTTATGCGAAACAAAGAACGTGAAAGGGAAATACTACGGCCATTATTTAGAAAGAAGATTTTTTTTTTTTTTTTTTTTTTTTGAAACTTATATACAAAACATGTGGGCAACCCCCACACTAGGGTGGTAGAAAGTAGAAAGAAGTCGAAATATGGGTGAAAACCCATATGGCATCTCTTGTTTTTGATTCCCGAGTCGCTAGCTTGACTCGATCCCGCATTCATTGGTTCATGGGAAAGTTTGTAAGTCCGGGACAACCATGGGGAATGTCCTCTCCAAAGTAATGCTTCACTCGATGACCATTCACTTTAAAATTAGGACCATCGGGTTGAGATAACTCAATGGTACCATAAGGATAAACCTTAGCGATAGTAAATGGACCGGACCAACGGGACTTGAGCTTTCAGAAAATCTTCAATCTTGAATTGAAAAGAAGGACTCGATCACCAACGTTGAAAACGCGGTTCTTGATTTTTGAGTCATGAATCTTCTTTGTCTTTTGTTTATAGATCAAAGAGTTCTCGTAAGCTTGATCACGGAGTTCATTTAATTCATTCATTTGAACTTTCCGATGATCACCACCGTCTGAATATCAAAGTTAGCATGCTTCAAGGCCCAAGTATGCCTTGTGCTCGAGCTCAACCGGTAGATGACATGCCTTCCGTATACAAGCTTGTATGGAGTGCACCCGATGGGTGTTTTGTAAGTCGTCGGAAGGCCCAGAGTCGTCATCTAGCTTATCCGACCAAGAGGCACGGTTTTCACCAACCGTCCTCTCAAGAATTCTTTATCCCCGGTTAGAAACTTCCACTTGCCCACTTGTTTGTGGGTGGTGCGCGATGAGAGGTACGGTGAGTTACACCATACTTTTGCATGACTCTTGCAAATTGGTCATTGCGTAAATCGTGCCATGATCACCGATTATGGCTCGTGGAGTTCCAAACCTAGCAAACAGAGATTTCAAGAATTTCACAACAACTCGGGCATCGTTGGTGGGTAAAGCCTTAGCTTCAACCCATTTTGACAAGTAGTCAACGACCACGGTATGTATTTGTTACCACGGGAAGAAGGAAATGGCCCGTAAAGTCAATGCCCCGGATGTCAAAATCTCACACACTTGAATGGCGTTTTGCGGCATTTCATTCCTTTGTGAGATATTCCGTGGCGTTGACAAGCGTCACGGGTTTTAACGAATTCATGGGCATCCTTGTAGATTGTGGGCCAATAGAATCCGAATCAAACACCTTCTTGGCGGTGTAGTTGGGGCTATGATGTCCCCAGTGGGTCGAGAATGGCAAGCTTTGAGAATGTCAATAGCTTCGACCATACACACATCGCGGATGACTTGATCCGCACAAATTTTAAACAAGTAGGGTCGTCCCGAAATAATGTTTCACATCTTTAAAGAATTTATTTTTACGTTGGGACGACATCCCTTTCACCACAAAGTTACCCGCATGGTAATTTGCAAAGTCGACAAACCATGGGGTAGAAGAATCTCCACGAAAAGAAACCACATTGAGTGTTTCGAGAGGAAATGTTTCATTAATTTCCTTTTCTCGAACACATCTTGGTGAGGTTCTCTAATCGGGACGATGATCGTGACGGGTTCTCGGCTCCTTTTTATCACGAATAGTGATATCAAATTCTTGTAGGAGGAGAACCCAGCGGAGCAATCTCGGCTTTGCATCTTGTTTTGCAAAGAGATATTTGAGTGCCGAGTGATCCGTATACACCACGCATTTGGTCAAGATAAGATATGGCGAAACTTCTCAAATGCATACACCACGACTAATAATTCTTTTACGTAGTGGTGTAATGGGTCCGAAACTTGATCATAGTTTTGCTCGCGTAGTGGATTGGTGAAAATGCTTGGTTTTGCGTTGCCCCAAGGCGCACCCGATAGCAAAATCACTTGCATCGCACATGAGCTCGAAGGGTAAATCGATCGGGGCAACTAGAATGGGTGCTTGTAAGCTTTTTCTTAAGTGTTTCAAAAGCTTGATGCACTCGGAGAGAAGATAAAAGGAGCATCTTTTTCGAGAAGATGGGTCATAGGCGGCGATTTTAGAAATCTTGAATGAATCTCGATAAAACCGGCATGACCTAGAAAACTCCTAATACCTTTGGCGGTAGTAGGATGAGGTAATTTAGCAATAACATCAACTTTTGCTCTATCTACCTCAATCCCATTCTTAGAAATCTTATGGCCAAGGACTATGCCTTCTTTGACCATAAAGTGGCTCTTCTCCCGGTTTAGACATAGATTGGTGTCTTCACACCTTTAAGCATTTTGTCTAAGTGGGAGACATGTCTGAAATGAGTCCCCAATGACCGAGAAGTCATCCATAAACACCTCCATAGTTTCCCGATCATGTCGTGGAAAATCGCCATCATACATCTTTGGAGCGTGCGGGGCATTACATAAGCCAAAAGGCATACGTCTATAGGCAAGCGTCCGTATGGGCGGTGAATGTGGTTTCTCTTGATCCAGCGGATCAATGGGGATCTGAAAGTAACGAGAAACCATCAAGGAAACAATAGTACTCGTTCCTGCTAATCTCTCAAGCATCGGTCCATGAAGGGTAGAGGAAAATGGTCTTTCTGGTGGCTTCGTTTAACTTACGATAGTCAATGCACACACGCCATCCGTAACCAATCGAGTTGGAATTAACTCGTTTTCTTCATTCGTGACAACGATAATGCCACCCTTTTTGGAGCGCAATGAATTGGGCTAACCCAAGGACTATCGAGATCGGGTAAATCAAGCCGGCATCAAAGTTTGAGAACCTCTTGTTTGATAACCTCATGAATCTTAGGATTCACCCTTCTCGATGTTGAATTGCGGTTTGAAGTCATCCTCCATTAAGATTTTGTGGGTACAAAACTCGGGGTTGATACCACTTAATATCGGAGAGTTTCAAGCAATTGCTTGCTTGTGTGACTTCAAGACCTTTATGAGGCGATTTTCTCCTCCTCGGTCAAGTCTTTAGCAATTATAACGGGCAATTTATCATCACCTCCAAGAATGCATACTCGAGATGAGGAGGTAGGTCCTTAAGTTCAACCTCGGAAATTCATCGATGATGTTTGTCTTGATTTGATTTCCTCAATTGTAATCTCTTTCGGAGGAGTGAAGGTAATGGATCTTCATTAAGCAATTGCTCAAGATAGAGAATATCCCCTCCGAATCATAAACACCATCAATTCGGTGAATTGATTCATCGATAACCGAAATTCATCGATCTCTTCGGAAGGAAGTCACCTCCTCAAGCGGGTGAGAGAGGGAAGAGTCGGCAATGATAGGTTGAGAAGATGTGGTGGAATTGGAATTCCCACTCACGAAATTATGAAGATAACCAAGAAACTCTTGAGAGTACTCCTCGAAGCAATATCAATTAAATCGACTCGATTAACCGATTCGATATCATAATTTGAGGAGTACCTCGAAGTTTGATCGAGGTTAAAAGTAATGACTTCATTACCCACACGTAAAGTGATCTCTTGCTCAAATACATCGATAAGAGCACGGCCCGTTCTCGGGAATCCCGACCAACAATGAGAGGAACCCGATGATCGACATCGAAATCAACAACCACAAAATCACCGGGAAATGGAACTTTCCTACTTTCACGAATACATCCTCGGCGATGCCAAGAGGGCGCGAGATAGAACGATCGCAAGCTCGAGAGTCATGCGGTAGGAATAAGTTCGGAAGAAAGTTTCTTCCACACTGAATCTGACATCAGTTGATGCTTGCACCAAGATCGGCAAGGCAAAGCATTCAATCATCCGGGAAAAACACAAGGAAGAAGAAATTTTCCGGGATCTCCTAGCTTCTCGGGAAGCTTCTTTAACAAGACTGGCGAGCAATTTTCGTTCAAAGGAGTCTTAGCCATTTCAAACGACTTTTCTTTGTTGCTCAACATGTGTTTGAGTAGATGCAAACTTGGGCATCAACATGATGGCATCCATGAAGCTTATGTCAAAGTGAAGTTCTTGGAAAATTTGAAAGAATTTTTCCATTTGATGACTAGCTTTCTCATGAGCTTTGCTCATGTAAGCGTGAGGGTAAGGAATAGAAGTTTTGGATTTAGGGTCTCAACAGGAGCTATAGGAGGTTCAAAACAACTCCTTGGACTTGGGTTTGAGGTTGGACAACACGAGGATGGACATTGTTGGCACTCCGTTATTAGTAGGTTGTTCCTTGTCCTTTGTGGAGCCTCGGGTTCGCTTTCCACTACCTTCCTTTGGGAGAAGAAGAAGAAGGTAGTAGGAATAGCGGGTCCATCATATGAAGCACCACTTGGGTTGTGATCGCCTTTGCATCGCCCCTCGGATTAGCGATCGTGTTGCTAGGTAAAGTACACGAGCAGGGTCGATCATTTAAAGACTTCTTGATGTCGAAATTTGGTGACCAACAACCGATTCATTTCCTCTTGGGATTTCATGAATTGTTTCAACAACTCATCGGATGATGGTCCAGTTGGAACAATGGCTTGAGTTGCAGGAAAATTCGGCCTCTATTGTTAGGATTAGGGCCTTGATTACGAAAATTCCCTTGATTATTACCATGAAAATACCACAGGTTGAAATTTCCACGACACAGGTTTCTATTGAAATTTCCTTGATGTTGGAAATTTTGATTCGATTTTGAAAACCGTTGTTTGGATTGAAATGACCTTGGTTTTGAAAACCTTGGTTTGGTCTATTTTGATTTTGATTACGGTTTTGGTTTTGATTGAAACCGGGAGGTCGAGTAGTGGTTAGGGCGGTGGTTGGGTCTCTAGGAGCACGATATTGATTGCCTCCTTGATTAGACATCCCGCCCACAACATTGGCTTCAAAGGGTTACCATCGGTGGCCATACAATTATAGTAAGCATGGGGGCCACCACAGTAACACAGACTTCCACTTTCTTAACTTGAGGAGGTGAAGTTTGTGGAAAAGACTTTCTTACGGTTGGAAGAACCAAAGCTTGGATAGCTTCCGTGAGTTTATCAATCTTAGCATCGGTGCTAGGCGACTCACGGCGATGAAGAAGAAGGACCAACAACGACTTGGGAAACAACAGGCTTGCTTGTGCGGTCACGGACTTTAGACTTGTTTTCGATTATCGCTAAAGCTTCTTTGGCAGTTTTGCTTAGGAAATTTCCTCCGCGGAGGAATTGAGAGAATCTTGATCGATTGACTCACTCCATTGTAGAAAGTATCGAGTTGCATCAACTCGGAGAAACCATGGTGAGGACATTTGCGAAGCAATTCCTTGAAACGATCCCACGATTCATTGAAGGATTCATCAAACTTACGAGTGAACTTGATGATTTCATTTTAGACTCGTGGTTTTGGAAGGTGGATAGAATTCATTCACAAATTTCTTCACGGATCTTCCCATGTCTCAATAGGCGGGGGTTGTTTTCAAGCCAAATCCGGGCTTGCCCTCGAGAGAAAATGGGAGCGGAAGAAGCTTAACACATCGATAGGGACATTCTTATACTTGATGGTAGATGCAATCTTGTTAAACCATCGAATATGAGCATGAGGATCATCCGCTCAAAACCGTAGAATTGATTTGAGGTTACAAGATTCGATAACCGGTCTTGAGTTCAAAATTTTCACCACGATGGCTGGTATAACGATAACATCTCCATACCCGTCGATGGGTGCACGGAGAAGCTTCACACATAGGCGTTCTTCCGCCATGATAACGGAAGTAGTGTGAGCGGTCCGGATCTCGGATCCGGTGAAGGAAGCGAAAGTCTCTGAACACGCCTTCTTGGAATCTTGACAAGCTCACGAAATGGGCTCACGGATCTAGAAGGCGAGTGCGCATACACTAGAGTTAACTCTAAGGAAACTCGAGTTAAGGAGAAATGGAATTATGAAAATCTTTCGGATGAGAGAATTATGAAGGCGTTTTATAAAAATGGGGTGAGAAGAATCTTTATGGGTTTTACGGTTACGAAGCGTCGATATCACAACAAAATCAATTAACACAAGATCGAGGCAAAACAACGATGAACTTAACCAATAATCACAATATGAATGGCTTCTTTGAAAAAGGTACACCAATCACAAGGACACAAAGGCAAGTTTTAAATCTTTAGTTCGGGAACTTATTATGGTCGCACCCCAGTTAGGTAGTGCCTTTGCCTTGGTTTCTTGGTGGTAATCTTTTAAGTTGTTATTATTAAAGAAAGCGACAAATCTTTTGTATTTTTATTATTTGATACATATATAGAAACAAAAGAAAAATATTTTTGTGTTTTATCGTTTTGGATTTTTGGGTTTTGGATTTTTATAAAAATATGGATATATATATAGATGATATGGATGATATAAACAAATGAGTGAGTATTCAAACAACTAATCGCTAGGCGTAAGACAATTAGCACTGACTCCCGTGGCGCAAAATTTGATCGCGCTCCCGAGCAGTCAAGCTTTCTCACACAAGCCGCCACTTGTGAATGGCGGACCGTAACAAACTTAAAAGCGGCTCAAGCACGAACTCAATGAAGATCGAGGAGTATAGTGTTTCCCGGTCGTTATGTCCCAGTGAGCTATGCAATGGATCACCAAGCGTATAGTGATCGAGAGAATTTGAGCGGAAAAAGATCGAATGATATTATAACTACAAGAAAAGCCAACAAATTACAACGGCTTAAATGCAAATTAAAGGAAATTAAAAGATAAAATCTATTAAATAAATGCTATCACTATAATTAAAATGATGTTTTTGTTTTATGTTTTACAAAGCGAAATTAAAATCTACGTGACGTCTGAAATAAAAAGTGAAACTAAAGCAATATTAACCCTAAAAATATGAAAATGATATTTTACAAACCTAATGATAAAAGAAAATATTTAGAAAAAGAAAATTATTTTATAACTAATTAATTAATTATTATTAATTAAAACTATTTTAACTATTTAATAATTAATCTAAAATACAAGAAATTAGGAAATAAAGCTAGAAAAATAAAATTATGAAATGGAAAAGTCTAAAATAACAAACTAGAATTTTCAAAACTATTTTGTATTTTTACGATTATTTTCTATTTTCTAGGAATTTTAAACTATTAAAACTAATTAAATTACTTAAAATTACAAAATAAACTATGAAAAATCTGGAAAATTACTTTTTTGATTTTTTATATTTATCTAAACTTAAGAAAATTGAAAAATTATTTTTTTGAACCTTTTCTTAATTTTTTGTATTAAAAGCTAATTAAAAATGCTTAAAAACTAATTTAAATTAAGAAAAATAGCAAATCAACTTGGAAAAATCTGAAAATTTCAGGAAAAGTCTAAAATAATATTAGGAATATAAGAAAAATGGAAAAACAGGTGCTTATGTGGAGAAATTAGGCGATGAATCAAGTGCTTATTGAAATAAGCACTTGAATAAGCAAATGAAGACCAAAAGCTACCAAATGTTTCTGAAGCTATAAATATGCTAAAATGACCAAAATGCAACTAAGAAACAACAAGCTACTAACCACAGATTACAAGTACAATGATTTGATGTTTGAGCTTTTGAGCTAAAAAGCGGTTTCTTGGTACTAACTTTAACACAAGCACAAGCTTAAAAATAAGCTCAAAATGAAAACTATGAATTGGAATCTAGACTAGACCTGGGTGAGACCAAGTGCACCAAAAATCGAGACCATGGGAAGCTCTTTTGAGCCACATGCAAGCGCAAGAATCGAGAAAAACTCTCGGTGTCAAGCGAGTTCGATGGAGCAGGGCACTTAGGCCATAAAGATGAGCTAATTTGAAGGCTTTTAAAAAATTGTAAAATTATACTAAAATGCTAATAAGTAACGAGACCAGTTGAAGTTTCTAAAATGCCAAATCCCACTGATAAGACCCAAAATGAGTTCAAGAAAATTCCTTCTAGTTGAGCTCAAAAGCAGTTTTCACAATTTGACTTTTGAAAAATGTTGATGAACTTTGACCAAAATGAACTTTGATTCCAATTTTATGACTTGAGATTGATGTAATATGATGTAATAAGTACTAATGCAAGCAATGTTGATGATTTCTAAACACAAATCAATGATTTGCTAATCCTAAAATCTCAACAGATGGACAATTGAGATGGATTTAAGTGAAATGTTGACTTTTGGTGCTAGCGACCCAATATATTGACTCAAATGAGCTCAAATACACTTAATAAACATGAACCAATAGAATTAACCAATTGAATAGACCTTTAAGGCAGATGGATCGATAAACCAAACACCTCTTATATGTAGCTGTTTGCAATCAAAAATGACTAAACAATGATTCAACTTATTTTAATGATCAAACTAACTTAATATAACTTAATTACTACTATTAGAGCAGGTTTTAACATTTATAACTACAAATGCAGTATTATGCAAGAAACTTGAAAATCACTTACAAAGGTCCAAGCCACTATGGCTAGCTATTCATGAACCAATGGACCACTAACCTATCAAATCCACCCACCCTAATGATAATATCAACCCCATTCCATGCTGCATCACCCATTTCCCAAATCTTCCATAATTTTGCACTGTTTGACTTTTGTTGACCAAGGATCAAAATGAATGGAAACTTGAATGTGAGCTTGTAAAAGCTATACTAAGCTCATTTAAGCTTATTGAAGCGATAAATGAGCTTTATGAAGCTTTTGAATGAGATTTTGAAAAGGAAAATTTCAACGATTATGCTAAAATGTGAAAATAGAACAAAACTTGGAATTAATGATTAGAACTTGATTATAATGCAAATATACTTGAACACTTAATTTGATACAAAAAATTACAACAAGTTTTACTTAAATTAAAACATTAATGAGAAAAAGCGACATTAAGCAAAATTTTAAACTAATAATCTCTCTTTCTTGCTTCTTCTTATTCTTTTTATAACCCAATCTTCTTCTCTCTCTTACGAATGTATCCCACAATTCTAAGCCATTGGATTGCTCAAAATGATCTCTTGGTTTAAACAGGTTTTTGGCGCCATTTTTCCTTTTATCCATGTGGGGTTGAGTGAGAGGTTAGGAAGCATTAAATGCATATTGGATGTTAGTTGGAGGTGGAGGGAACATATTTGAGTGGAAATTGAGGAGGGGATGGGGAAGATGTGTTGCGAAGGATAGCGGTGGGTGAGATGAAGGACTTTGGCGGGTTGAGATTTTTGACCAAGATTGACCAGTGGTTAATAATAATAGGGGGTCACAATGCAATTTGACGGGGTCCAAAAGTTAACCGGGTTCAAAATGTATAAAGGGTTTTAAAATATAGGGACTTAATGTGTAAATCCACGAAAATCAAGGGACCATTCTGTGCCAATTCGAAAAGTTATTCCAAGGGACCACAAGTGACAACCTTCAAAAGTATAAGGACCAAACTTGCCATTTTGCCATTTTCGAGGGCCATTTCGCCAATTTTCAAAGTTGAAGGACTAAACTTGTAATTTTCTCAAACTTTTATATTTTTCACCAAAGGACTAAATTTGACAACTTATGATTTTAAAAGGACCTTTGGTGATTTTTCTTTTGAAATTATGTGCTCGGGGACTGTTTTGACAACTTTTGAAACTTGGGGACTAAAGCGCAATTTTGCAAACTTTGCTCATTTTCATCGATTTTGAACATTTTGCATCCGAAACATATAAAATGCAATTTTGTGATATTTTCGATCATTTGATGCATTTAAGAGCATTTTAATGATTTTTGCGTTTATTTTGTACTAAAAATGATGAGTATTTACACACTCATCAATCCCCATTGAAACTATTGCTAGTCCTAGCAATCTTTTGAGAAAACATAATGGATTTGAATCTCTTTACCAAAGCCATTACTTGGAGTAGCCAAATGTTTGAGTTCAAGTAAGAACCATGGTACAGATAACCATGTGATTTTGAGCAAACCACCGACTTTCAACGGTTTGATTTTGTCTTTACGAAGCCGTACCATACGGACTAGCCAACTCTTAGATAAATTATCAATATTATCTTTGGTGAGTGATTACCAATTATGGTTTTCCTTGCCTTTACCACAAGCCATAACCTTGCGGGCTGTGACTCTTCACTTTTAAGGATATGGTGAGTTGAATACCATACAATTTTGGGCAAATTGCAAGCCATATAAGCGGTTTGAGATATCT
Organism: Chrysanthemum lavandulifolium; assembly: GCA_022545495.1. Classification (NCBI taxonomy): domain Eukaryota; kingdom Viridiplantae; phylum Streptophyta; class Magnoliopsida; order Asterales; family Asteraceae; genus Chrysanthemum; species Chrysanthemum lavandulifolium. Next base: position 48,316,354 of record CM040242.1, on the reverse strand, counting down.
TTACCAAGAGCCGTTTGCTCTGGATTAGCCAATCCTTTTGTCTTCTGAGACATGGCGGATGATAACCAAATGAGAAAGTGTAAAACACTTACTCGAAAAAAAAAAATTTTGGCCAAAAGCGGGGAATTGGTATAATTATATGATAAAATTAGTGAAATTCCCCACACTAGAAATGAATATTGCCCTCAATATTCAAAGTACCGTGATTATGCGAAACAAAAAACGTGAAAGGGAAATACTACGGCCATTATTTAGAAAGAAGATTTTTTTTTTTTTTTTTTTTTATACACAAAGACTTATATACAAAACATGTGGGCAACCCCCACACTAGGGTGGTAGAAAGAGGTAAGAAGTCGAAATATGGGTGAAAACCCATATGGCATCTCTTGTTTTTGATTCCCGAGTCGCTAGCTTGACTCGATCCCGCATTCATTGGTTCATGGGAAAGTTTGTAAGTCAGGACAACCATGGATGGAATGTCCTCTCCAAAGTAATGCTTCACTCGATGACCATTCACTTTAAAATTAGGACCATCGGGTTGAGATAACTCAATGGTACCATAAGGATAAACCTTAGCGATAGTAAATGGACGGACCAGTGGGACTTGAGCTTTCGAGAAAATCTTCAATCTTGAATTGAAAAGAAGGACTCGATCACCAACGTTGAAAGCGCGGTTCTTGATTTTGAGTCATGAATCTTCTTTGTCTTTTGTTTATAGATCAAAGAGTTCTCGTAAGCTTGATCACGGAGTTCATTTAATTCATTCATTTGAACTTTCCGATGATCACCGGTGTCTGAATATCAAAGTTAGCATGCTTCAGGCCCGGTATGCCTTGTGCTCGAGCTCAACCGGTAGATGACATGCCTTCCGTATACAAGCTTGTATGGAGTGCACCCGATGGGTGTTTTGTAAAATGTCACGGAAGGCCAGTCGTCATCTAGCTTATCCGACCAAGAGGCACGGTTTTCACCAACCGTCCTCTCAAAAATTCTTTATCCCCGGTTAGAAACTTCCACTTGCCCACTTGTTTGTGGGTGGTGCAGCGATAGATGCGGTGAGTTACACCATACTTTTGCATGACTCTTTCAAATTGGTCATTGCGAAATCGTACCACGATCACGATTATGGCTCGTGGAGTTCCAAACCTAGCAAATAAGATTTCAAGAATTTCACAACAACTCGGGCATCGTTGGTGGGTAAAGCCTTAGCTTCACCCATTTTGACAAGTAGTCAACGACCACGAGTATGTATTTGTTACCACGGGAAGAAGGAAATGGCCCGTAAAGTCAATGCCCCATATGTCAAAATCTCACACACTTGAATGGCGTTTTGCGGCATTTCATTCCTTTGTGAGATATTCCGTGGCGTTGACAAGCGTCGCGGTTTTAACAATTCATGGGCATCCTTGTAGATTAATGGGCCAATAGAATCGAATCAAACACCTTCTTGGCGGTGTAGTTGGGGCTATGATGTCCCCAGTGGGTCGAGAATGGCAAGCTTTGAGAATGTCAATAGCTTCGACCATACACACATCGCGGGATGACTTGATCCGCAAAATTTTAAACAAGTAGGGGTCGTCCCGAAATAATGTTTCACATCTTTAAAGAATTTATTTTTACATTGGGACGACATCCCTTTCACCATAAAGTTACCCGCATGGTAATTTGCAAAGTCGACAAACCATGGGGTAGAAGAATCTCCACGAAAAGAAACCACATTGAGTGTTTCGAGAGGAAATGTTTCATTAATTTCCTTTTCTCGAACACATCTTGGTGAGGTTCTCTAATCGGGACGAGATGATCGTGACGGGTTCTCGGCTCCTTTTTATCACGAATAATGATATCAAATTCTTGTAGGAGGAGAACCCAGCGGAGCAATCTCGGCTTTGCATCTTGTTTTGCAAAGAGATATTTGAGTCTTAGTGATCCGTATACACCACGCATTTGGTCAAGATAAGGTATGGCGAAACTTCTCAAATGCATACACCATGACTAATAATTCTTTTACGTAGTGGTGTAATGGGTCGAGCTTGATCATAGTTTTGCTTGCGTAGTGGATTGGTGAAAATGCTTGGTTTTGCGTTGCCCAAGGCGCACCGATAGCAAAATCACTTGCATCGCACATGAGCTCGAAGGGTAAATCGATCGGGGCAACTAGAATGGGTGCTTCCGTAGCTTTTCTTAAGTGTTTCAAAAGCTTGATGCACTCGGGAGAGAAGATAAAAGGAGCATCTTTTTCGAGAAGATGGGTCATAGGTAGGCGATTTTAGAAATCTTGAATGAATCTACGATAAAACCGGCATGACCTAGAAAACTCCTAATACCTTTGGCGGTAGTAGGATGAGGTAATTTAGCAATAACATCAACTTTTGCTCTATCTACCTCAATCCGTTTTTGAAATCTTATGGCCAGGACTATGCCTTCTTTGACCATAAAGTGGCTCTTCTCCCGGTTTAGACATAGATTGGTGTCTTCACACCTTTTAAGCATTTTGTCTAAGTGGGAGACATGTCTGAAATGAGTCCCCAATGACCAGAAGTCATCCATAAACACCTCCATAGTTTCCCGATCATGTCGTGGAAAATCGCCATCATACATCGTTGGAGCGTGCGGGAGCATTACATAAGCCAAAAGGCATACGTCTATAGGCAAGCGTCCGTATGGGCGGTGAATGTGGTTTTCTCTTGATCCGGCGGATCAATGGGGATCTGAAAGTAACCCGAGAAACCATCAAGGAAACAATAGTACTCGTTCCTGCTAATCTCTCAAGCATCGGTCCATGAAGGGTAGAGGAAAATGGTCTTCTGGTGGCTTCGTTTAACTTACGATAGTCAATGCACACGCCATCCGTAACCAATCGAGTTGGAATTAACTCGTTTTCTTCATTCGTGACAACGATAATGCCACCCTTTTTGGAGCATAATGAATTGGGCTAACCCAAGGACTATCGGAGATCGGGTAAATCAAGCCGGCATCAAGAGTTTGAGAACCTCTTGTTTGATAACCTCATGAATCTTAGGATTCACCCTTCTACGATGTTGAATTGCTTTGGTTTGAAGTCATCCTCCATTAAGATTTTGTGGGTACAAAACTCGGGGTTGATACCATAATATCGGAGAGTTTCAAGCAATTGCTTGCTTGTGTGACTTCAAGACCTTTATGAGGCGTTTTCTCCTCCTCGGTCAAGTCTTTAGCAATTATGACGGGTAATTTATCATCACCCTCAAGAATGCATACTCGAGATGAGGAGGTAGGTCCTTAAGTTCAACCTCGGAAATTCATCGATAGATGTTTGTCTTGATTTGATTTCCTCGATTGTAATCTCTTTCGGAGGGAGTGAAGGTAATGGATCTTCATTAAGCAATTGCTCAAGATAGAGAATATCCCCTCGAATCATAAACACCATCAATTCCGGTGAATTGATTCATCGATAACCGAAATTCATCGATCTCTTCGGAAGAAGTCACCTCCCTCAAGCGGGTGAGAGAGGGAAGAGTCGGCAATGATAGGTTGAGAAGATGTGGTGGAATTGGAATTCCCACTCACGAATTATGAAGATAACCAAGAAACTCTTGAGAGTACTCCTCGAAGCAATATCAATTAAATCGACTCGATTAAGCGATTCGATATCATAATTTGAGGAGTACCTCGAAGTTTGATCGAGGTTAAAAGTATGACTTCATTACCCACACGTAAAGTGATCTCTTGCTCAAATACATCGATAAGAGCACGGCCCGTTCTCGGGAATCCTCGACCAACAATGAGAGGAACCCGATGATCGGCATCGAAATCAACAACCACAAAATCGGTGGAAAATGGAACTTTCCTACTTTCACGAATACATCCTCGGCGATGCCAAGAGGACGTGATATAGAAACGATCGCAAGCTCAAGAGTCATGCGGTGGGAATAAGTTCGGAAGAAAGTTTCTTCCACCTTGAATCGGCATCAGTTGATGCTTGCACCAAGATCGGCAAGGGCAAAGCATTCAATCATCCGGGAAAAACACAAGGAAGAAGAAATTTTCCGGGATCTCCTAGCTTCTCGGGAAGCTTCTTTAACAAGGCTATTGAGCAATTTTCGTTCAAAGGTCTTAGCCATTTCAAACGACTTTTCTTTGTTGCTCGACATGTGTTTGAGAGTAGATGCAAACTTGGGCATCAACATGATGGCATCCATGAAGCTTATGTCAAAGTGAAGTTCTTGGAAAATTTGAAAGAATTTTTCCATTTGATGACTAGCTTTCTCGCGGAGCTTTGCTCATGTAAGCGTGAGGGGTAAGGAATAGAAGTTTTGGATTTTCTCAGGGTCTACAGGGAGGTTCAAAACAACTCCTTGATTTTTGGGTTTGGGATTGAGGTTGGACTACGAGGATGGACATTGTTGGGGCTTGAATAATGCACCTTGTCCGTTATTAGTAGGAACTTCCTTGTCCTTTTGCCTCGGTCCATTGTTCACTTTCCACTACCTTTGGGAGAGAAGAAGAAGAGGTAGTAGGAATAGCGGGTCCATCATATGAAGCACCACTTGGTTGTGATCGCCTTTGCATCGCCCCTCGGATTAGCGATCGTGTTGCTAGGTAAAGTACACGAGCAGGGTCGATCATTTAAAGACTTCTTGATGTCGAAATTTGGTGACCAACAACCGATTCATTTCCTCTTGGGATTTCATGAATTGTTTCAACAACTCATCGGATGATGGTCAGTTGGAACAATGGCTTGAGTTACGGAAAATTCGGCCTCTATTGTTAGGATTAGGGCCTTGATTACGAAAATTCCCTTGATTATTACCATGAAAATACCACAGGTTGAAATTTCCACGACACAGGTTTCTATTGAAATTTCCTTGATGTTGGAAATTTTGATTACGATTTTGAAAACCGTTGTTTGGATTGAAATGACCTTGGTTTTGAAAACCTTGGTTTGGTCTATTACGATTTTGATTACGGTTTTGGTTTTGATTGAAACCGGGAGGTCGAGTAGTGGTTAGGGCGGTGGTTCGGGTCTATAGGAGCACGATATTGATTGCCTCCTTGATTAGACATCCGCCCACGACATTGGCTTCAAAGGGTTACCATCGGTGGCCATACAATTATAGTAAGCATGGGGCCACCACGGTAACACAGACTTCCACTTTCTTAACTTGACGGAGGTGAAGTTTGTGGAAAAGACTTTCTTTTGGTTGGAAGAACCAAAGCTTGGATAGCTTCCGTGAGTTTATCAATCTTAGCATCGGTGCTAGGCGACTCACAGGCGATGAAGAAGAAGAAGGACCAACAACGACTTGGGAAACAACCGGCTTGCTTCGTGCGGTCACGGACTTTAGACTTGTTTTCGATTATCGCTAAAGCTTCTTTGCAGTTTTGCTTAGGAAATTTCCTCCGCGGAGGAATTGAGAGAATCTTGATCGATTGACTCACTCCATTGTAGAAAGTATCGAGTTGCATCAACTCGGAGAAACCATGGTGAGGACATTTGCGAAGCAATTCCTTGAAAGCGATCCCGATTCATTTGAAGGATTCATCAAACTTACGGTGAACTTGATGATTTCATTTTAAGACTCGTGGTTTTGGAAGGTGGATAGAATTCATTCACAAATTTCTTCACGGATCTTCCCATGTCTCAATAGGCGGGGGTTGTTTTCAAGCCAAATCCGGGCTTGCCCTCGAGAAAATGGGAGCGAAGAAGCTTAACTTGACATCGGTGGGGACATTCTTATACTTGATGGTAGATGCAATCTTGTTAAACCATCGAATATGAGCATGAGGATCATCCGCTCAAAACCGTAGAATTGATTTGAGGTTACAAGATTCGATAACCGGTCTTGAGTTCAAAATTTTCGACCACGATGGTGGTACAACGATAACATCTCCATACCCGTCGATGGGTGCTGGAGAAGCTCACGCATAGGCGTTCTTCCGCCATGATAGCGGAAGTAGTGTGAGCGATCCGGATCTCGGATCCGGTGAAGGAAGCGAAAAGTCTCGAACACGCCTTCTTGGAATCTTGACAAGCTCACGAAATGGGCTCACGGATCTAGAAGGCGAGTGCGCATACACTAGAGTTAACTCTAAGGAAACTCGAGTTAAGGAGAGAAATGGAATTATGAAAATCTTTCGGATGAGAATGAGAATTATGAAGGCGTTTTATAAAAATGGGGTGAGAAGAATCTTTATGGGTTTTACGGTTACGAAGCGTCGATATCACAACAAAATCAATTAACACAAGATCGAGGCAAAACAACGATGAACTTAACCAATAATCACAATATGAATGGCTTCTTTGAAAAAGGTACACCAATCACAAGGACACAAAGGCAAGTTTTAAATCTTTAGTTCGGGAACTTATTATGGTCGCACCCCAGTTAGGTAGTGCCTTTGCCTTGGTTTCTTGGTGGTAATCTTTTAAGTTGTTATTATTAAAGAAAGCGATGAATCTTTTGTATTTTTATTTTTGATACATATATAGAAACAAAAGAAAAAATATTTTTGTGTTTTATCGTTTTGGTTGTTTTGGGTTTTGGATTTTTATAAAAATATGGATATATATATAGATAGATATGGATGATATAAACAAATGAGTGAGTATTCAAACAACTAATCGCTAGGCGTAAGACAAATAGCCTGACTCCGGCGTGGCGCCAAAAATTTGATCGCTCCCGAAGCGAGTCAAGCTTTATCACACAAGCACTGCCACTTGTGAATGGCGGACCGTAACAAGCTTAAAAGCGGCTCGAGCACGAACTCAATGAAGATCACGAGGGTATAGTGTTTCCCGGTCGTTATGTCCCAATGAGCTATGCAATGGATCACCAAGCGTATAGTGATCGAGAAATTTGAGCGGAAAAGGATCGGAATGATATTATAACTACAAGAAAAGCCAACAAATTACAACGGCTTAAATGCAAATTAAAGGAAATTAAAAGATAAAATCTATTAAATAAATGCTATCACTATAATTAAAATGATGTTTTGTTTTTATGTTTTACAAAGCGAAATTAAAATCTACTGTGACGTCAAATTAAAAAGTGAAACTAAAGCAATATTAACCCTAAAAATATGAAAATGATATTTTACAAACCTAATGATAAAAGAAAATATTTAGAAAAAGAAAATTATTTTTATAACTAATTAATTAATTATTATTAATTAAAAACTATTTTAACTATTTAATAATTAATCTAAAATACAAGAAATTAGGAAATAAAGCTAGAAAAATAAAATTATGAAATGGAAAAGTCTAAAATAACAAACTAGAATTTTCAAAACTATTTTTGTATTTTTACGATTATTTTTGATTTTCTAGGAATTTTAAACTATTAAAAACTAATTAAATTACTAAAAATTACAAAATAAACTATGAAAAATCTGGAAAATTACTTTTTACTTTTTATATTTATCTAAACTTAAGAAAATTGAAAAATTATTTTTTGAACCTTTTCTTAATTTTTGTATTAAAAGCTAATTAAAATGCTTAAAACTAAATTAAATTAGGAAAAATAGCAAATCAACTTGGAAAAATCTGAAAATTTCAGGAAAACTCTAAAATAATATTAGGAATATAAGAAAAATGGAAAAACAGGCACTTATGTGGAGAAATTGAATCGATGAATCAAGTGCTTATTGAAATAAGCACTTGAATAAGCAAATGAAGACCAAAAGCTACCAAATGTTTAAGAAGCTATAATATGCTAAAATGACCAAAATGCAACTAAAATCAACAAGCTAATACCACAGGATTGCAAGTCTATGATTTGATGTTTGATCTTTTGAGCTAAAATCGGTTTAAGTACTAACTTTAGACACAAGCACAAGCTTAAAAATAAGCTCAAAATGAAAACTATGAATTGGAACTTAGACTAGACCTGGTGAGACCAAGTGCACCAAAAATCGAGACCATGGGAAGCTCTTTTGAGCCACAAGTGCATGCTGCAATATCGAGAGAAAATCTCGGTGTCATCGAGAGTTCGATGGCGGGGACTTAGGCCAAGTTGAGAGCTAATTTGAAGGCCTTTAAAAATTTGTAAAATTATACTAAAATGCTAATAAGTAAAAGACCAGTTGAAGTTTCTAAAATGCCAAATCCCACTTGATAAGACCCAAAAATGAGTTCAAGAAAAATACTTCTAGCGAGCTCAAACAGGTTTTCACAATTTTGACTTTTGAAGAAATTGATGAACTTTGACTATTGTGAACTTTGATTCAATTTTATGACTGAGATTGATGTAATATGATGTAACTAAGTACTAATGCAAGCAATGTTGATGATTTCTAAACACAAATCAATGATTTGCTAATCCTAAAATCAACAGTTGGACGGTTGAGATGGATTTAAGTGAAATGTTGACTTTTAGCTTTGCGGACCCAATATTTTGACTCAAATGAGCTCAAATACACTTAATAAACATAAACCAATAGAACTTAATTCTGAATAGACCTTTATGGCGGATGGATCGATGAAAACCAAACACCTCTTAATGTACAACGATTTGAACTCAAAACTAACTAAACAATGAACCAACTTATTTTATGATCAAACTAACTTAATATAACTTAATTACTACTACTAGAACAAGTTTTAACATTTATAACTACAAATGCAGTTATATGCAAGAACTTGAGAAATCACTTACAATAGTCCACAGCCACAATGGCTAGCTAATCTGTGAAACAATGGACCACTAACCTATCAAATCCAACCCGATAGCTCAAACTCAACCCATTCCATGCACATCACCCATTGACCAAATCTTCATCATTTTGCTTATGTTTGACTTTTGTTGACCAAGGATCAAAATGAATGGAAACTTGAATGTGAGCTTGTACAAAGCTATTATAAGCTCATTTAAGCTTATTTGAGCTTAAAATGAGCTTTATGAAGCTTTTGAATGAGATTTTGACAAGGAAAATTTCAACGGTGCTAAAATGTGAAAATAGATACTAAACTTGGAATTGATGATTAGAACTTGATAATCTTAAATTATAACTTAAGTTTAATATTTGAGAACACAAAATTACAATTTTGAAATTAAATTAATACATTAATGAGAAAAACGACATAAGCAAATTTTAAACTAATAATCTACTACATATCTTGCTTCTTCTTTGCTTTTATAACCCAATCTTCTTCTCTCTTTCTTTGGAATGTATCCCACCATTCTAAGCCATTGGATTGCTCAAAATGATCTCAACCGTTTAAAGCAGTTTTTGGCGCCATTTTTCCTTTTATCCATGTGGGGTTGAGTGAGAGGTTAGGGAAGCATTAAATGAAGCTTGGATGTTAGTTGTGGAGTGGGAACATATTTGAGTGGAAATGGAGGAGGGGGATGGGGAAGATGTGTTGCGAGGATAGCGGTGGGAGAAGACTTTTGGCGGGTTGAGATTTTGACCAAGATTGACCAGAGGTTAATAATACAGGGGGTCACAATGGTTTGTGAGGGGTCGAGTAGTTTGACCGAGCCACAAAGGTTTAAAGGGTTTTAAACTATAGGGACTTAATGTGTAAATCCACGAAAATCAAGGGACCATTCTTGCCAATTCAGAAAAGTTATTCCAAGGGACCACAAGTGACAACCTTCAAAAATATAAGGACCAAACTTGCCATTTGCCATTTCAAGGGGCCATTTCGCCAATTTTCAAAGTTGAAGGACTAAACTTGCCATTTCTCAAACTTTTATATTTTTCACCAAAGGACTAAATTTGACAACTTATGATTTTAAAAGGACCTTTGGTGATTTTTCTTTTAAAATTATGTGCTCGGGGATTTTGCTTTTTTACAACTTTTGAAACATGGGGGTGAAATTATGCAAATTAGCTCATTTTCATCGATTTTGAACATTTTGCATCGAAACATATAAAATGCAACTTTGGAATATTTTAGTATTTTGATGCATTTGATGCATTTTAAGTGTTTTGCGATTCGATTGACTAAAATGATGAGTATTTACACACTCATCAATATCCGGAAAACAAATGTCATGACCGCAGAGAAACTCAAGGTTTTACTCATCAAGGCGTTTAGTGTTATTATTCCAACGGCGTGGAGGAAGTGATGTAAGAGAAAGTTTCTAAAGATAATAAGAGGTACCTGAGTGTGATGATTTTGATGTTATCACAATCATCGAGGAAGAGATTGTGTACATTGGGGATGCTCAATTTGTTTTACTTGAGGGCTTAATCGGTGATTCGAGAGATATAATCACTTATTTCGGTGTTGACATCCGCAGAGATTGTCCTCATGAGATAATCGGTGATTCGCCCGCTTCTTCAAAGTTATCGGTTATTCTCTCTTTGGGCATTGGTGCTTGGTTCTTGAGCTTCATACACAATCATCGGAAAGATAAATGTGCATTGGGTGGTTGTATCATTTATTCTTTGGAACTCTATTTGTGTATTCGGCTCTTGAGCTCTATTCTAAGAGGCAGTGCGCATCTATTCAACTACTCGGGAAGTGTTCTCTTGACGATCTTTTGGAATGGATTGCTTGGACTTGATGGGTATGGAATTTGAGAAGATTATTTAAATGTGGGATGATACGTTCTTTGTTGTTTTATTGGATGATATAACCTCAGACGATGAATTACGATGATTATTCTTAAAAGGAGCAGCGGGATCGATGATAATTGTGTGCTTCTTTGTGCACCTGGCTATTGCAAGCTTGATATAGAGCTTCAAATCTGCTCATCTAATGGATTTTCGGTTTGGGGGGAAGCGCCAAAGTCTCACTTTCAGATGGTTCAATTTCTTTCTTCTATGCAAGAGCCTCGGAAGCTTTGGTGGTGAAAGTTTTGGGATGATGACTTCTATCTTCTCGACGTCTTTTCGATATCCTTATCTCGGTACTCGTATCATCATTCTCTTAAACTATATCATCTACTCTATCTGTATATATTTATTAAAAACAAAATACAAAAATATAAAACCAACAAAAAGAAAATGGAAAAATATAAAACCATCAAAAACCCATAAAAATCAAAAAATTTTAAAAATACCAAAATATGTTTTCTCAAGACATGTCTTACGTATCGATAACATCTGGTCTTAGAAATGTCATTCAATAATAGCACGGGACCATAGATGAAGTTCGAGCAGGAGGTGTAAATATTTTTTCAAAACATGTCTCAAAAAATGGCTTGCGCTTATTTGATCAGTAACTCAGCACTTAAACTATGGCTTGCTATTATTTCTGATAGCAACCCGCTCTTAAAGGAAGGAAAGTGCTGCGCTAAACAAATTTTCAAAATTTTCGTGCACTTATCCTAAAACAAAAATGAGGAAAGTATGTCAAAGGACTACTGTTCCTACTCAAATATTTTTCCGTCTAAAATTCTTCAGAAAAATATTTGTTTTAACAAAATGGTGGTTAATGAGTTGCTATTAAATCAATCAGTTTCAGAGTTTTTCGTAAAAATTGAAAACTCAATCAATGACTTATGCGCTTTTAAAATTTTCATAAAATGAGTCATTGATTGAGGGGGAGAATGTTTTCAAATCTATATCATCTAACGAGATTATCTAATTATCATGTATGCTTAATTGAAAATGAAGTTAACCTACGTTGAAGGACTAGGTGCCTAGGATATGATTATTAGGATTAGATGATTAGAGTTTGATAAACACATTATTCCCATGCCATATATGATCTGATTGATATGTTGAATTGACTTTTATTAGTCGATTGCTGTTTGGGTGATGTCGACCACCATATATCGTATGTGTGTGTTCACTAACGTATGCGGTATATTGGTATATAAGAATGTTCCCGATCCGGATCCCACAATTGAAGATGATTGGATGCGAAAGGAAAGGGTAACTATATCTTGGGTTGACAAATGAAGAAACGGAGCTTAATTGGACTTCAATGGAGAGTTGGCATAAATGCAACGTAAGAGGTCTCACCGCATCGCAGATGGTTTTCTTCTAAGTGATTGAAGAAGCGGAGCTTAATTTGACCTCGGTTGGCATTCAAAATGCAACGTAAGAAGAAGTCTCACTTGCATCTGCAGACGGTTTTCTTCCAAGCCCTCAAAGAACAACGAAGCTTCTCAACCACCTAACGTATCTTTGTGCAGGATACCATTTTTAAATAATTTTGAAATAATCTGATTAAATTGTTTTGAAAATTGAAAATATTGTTTTGAAAATTAATTGGACTAAATTTTGAAAATCACCGGACTTCATTTTATCAAAACTTAAGTCACTCAATCATCGACTACTGTCATGGATTGAGGGGGAGAGTGATTTTTATTTAAAGTATTTTCAAACAATATATCTTCAAAAGAGTCCGTTTGTACGTTAAAATGTGGTGATTTAAAGATTTAATGTTATGTCATGGTATGATTTTCTTTAAAACTCAAAGATCTTGCAAAATGAAATTTTTTATGTTCTTGTTTGATTGTGAAATTGTTTTATTTTACTTAAAAGATCTCTTAAAACAATCATACCTGACACTAACAATCTTTAATGTCTTAAAATGGTCCCTATCTGTCATTTTTCAAAATCAAATCTTGCCACGTCTTTCCCCAAAAATTTTCTAAATGATTTAAATCAATCGGGATCCAAAATCTCAATTGGTTTGAAATTTTTGATCGGGGGAGAGATAGTGATTTAAATCTCTTATCCGGTTAAATGGAATTGGTTTTAGTCCTTTAAAGGCACTCCACACTCCATGTGCCAAACGATTTCAAATACACGATGCACATGTTGAGGAGGAGGATTTATCAAAAACATGATGAGTATTTAAACACGGCCACATATTCTCCAATGTTTTATAAATCTTATTAAATCACTTGGGATCCAAAATCTCAAAGGGTTTGATATTTTTGATCGGGGAGAATTTGTGATTTAATAAAGAAATCGATAATTGATGATCGATTTGATTCAAATGTGCGGTTCCTCTCTCATATGTGTTAAACGCTTTCGAATCTCGAAGAACATATTGAGGGGAGCAAATGGTTTCTTAATGGCTTTTGTGATCGTGAATGTGCTTCAAAAACTTTTCCTCTATGTGATAAACGTTTTCAAATATCCTATGCACATATTGAGGGGGAGAATTTACCAAAGAAAATCAAATGGCTTTTCTATGAAAATTGTGATCAAAGAAAATATTTCAAAGCCCTCTTGCCTCCATGTGCTAAACAATTTCTAAATCATATGCACATGTTGAGGGGGAGGTTTTCTAAATGATCAAAACTATTAAGGTACAAAATGCTTTGATCTCGTATCACAAGTACCTTGATTGTTTTTCCAAATGATTTTTCAATTGGTTTCATGAAAGAATGAACAATACCAAAAGACCGACCAATTTACTTTATGCATTGTGTTATAAGGATGGTTAGGTTAGGTATTCGTTCCCACGATCCCGCCAGAGTCGGAGGGATCTACCGAGGACAATCCACTAGATAGTGTAGAGTCCTTAGGTATGATGAAAAAAGGAGAAAAGTGAGATATGGGAAGAGTGCGGATGAGACCGAGCTAGTCTTGGAATAAACCCAACAAGGTTCTAGTAATGAAGTCTCGGTAAGCATGAAGGGATGAAGAATGAAAAAGAATTGAATGTGAAAGGGTGAAAAGAAATAGCCTCCAATAATTCAACCTTAGGTGAAACCGAGTTCAATACATATGCTCTTGGTGTCTACTAAGGTAACACTGGTATTGAAGACAAGATGTCATGGACCCAGATGACGACCGCACTAAACTTCCCAAGCTACTCAAGTTCCTCTTAAAAGGGCTTGTTTCATTCTCACGGGAACCGACATTATCTATCGACTTTCTCTTAGAGATTGTTGATATTGAAGAGGAGACCTCTCCCAGTCTCCCACATAGGAACCACAAATGCATAATTGAGTCTAGAGCCAAGAGATCATCCACAATATCTCATTAGGACACTAAATTAATGAAGACTTGCTATTTCACACAATGTGGAAAGTAAGAATATATTAAGAGTCCTACGCATTATCCTTGTGGTATTGCCAGAACATCTGAGTGATATGCAAAAGTATTCACGATGAATATGGAAATCCTTCTAAAGCCAACATCAAACAAGCTCTTGGTGGGTGACATGTGAGATCTTGCAAAAGATCAAGCTTGTGACAACCGAATAGAAACAATGGGCGATTCAATCTTGAATCAACCTTGGTCCGAGAAAAGGATTAGCGGATACCTTTGAAAACCGTCGTTGTGCTCAAAAACTCTTTTCTCTAGCACTTGATGTGTATTATCTTTAAAATCAAAAGGGTATTTATGATTGAAAAATGATTTTATTATTCTAAACCTTCGTCATATTGCAAAACTCTTTCTCTTAAGCGATGCGATTGTTTTCAAATCATTTTCATCATCAATGAATCTCAACTTGTTTGGTTCACTCACTCCGTGTTGTCTTCTTTGAGACGTTCGGTTTGAGAACGGCTAGAACATTGTGAAACCACATCAAGGAGATTCTTGAATTATACGATCACGAGGCAATACTTGTCTTGATCAGCGGGAACCGTGGGCGTGTACCTCAATTCAACGAAAGTGATCAAAGACACTTTAGTGTGTTTATTGCTAACTGTTGTTTGCGGTACATTTGGATGGTTGCAACGATCGTAATTGAGAGTCAATCCAAAGCCGCATGCTCACGACATCCACACAATTAAAGAAATCATGGTGGTGCATATCTATAGAACACAGCTCGGATATTTCTTATACTATGTTCACCTTCTGTTGCGCAAATATCTTGAACCGTTAAAAGCTTCCGCTACTACGATGAAAAGATGTCATGATCCGAGAAGTGTGAGCATGTCGATGCGAAAGTCACAACTTCACATGATGGCAACACAATAAAGGGTGATCGAGAGAGATTTCTTGTGGTGATGATCTCAATGAAAGCTCAAAGATCATCAAAGATGTGGATCAGTTCAACGACCTCAACTCAAAGTACAAAACTATGCGGACTTTGAAGAATCGCTACAAAAGCACAAAGATTGTGAAAGTGAAGAATTCAAGTCTGAGCTCGAGCAGAAGACAAAATAGAATGCTAAGATTGAAATGTAAAACATGGGGTGACCTCCTTGGGAGATTGTTAGGAATTGGAAATTCCATAGTGAAGTGTCTACCCCAAATATAATTTAGCATAAGTTAGCTCAGAGACATATCGTTATTCTTGTTTTATTAGTTAGTTATTAGCCTAGTGTAGCGTAGTGTAACACCGTGGAGGAAGGACGGGTCTTTACCCATCTGTATGCACGATCCACGGTCCGATAGGAGGGCGTTAGCTTTGTAACTATAAATACCCTTCCATCCATGGAAGGGTGGTGCTTCAATCTAACATTCCATACTTTTGTATACCAAGTCTCTAGCAAGAAAACACCCAACTCTACTTCTCTCTCTAATGGCAAACATGTATTTTGATCATCCAAGACCACCAAATCATCAACACAATAAATATATCGATCCTACAAAAGCGTAAAAAGCGGACAAAAGCGTGTGAAAGCAGACAAAAGCGTGAGAAAAACATACAAAAACATACAAAAAGCGGAAAAGAGCGAGCGAAATATATGAAAGCGGAAGAACGTGAGAAAAAGCGGACAAAAGCGTGCGAAACCGACAAAAGCGTTAGAAAGCAGAACAAAAGCGTAAAAAATGGACAAAGCGGACAAAGGCGTAAGAAAACGGAAAAAAGCGTGTGAAAGCGGAAAAACATGAGAAAAGCGTAAGAAAAGGACAAAACTTAAAAAGCGGATGAAAACGTATAAAAATAATACTAATACTAAAGTTAAATTTAAAAAAAAGGACTAAATTTGCAAAATCTGTGAAACACGGGGACCATTGGTGCAAGAAACCGAAAAGTGTCTACGAGAGAAGGGTATTTTAGTCATTTAATGTAGGCAGACGATTTTTGCCCCAAAAGTTTCCCAGGGACGATCCTTGCACTTTCAAGCGTTTGGGACGAAACGTGCAATTTAGCCAAACTTTAGGACGATTTTGCAATTTACTCTTATTATTATAGACGTTTTTTTCTTATATTAAATTATTTTGTATTTTTTAAAAACATGCGTACAAAAAATGTTAAAACAAATGATATTATAGATGTACTTATTAAATTTGTCATTATAAGCAAATGTTGAATTTTAATTTTTAAGTCTTCTTTTTAAGAATGTTTCAAATATTTTATAATATAGTATAGATATTCTTGTATGATGCAAAATGTTAGAGTAAGAACAATTTGTTTAAAGTAAGTGATTGGGCAACAACTATTTAGCTAAATTTGTGTAAAACAAATCAACACATATGACACTTACATCACAAATTTTCGATACAAAAATACTTCATCAACCACACTGGCTTTTGCTTGCACCTTTCTTTTGTGCTTTGAGAAAAGTAAAAGATTGTACATGTACATGATGTTAGAGCATGGGGTATGGAAACGAGGGAGGCTCGCCGGTCCGAGGTGGCACCTCCGTCGTTGTCCGCCGACCCTCGCCACCACACCACTACCCTTCGCCACTTTGCCCATCGTCACCCCAGAGAGGACCAGAGAGGACCAGAGAGGACTCGTTAAAGCGATACAAGCGGTGAATCGGTCTCATCGAGATCTATTTCATGGTTAATCGTCACAAGGTCTGTAGCCAAAATCTTGAGTACCACACTATATACTATATATAAAGGTAAAACCAAAAATTAAAAAGTGAAAAGTTGAAGCTAAAAGTGGAAATGTTGAAGACTTATATTTCCAAAGGAAACTATTAATCGCATCGAAAATCGGGTTGACCAGGGGCGCTTCAAACCCGTGGGTTGACCCAATTTAATTTGACTTGTTTTCGACACAACTGTCGAGTTGACTCGGTTCATCGACTTATTTTTTGACCGGAGCAGTTCAACTGGTTGAACCACCCGGTCGAACTGTGTTTTAAATTTGACAAAATTATATGAGAAATGATGAAGTAGTTGTGGAACACGTGACAAATTTGGAAAATGGTAGACCAAGTAATTGTAGTTTTTGTTGTTTATTTTGCTTTGACACATGTACGTCGTCATTTGTATAATGTTATTTTGAAAAATGTTGGTCTTGCACCACTTAAAGGACTAGCATATATGAATCGTCTTTTAAAAGTTAATATATATTGTATAGCCCTTTGTCTGGTATATCAATATGTTATGTAAGTTTATTAGAATCACAAAAATTAAGTACTATTATTAACTTTAGCGATAATTATTTGTACCCCAAACAAATAGCCTTGAACAAACAAGATAATCTTATTATGGTGATATTAAATTTGTAAGGTTACAAGTTTAAAAACCATACACCAAATAATAAACGCTACACATGTAAAAAAATAGTTATCACTGCGTAAATTACTGACAAAACAAGAAAAGGCGGTCACACATGTTGCTGTACCTCTAAACTACAATATAATATTACCAACTACATAATACCGTTGCTTTTTGTAATGCAAGAATCTATTATTTCTAAAATCTTAATAAACTAAAAGTTAAAACAATCACATTGAAATATACTCCCACACTTAGACCAACTCACATAATTTTCTTAAAAGCGTATATTTACTGCCGCTATACAACCACGCATCGTAATTATAATTATTCGAAACGATTCTCGACGCTACAAATACGGTTTGTTGAAAGAAACTTATGGGTCATCGAATTTTACGAAAACTAGACACCGTTCTTTGCTAGGCGGATACTAAATCTAATGACAATGAAATTTACACTTTATATAATGTAATTATGCTACCATAAAAAATGGCGAGGTTATGCATTTAAAATTTTTCGTTCAAAAGGAGGCAACTTAAACATTCTTGGAGTTTTTGACTAAGTCACTGTCTTTAGAGAAAATAATTACCAATGTATGGTATTGTCAAAAATATTGTCTATTGTATGGCATCACTTAGCAAATGTAATTGGAGTTTTTTACTGATCAATCGCTATTAGAAAACTTATTTACCATTCAATGGCATATTTAAAAATATAAACCACTATACGGTATCTCTTATAGAGATGGCAAAAAACCCCGAATCCGATGGACAATCCGAAACCCGACCCCGATTTGACCGGGGAATCCCCGGGTTGACCGGGTATGGGGATGGGGGTGGGGAATCCCCTATATTGAAAAGCGGGTATGGAGGCGGGGATGGTAATACCCTCGGGTCCCCGAACCCGTCCCCGAATATCTTTTCAGTATAAATACAATTATATATCTTGTCAAGTGATATCAATATATTAATACTAGTTAAATTATATATATTCAATTAGATGCCATAAATGTTAATTGACTTAAAAAAGGCATAAAAGCAACTATTTTTTTAACATATTGTAATTGATATATTATGAAAGAGCATTTGGTAAATTTTATTCTTACGAAGTTGAAAATATACGATTTACAAGGTGCGAAATGTATTGATATTGATAGGTCTTTTAACTAACAAGTCTGCGACAGTTTTTTAAAATTTCATTACTTCGTCTCACCATTCAAGTTATACGTTATCGCTTAGATTAGTAATGATGATAATATGTCATATTGAAACAAATAATGTTTAGCCAACTTATTGTGATCATATAATAACACTAAGTACACGTAATTCATTATTCAATAATTAGTTGCCATCTCTAATCTCTTACCGGTTTAACATACAATATATATTTTTAATTTTTCAATAAATAAAATATGAAGAGCATAAGTGGGAAATAGAAAAATTCATAATAATATATGCCCTAGTCATTTGTGGCTGCTCCTCGCTAGACTCTATTAAAAGTCAGATTATATATATTGTTATGCTCTTCATAATGTTTTTGATTAAATTGTAGTTGGGTTTTAGTTAAAGTCACGAGTTCTTTTTATTTTTTGAATATAAGTCATGAAATCTTTTGTTCATGGCCACATAATGTATATTCTGGAACTCATGGAACTTCATGATATGATGCAAGTTGTAGTAATTAATTCTTATTGCTATGATTGAATAGCTTTGTATTAGAATGCGCATTTGATTTGTTGATAGTAGTGAAGCTTTATGAAATGAAATTGAAGATCAATATAAGATTTACAAAATGTGTAGAGGTATATATCCATGGTTTTCAAGTACCTCCTAATTTTTGTATTGAGGATAGATATGTTTAAGGTTGACAATTGAATGGAGTCACGTTTAGTTTCGAAGAATGCATCTGTGACAACATAAAGGTAAACATGTGAATGATGATAATGCGTGAAAGATATAGGATTTCACTAACACATCATATCAATAACATATGGGCGTTCACAATAGTTTAGAGAGAAAGTTCTAGAGAGAAAATGGAAGAGTTGGGAACTTATGTGAAACAAAGAAAAATGGTATTCAGCTCTAACCCTCACCTTGGGAGGTAGAGGGTATTTATAGTGTCTTACAAATAAGCGCCACCTACGGGATGTGGATCGGGGCATACGGTGGGTAAAGACCCGTCCGTCCTCCACGGTGTTACTTAACAAACTACTAACTAACATATCATAACTACGACTACAAGCTTTCTATTGAATGCTTATACTTGAGGTAACCGACTCTTTAACGTTGAATTTTCTAATTCCTAACAATCTCCCCAAGGAGGTCACCTCAATTACAATGAATACAAACATATATTACATTAGATTGTTCTAGGATTCTTGATTAAGTCCTTTGCTCGATGGCTCGTAGTCTTTGAATCTTCATTATTGCTTGTTTGGGAATTCCAAGTGGAGGTCTTTAATTGATCCACGTGAGAATGATTGTTGAGTGCTTTGAGATCATCGGTCATATTAAATATCGACTCTTCCTTTGTGATGTTGGTATTATGTGATGTTGTGACTTTTGGACCGACATGCTCACATTCGGATCATGATTTCTTCTTATCGAGTAGCGGAAGCTTTCGTTGATTCATGATATTGGCGGTGGCGTGCGAAGCATGGAGTGAAAATATCGAGTCATTGATGCACTAATCATGATTTCTTTTGAGATGAATGTGTTGAGTGAGCATGCGGCTATGGATTGACCGCTTCATTACGATCACCGCAAGCGTAGGGAGTACACGCATACAACAGTTAGCAATAAATCGCACAAAGTGTCTTTGATCACTTTCGTTGAATTGAGGTACACGACCCACGGTTCCCAGTTGATCGATACAAGTCTTGCTGTGATCGGTATAATTCGAAGAATTTCCTTGACGGGGTTTCATGACTACTCTAGTTGTTCTCAAACCGGAACATCTCAAAGAAGACAACACGAGTGATTGAACCAAATGAATAGAGATTCACCGATTGATGAAAAGAGATTTGAAAAACAATCGTGTATTGCTCAATAGAAATTGTTTTGCAATACAACGAAGGTTTTAATGAAAATCAATTATCAATCATAAAACACCTTTGATTTGAAATATTCGTACACGATCGATGTGCTAAAGAAAAGAGTTTTTAAGCATAATGACCGGTTTTCAAAGGTATCCGTCAATCCATAACTGAACCGAGGATTGATTCAAAAGATTGAATCGCCCCATTGTTTCATTCGGTTGTCACATGATTGATCTATTTGAATAGATCTCACATGCCACCTACCGGGGAGCTTGTTAGATGTTTGCTCGAAGGCTTTCCATCTTCATTGTGAATATTTTTGCATATCACTCGGATGTTACGGCAATACCACAAGGATAATCGTGGGACTCAAGATATAATCTCTCTTTCCACATTGTGTGAAATAGAGAGTCTTCATTGAAAGTGTCCTAATGAGATTTATTGATGATCTCGAGGCTCTAGACTCAATTTGTGCATATTTGGTTCATGTGGGAGACTAGGGAGAGGTCTCCTTCTTGATATCAACAATCTCTAAGAGAAAGTCGATAGATTATGTAGGTTCCCGTGAGAATGAAACAAGCCCTTTTAAGAGGAACTTGAGTGGTTTGGGAAGTTGTAGTGCGGGCGTCCTTTGGGTCCATGACGTCTTGTCTTCAATACCGATGTTACCATCGTTAGCATATGAATTATACCGGTTTACGCCCTATGGTTGAATAAATGGAGGCTATTTATTTTCACCCTTTTCACATTCAATTATTTTCATTCTTCACCCTTGATTGCTTCGAGACTTCATAGCTAGAACCTTGTTGGGTTTATTCGATTACTAGCTCATCTCGATCCGCACTCTTCCCATATCTCATTTTTCTCCTTTTATCATTATACCTAAGGACTTCTACACTAACTAGTGGATTGTCCTGGGTAGATCCCTCCGGTTACGGCGGATCATGGGACCATAACCTAACCTTATCATCCTTATATCACCATGCATAAAGTAGGATTGGTGGGTCTTTTGGTATAGTTCTTCCGCCTTGAAACCAATTGAAAACCATTTGAAAATCAATCAAGATACTTGTGATATAACATCAAAGCATTTTGTATCTCACTTGTTTTGATATTTTAGAAATGCTCCCCCTCAACATATGCATATAATTCAGAAATTGTTTTAGCATATGGAGGCAAGAGATCTTTGAAATCGTTAGATTAAGAATGACAGGTCCAATCTTTTGATTAACATTTTCTAAAACACTTCCCAATCAATTTACTTTAGATAAAACATTTTGAGGAAGGATGAGGTTTTCAAAAGTTTGCTCCCCCTCAATATGTGCCTCGAAGTTTGAAAGAGTTTGCACATATTAGAAGGAACTTCACGTAGGGATAATTAAATCACGTTTCAATAATTTAAGGTTTAAAGTAGATTCTCCCCTCAACATGTGCATGGATAATTTGAAATCGTTTGTCACATGCGGGAGGAGAGCTTATACATCCTTATAAAACCATTTATCGAATTATCGATTAAATCAATTTAAATCACAAATTCTCCCCGATCACAATTATCAAGTCATTTGAGAATTGTGATCTCGATAATTAAATTGAATTTGAAAGCTTTTAAGGAGAATTGTGACTTGATCTTGAGAAACTTTTAAGCGATAAGGATCGAATTTTTGAGACTTTAGACTCCAAAGATTAAACATGCTTGAATATCTTTTGAAAACTTAATAATAACCACGATGCGGTACCATTGTTTGAAAATACACTTTTTAATTTAATTGAAAATCATTCTCCCGTCAATCAATGACATAAGTTGTTGATTGAGAGATAGATATTTATGACAAGCTGTTAAGTTCGGATGATTTTCAAAATAGAGTCCAAGTAATTTTTCAAAGCAATTAGTTTTCATTAGATAGTAAGAAATTGTATTTATAGAATCGAGCATGAGATTTGAAAAACCATATAAAGCATGGCTCTGTTCTTTCTTTGAAAACAGTTCTTGCTGAAATGACAATAAACCACCATTTTCTCTCGCCTCATTTTTTTTTTTTTTTTAAAAAAACAAAAACTATATGCATTCAAAGAACATCTAAAACCCGTGACATTCTTTGAATGTCGGCACAAAGTCCGTAGATGATATCGAATAAGGAAAAACATGACATAATAACAATATTTTTGGAATTTTTCAAGATTTTCTAATTTTATGGATTTTGAAAATTTTATATTTTATATTTTCTTTTGAGGGTTTTTCAAGTTTTGTATTTTGCTTTTGAATAAATATATACAAGAGATAGATGAATAAAGACCTTTACTCCTCGTCCTCCTCTTGAAGGCGCTTGAGTGTTTCGGTTGTAAACTCTTTAGACCAAGGCGTGGAAGGATAAACTCAAAACGTTCTCTAGGAAGAGCTTTAGTGAAGATGTCTCGCTAACGGTATTCGGTCCTCACAAAATAGAGCTCCACCACACCTTTTTCCACTTGTTCCACGATGAAATGATGTCGAATGTCGATATGCTTTGCTCTTGAGTGTTGAGCGTTGTTGCATGAGAGAGCAATAGCACTTTATTATCACGATGCGGAGGGATTTTGTTGAATTCAAAGCCATAGTCGGATAATTGGGATCTCATCCATAGGATTTGAGCACAACAAGATGACATGGCTATGTATTCAACCTCTGTAGAGAAATAGAAGTACTCATTTGCTTCTTTGAAGACCACTCACAAGCTTATCACCCCAAAACCGAGCACCTCAGGGCGTGCTTGACGTGTATCTTGACAACTGCACGATCGGCATCGTGCATAGGCGATTAGTGACATACCGGTGTCCTTGGGTACCATAGTCCCATATTGATGGTTCCTTGGAGATCTTGAAGACCTGTTTAACCGCTTCAAGGTGCTTTTAGTAGGCTTAGATTGATATCTAGCACACATGCACACATCGAGCGAATGTACGGTCTACTAGGCGTGAGGTACATCGGGATCCAATCATACTACGATATTTCGTTTGATCTATCATGATCCGTGAGTGGTCCTCATCCGGCTTGGTTCGTTTAATCATGGGGTGTCAGCGAGTTCACTAGAATCAAATCCAAATTTCTTCAAAATCTCATTTGCATATTTAGATTGATTTATTAAAATGCCTCCGGGACTTTGTGAAATTTGTAATCCCAAGAAAATGACATTTGTCCCATCATTGACATTTGAAATTTGGAACCCATTTCATTTGAAAACGATCACATTCATTGGGGTCGATCGAGGCAAATATGATATCATCAACATATATTTGAGCGTGAATTAAATGTTTGCGACTTTACGGTGAACAACGTTGGATCAACTGCTCCTTTCTTTGAATCCGGTAGATAGAAGAAACTTTGATAGCGTATCATACCATGCCCTCGGAGCTTGCTTTAAACCATAAAGAGCCTTCTTCAAGCGATAAACATGAGTAGGATGCTCGGATTCACAAAGCCTTCGGGTTGGTGGCGTGAGCGACCTCTTTAAGATCTCCGTTAAGAAATGTTGTTTTAACGTCCATCGATAAACAACCATGTTCTTGCTAGCGACATTAGCCAAGAAGATTACGATCGCCTCGATCACGAACAACTGGAGCAAAGATTCCTCAAAGTATATCCCTTCTTCTTGACGATAACCTTTAGCCACTAACCTAGCCTTATTTTTCAAAACATCACCATGCTCATCAAGCTTCACTTTGAAGATCCACTTAAGAGCAATGATCATAGCACAATCTGGAGTGGTACTAATTCCCATACATCTAATCGATCAAACTCATGAATTTCATCTTGCATGGCATTGAACCACTGTCTTCATTCATAGCAGTTTAACATCTTTAGGTTCGATCTTTGAGAGTACGGAGTTAAAGAAGCACCATAAGGCATCGATGTAAGTTGTTTACAGTGGATACCGGACGAGAAGGGTTTCCAATGATGTTATCCAATGGGTGATCATGTGTTCATTTTCTAAGATGTTCATGTGGTTGTGGTTGTGGAACGAAGTACGAGTCGATGTCTCTGATGAAGATGGTTCGGATGATGATTCGAGGAGCAAATATATTTTCAAATGGAGCATCTTCGGGGTAGCAAAGGGATTAACTTCATCCTGTGAATCAAAAGCATTTCCATGATGTACATTGGATGATTGAAGATTTGTTGATGAAGCAGTTGATCGACAGCAGACACTTCTTGGCTTAATGACATCGGCGCGAAGGTTAATTTCATTGACGAGGATAGAAGCGACCTCTGTTGATGGGATTGACATATCATTTTCACTTGGCTCCATAGGTCATCAAACATTGGATCAAGCAGTTTCTTTAAATCATCTTCGAAGGAGGTACATATGGAGTTCTTTGGAGACAAGAGATAAACCAATTTGAAGTGCGGGTCGAGCTGGATTGTTCGAGAGCCATTTGACGGTCGACTCATCAAGCGTGCGTGAATAGTTTCCATGATATTTCGGGTCCTCTTGTTGTAGATTCGGTATCCTTTTACATTTGGTGCATATCCTACAAAAACTCCAATGTCGCGCCTTAGCTCTTGGTTTACCTAAATCTTGACCATCATTCGTAGGATAGCACAAAGCACCAAATACGAAGGAATGAGAGATTAGGTTTTCATTGTGAACAAGTTCATATGGAGTTTTCCATGAGCAGTGTGAATCGGGGATCGATTTTGTGTGTATCATGCATGGCAATGGCTTCACCCGGAGAAACATTGGAACCTTTGAGTAAATCGACATTGTTCTTGTGGCTTCCACAAGAGTTCGATTCGTCTTTCAACTACACCGTTACATTGAGGAGATCGTGGAACACTTCTTTGATGGTGATTCCACACTTTCATAAAATTCACTAAGTTGTTTGTTAACAAACTCGGTTCCATTGTCCGTTCGGATGATTACAGCGGTTTTGTTAAGACGAACTGCAATTTGTTTGATGAGTTTGATGATGATATCGGAGTTTCATCCTTTGTCCTTAAGAACTTGACCCGGTGAATCTAGAGTAATCATCAACCACAACTAACACATATTTCTTCCCAAATATATTACGCACTCTCATGGGTCCACATAAGTCCATGTGAATTGTATGAAGAACACATAATGAGTTTGTAGGTTTGGATTTATGGGCATACTTCTTGCTTTTTCCCAATTGGCATCTTGAATAAAGATGATCCTTTTCATACTTAAGTCTAGGTAAACCTACAACCAAGTCCTTTACGGAGAGATCATTGATGGTGCGAAGTTCAAGTGATTGAGGCAGCGATGCCATAACCATGGCTTTGTTTTTGAAGCCTTTGACAACAAGCAAATTGGAAAGACTTCATCATATCATCGATAGAGATGGTGTATAGATTTGAACCACGTGTTCCTCTTAAAAGTTCCTTACCATCAAGTTCTCTAGCGAAGCGGTATGTTTTAAAAGGCTACTTCTAGATCGAAATCGCGAATTGACCAACAGAGAACGAGTTATGACCAAGACCTTCCACATAATACACTCGGAGATAACACTTTCACCAACAACATAATCTCCATAGCCCATAATTGCACCGAAATGATCATTTCGAATCTAACGATCCGATGAATTTGCTCACTAAGTTCATGAGCATGACCGGTTTCGGTCATATGCTTGGAACGACTGAGTCCGTGTACCACGAATGATTTGAGCGATCTGCGGTTGAACACGCACAAGAATGGATAAGCGGATAATTGGGATCCCCATGCAAGAATGGGTTCCATTTGGTTAGTAATAGATGATTGGAACACCCACATCGAGAGATAGAAACATTCATATCGAAATTGAAGCAATGGAATCATTATGAATAGATGCGATACTAGTGTCCGTATTTGCCCTATTCAAAGTATGTTCACTTCTTAAGGTAATAATTCTACCAAGTGGCATCCATTTTCTAGTGGGCATTGTCCGATTAGCCTTATGGCGATAGGTATCCATTGATAGCCTATCTTACTAAATGTTCTTCCCTGTGGGTTTCCACTATTTTCTAACTTTCTTTCTCTTTGCCTTTTAGCCTTCTTAGCTCGATTTTAGCATCAACAATTTTAAGCGGGCAATCGACGACATTAGACAAGACATTCATACCATATTCATGATTAGTAATAGAAACCACACAATCATCATTACAAGTTTTTTCAAAAGTAGCAGCAGAATTCGAATTAATTACAGTACGCTTATAGCAAATACTAGAATCAACACGATTCGTTTTATGTAACTCAAACTTAGTGTTCCTAGGGTGATCTTCTACTTTCTTCCAATGCACATTCTTAGCTTGCGAGGTCCTATCATTCCTTGTATTGTCTTGAGACTTTGACACCTTTCGCTTTAATGTCCTTGTTTACTCTGTAGGGAATGGGAACATTAGTTGGTTTTGCTAATTTATGCATTTCTGTTTAGATGTCTTTGGGATCGAACTATTTGAAGGCACATTAAAGTTCACTCTCTTATGATGAAGTCTTTGGGATTTGAACTCCTAGAGGCACACTCGAGTTCACATTCTTAGCACTAACAGATTGGAATCGAACTACTTGAAGGCACACTAAGGTTCACGTTCATAACATTTGGCATTGAATGACTTGCATGCTTGGCACTAGGCATTGAACAAGGTATCAAGGATTGACTTGCTCACCTAAGGTTTTAGGGCATATTGTAATTAAGCATTCTAGAAGTTCTTGAGATCGTTTGGCATATAATCATGCATGGCCAATTGCATTATCATTTGGTTTCTCTAACTTATCCTCTTCTACAATCTCACGGAGACATTCTAGGTTGTCCTTAAGGTATGAGAAATATGTTTGAATAGCAAGTTTGTTATTCCTAAGATGAGGAGGAACATATTTCACAGTCAAAGCATATTTATTACAGACATGCACCTTTGAAGCACCATTCTCCCCATTGGTCATTGGCATTTTCCCTTTTACCTGACTCTTCAGATTCTCAATTTCCTTTTGCAATGAGGTTATTTTTTCGTTATTTTTGTTACGAGTGACTTTAATTGACTCAAATAACTCATTGAAATGACGTTTAACCTTTTCATTTTCTTCTAGAAAACTCTCATTTTCCTTTTGTAAGGCATTAACCAAGTTTTGAAGATGAAAATTTTGAGAATTCCGAGAATCTAAAGGAGGAGGCATTTGGGAGCAGTCATATTGTTCTTTTCACCCTTTAATTGAGAGATTTGGGCTTTCAACTTTACGATCATGTTACGGTGAGCTTGAATCATTTGTCACGTTCGTTTAGTTCAAAAGCGCATCAAACTACGGAACATCCGAGGATATCTTGATGTTTGAGGTTTTAACATTTTCTTTAAGATGTTGATATTTTAGTTGCAAGTCAAAATGTTCAACTTCTAGCTTAGAAAAATGTTTTACCAAATTATCGTGATCATCTGTTCAATTTTATCACTTAGTTTAGAGTTTTTGATTTCAAGCTCAATGACACGATCATGGGAGACTTTCAACGCAATGAGATAATTCATGAAATTGAGAAGCATTAATAGAGCAATTAGTAGCGATATAAAACACATCTTGAGAGATACATTGAAATCGATTCTCATTTAAGGTATGCAAGTTCTTCCTCTCAATTTCATTATATTTTAATGCCGCTCATAGTCACTAACTTCAATTATCATTGCATCAAATTCTTTTCCATCCCTTTAATATCTCATATCCATCCCTTTTAAAACTCTCAAATTGATCTTTTAATTGTTTAAAGAAAGGCATGACTTGATTAAATAACATTCTTTTGTTTGTTCAAAACCCTTTCCCTTGATTATCCCGATGGGTGTGATCCTTTTCTTACAAGTTTTCTCAAAATCGACAAATAGTTGAAAAATCACATATTGGTGATTAAGGTCTTGCTCTTAGTGGCAATAGTTCTAGGAACTAAATGCATTGGTGTATTGGGAGGATACACGGTCATTGCTGCGAGCATTCTCCTAAGGGAAGGTTTGTTTCAACAATATTTTCGACTTTTGCTTATCTAAGTCCTTTTCCAAAACACTTGTTCGGTGTTAACAAAGTTTGAGGCTTAAACTTGTTAAAGGAAATCCAATTTTCCTTTTTGTAATCATGGGGTTTGATAATTATGTTATTCTTTTACATTCGGGATTATCTAGCTTCTTATTCATTTTCTCCTAGATGCATCATCTAATTTTCTATCTTCCTCGGTGCACTCAACGCAACTAGGTTTCTGTCTAGGCTTAAGGATTTCATTACCATCATAGATTACCTTATGAGCACTTTTAGCCTTTTAATGACCTCTGGATTTGGTACCTCAACAAGGGAGTACTATGCTTATCACTTAAAACTCGTGCTTAGTGATTAAGTGAGCAATTTGAATGGTATTTCCTTGTACGTACAACTTATTTTCAAGCTTGTTTTCAAGGTTTTAGATTAGAAAAATCATTCAAAAGTTTTGATTCCTTAGCACGAAATTCTTGCTTAAGCATTTTAACATTTTCTTGAAGTTCTTGTTTTGCTTAGCGAGTTTTAGAAAGCTTTTCTTGTAAGGAGTTTAACTCTTGTTTTAATACTTCTTCTCTAAACTTACTTTGTCTAATAGTTATGCGCATTTGGTCATCCATCTCACGCTCACGAGTGGTTAACTCAAACTTAGCTCGTTGTTCATAAATAGCAACACGTTTTTATAAGCATTAAGTTCGGAGATAACGAGAATCATCGAGGCACATGCGGTGTATTCATCAAAAACATAGTCATTGTTGATGCGAAGATGCATCACTTGGTACAACTTCACTTTCACTTTGTTTCACATATTGATCATATGGGACAACATTGATATTACCCATATTTTCAATATTTGATTCAATAGTTTCGATTGATTGTACTTTGTCATGCATCTTTGCACATCGGCATCATCGTATAGTTTTAATACCTGCGAGATGAGTTTGTCTTTGGATGGGCCACTTGTGGTGAAGATGAGACCTTAGGAGAAACCATTGGAGAAATGCTAGCCATAAAAATTGTATGTGCGATGGGTCCATCATCCACATCAGTCGTATGCATCACAATCGGCGACTTGAAAGGCATTCGATGATTGTGACCTATCTCACGAATTGGTCGCTCATCCACATCGCATCATAGGTCTTGGCATTGCCTTCGACAAGAAACAACAACTCCTCTTCATCAAAGCGGCACCATTATCACGAGTTTGTACAAGCATCATCTTATCTACGAAGTATTCGCATTACGTGGACGTTTTAGAGATGTGCGGTTCCTAGCAATGTGTCCTTCACCACCACGGTTGTAGCATTTGATTGGTTTAGCTTGTCCTTGATTTCCATTCCTTCCCGATTCGATTTGCTACATATCCTCTACCACTCCACCTCTTCCTTGTTCGTCTTGCCTTTCTTGAACCCATTTGCCATAACCTTCCATCTCGGCGGTGGCTTGATTGTGTGGATTGGATGCGATTACGAGATTGTTGTTGGTGTGTGGAAGAGTTCATGTTTTGACTAATCGGGAGAGCCAGGTTGATTAATGAAGTTTCCACGTGTGCATCGACATCAACTTGTTTGAACATAGGATCGGGAATGAGTTTGTGATTACCATTACCCATAGGTATGACTTGAGATGCCTTGGTGGTAATACCAACATTGGTGTGAAAGTTGTAGAATCATTAGGTGAGCTTGATTCTCCACGATTGGTTTTGAGCTGCTCAAGAATCCTTTTCTCAAACATAGCATGCCTCTCATTACGAAGGAAAGCATAGAGTTGCTCATAGTTTGTATTCTTCAATCCTTTGGTTAGCTTCACGGTGACAAACTTGTGCCACTCGGGATTCATGTTGTTTACAATTTTGAGTTCGGTGAATGTTTGGCATGGTCATTTTGATGTTCCTCATATCGTTCACAAGCTTATGGAATCTCACATAGTACTCATAGACACTCTCATCGGTCTCATCTTGAAGTGCTCAAAGTCATCATATAGTTGTGATTCTCTGTCTTCAGCAGTTAATTCGAACACGAGAGAAGCATCTTGACATTATCCCACACCGCCTTGGCTTGGTGTTGTGATTGATCGACTTGTAGATATCCTTTGGAAGACCTTGAAGTATGATGTTAGAAGCCACGATATCGACATTGAATCTCTTTTCTCCTTATCATTGAGCTCATCATATGTCTTTGGTGCATCTATTCCATATATCATTGTTCCATCTGCAATTTGTATCAATTAAGTCTCTAGTAGTCTCAACCCGATAAGGTCCTTCATCGATTGACTTGAGAATGTTGACCCATTTTCCTTTCCAAGACGATCTGATCGATTCTTTGAGCCATGAATCTTAATCGGTTACATCAAGCATAGGTGGGCGAGTATTTGACCTGCTTTGCTGAGCGTCCTCGACTCTGAAAGAAACAATAGTAGGAGCGATGTTTGCCATGATTACAAGTTCTCACGAGTTTTACAATTCTTTGATTAAGCGGAAATTGATTCTTTCACGGGATTTTACTAAACCAAAGAACAACCGTAAGAATGTATCACGAAGAAGTGACAAGTAGCAAAACACACAACTAAGCAGTTATCAACTCGCTAAACAACCAACTCGCTCGAGGAGACAACTAAGCAAGGAATCAACTCGCTAAATAGCTAAGTCGCATTAGCATCAACTCGCAACAACTTGTCAACACGCTTAATGGAACAAGTCGCTAAATAGCCAACTCGCTTTAGTATCAACTCTTAAGACACACAACTCACTTAGAACCCAGTCGCATGAAAATCAACTCGCTAAATAGCCAAGTCGCATATACTAACTCGCATACGAAACAAAGCAACTCGCTTTGAAGAAAAGCAAGTCCGAGACCCAACTCGCTTAAGTCCTATCTTCACAAATAACCACTTAATCAATCAAAAACAACCAAACCACAATGATTTAAGCCTTCCAATTCAAAACATGAACACATATGATGATCCTAAACACAAAAGTACAAGCAAAATTCAAACTTTAACACTAGAATTTGTCCAAATGAATCCAACTCTTCTAAACACTTAATACCCCAAAAACCTTATGAAATCCACCAAAACAAAGAGCATAAAAGATGAGTGATCAAACCATGGCTCTTGATACCAATTGAAAGATATAGGATTTCACTAACACATCATATCAATAACATATGGGGCGTTCACAATAGTTTAGAGAAAGAAAGTTCTAGAGAGAGAAATGGAAGAGAGTTGGGAACTTATGTGAAACAAAGAAAAATGGTATTCAAGCTCCAACCCTCTACCTTGGGAGGTAGAGGGTATTTATAGTGTCTTACAAATAAACGCCACCTACGGGTCATGGATCGGGCATACGGTGGGTAAAGACCCGTCCGTCCTCCACGGTATTACTTAACAAACTACTAACTAACATATCATAACTACGACTACGAGCTTTCTATTGAATGCTTATACTTGAGGTGACCGACTCTTTAACGACTGAATTTTCTAATTCCTAACAATGCGTCAAGTTCAAACGTAGTGTATGTATATATGTGTGTTAAAGACTGGTCTTATGTATTCAGTGACAAGATGCAACAAGGAAGATTGGGAAAAAAAGAAGCCTAAATCAAAAAGTTGAAAACAATATAAAGAAATACCATAGAATTGTCATTATTTGTGTAGACACTATAGAATGGGAAATATGTTTTATAAAAACAATTAGTTGGTAAAAAACTCAACATTCTTGGACTACTCTCTATAGACTAATAAACACATGTAATTTAAACTATAAAACGTCAAAGAAAAATGATGAAAGGAGGTTGAAGGTTTAACTCATGCAAAATAAGTGAAACTGCTATGATTGATGAGAAGGTATCAATTGTGTGTTTAAATTTGCCTATATAAATGATCTTTTTTTTTCTTTTTTTTTTGCAACAATGATTTATGGTTCTTATAAAGTTGTGTATTTTATGCAACTTGCCATGAAGCGCAGGCACCTGATCCTCGTACTTCACATTATATAGTTGTCAAATGTGATTTAGAACTATAAAAATAGAAAATATTACACATATTTTGTATCATATCATCTTATATGCCTTTACTATAATGAATATCAAGACAAACCTTTTAAATACATATACAGAAACCAAAATTTGAATACACCACAAAGTCAACGTCACAATAAGCTAATCTCGATTTACTCCGCAGCAACGCGCGGGCTACAAGGCTTGCTACTTACAAGGATTACCATTCAAGTTATACTTAATGCATAATTAATCATACATAATTAGCAATCAAATTACAATCAATGCAATATCAACAATTAAGCATATTTAACCGATAATTGATTTTCTAATAACTTTCCAAATTTAATTTGAAACATAAAATCAATCACATTAACTTCTAATCGTCAATTAGACATTAATCACATTTATGTCAAAATTTAAATGAACAATTCAAAATTTAACATATTAATATAGGGTTTTGCTAATGCGTGCTCACTGGATACATGTTTAGCTCTTTATATATGGAAGGTTCAAGTTAACTAATATCAAATTTCTATTTAATCAATGTAATTTTAAAGTTTAATTCATGTTCAATGAATGCATTTTTGATATAAAAGAAATTTATGTTCATTAATTACATCTTTTGGTGTGCCCGATGGCACATATTAGCAAAACTCATTAATATATTATCCAAATTTATATATATATATATATATATATATATATATATATATATATATATATATATATATATATATATATATATATATATATATATACACTAGTCTCATGACCGGCCGATGGCGAAACTAGTTCAAGTGATATCTTATTAAACACTTCTAATTTATGTAGCTAATATTTTTATTAGTATGATTTAAATGTATTTTTTGTTCATAGAGCTTTGGTATTGAAATAATAATATATAGCTTCATGACCTTTCCGATGAACGGCTAACTTCATGTGTACTATTGATTAAAATTGTCGAACATGAATTGAGTGTAATAGTTATATGCTTGTCTTTGTATTTTGGAAGACAATCAATTACATATGTGATCAGATCCAAAACTTGATTATTATAACTAATCCAACACACAGATATTAAATCGTACATTCTGGTGGGAACATTAGTATGTTTGTGGAGGACACCATTATTTAGGGTATTAATTTATCAAACTCAGTTAAATTGTATGCAACTCAAATAATTGTAATATGTTGAGGTACAACCTTTTACCGATCTAGAATACAGGGCAATCATGCAACAGTAACATGTATCCCATCATGGTATGCAAGGATAAATAAAACTAAAACAAACATAATCTTCATGAGTAATTGCTATATATCTTCGCATGAGTAATTGATGCTCGCCATATGATTACATAGTTATTCGACTGGCGATTAGCTCATCTATTTCCTTTTTAATATCAAGAAGGCGATGGCGTATTTAGTATTTTAAAATGTAAGATATCAAAATTAGTGTTAAATGTAATTCTTTTTATGGTGGTCAACAAAGTACCCGATTGACAACAATGACCATTAATAAATTTCCCGAATTGCCCTTGGCAACAACTTCATGAACCATTACTGGGTACCAGAGAGATGGTAAAGGGCATTTCATATAGTAATTGTGGAAGTTATGTCTTTTGACCTATTTACTTAAGAATAGGTTGATGTCGGCTATGTTTTATCTCAAACGGGTCGCTTATAGAGCCTAATTATGTGGGTAAGCGTGACTTGGATTTGGCTTTAACTTGACCACTCAGTTCTATTTAAAGTATATGATTTGCTCAATAGGTATATATATGTTTATGTTTTTGCGATTATATGAAAATGGAGCACATCTTGAACTCTTTGATATGGCATCAATAAATTGATTTGTATGACTATTTTTTCAAAAGACCTTGATAGAGCTGTTGATATGTCTCATTGTGGTGTAACTTTGACATAAGAATTTTTAAGAAGGGTAAGAATATTTAGAACCTGCAACTTTATTTACTAAGTATCTCCAAATAGCAAATAGCTTGTTTAAATATGGGTTAGATAGTATATATGTAGATAACCCCTAAATAGTGGTTCATACTAATGATTTACATCATACATACATGATGCAAGTGTACATGCATACATATAAGATAAGAAACGTGATGTGCAACGAACCTAATGGGGAGGTTGTTTATTTAGCCATAACATTGTAAATTATTGCTATTAATTTGTTAGATGAATGACCATGTATATTTTGACCGATTACAACTAATCTTTTTAATGCTCGAAATGAGTTTGGCCGCCTCCCCTATATCACTATAAGTTATTCATAAAATTAAAACGTTTCTCTGTCAATTGAGACACCATAGAAGGAAAACTACTACTGAGTCTAAACATACAGTTATATGACAGGTCTTCTGAATAGTATATAAGGTCGAGGACACGGAAGCATATCCACTTTCAAACTTATTTTATAAGCGCAAAGTTTTAACTAAACAAATGGCGAACCATATTTTGTTCTAATTATTTCTATCATGTGCACTTAATTACGTATAAGAAAACTATTTTTAATTATAATGTATTCACTAAAAGGAAAGGTGTCACATCTAGTGGAAATAGAAAGAAATAAAGTAGGACTTGTAAAGAAAGAATTGTTAAAAGGATTGACTATGAATATTGGGAACAAACGACCAAAAGAGACACAAACATAGCCCCTTCTTCCTACTCTGTTGAAAAATGAATGCAAGACATGATTAATGAATACTATATCAATTTTCTGTGGAATCTAAAAGAACCATCAATGACAACACTTTTAGCAATTTTTTATGTAAAAAAAATATGTTTAAAACATGTAGCCACTCTAATTGTCATAAAGTAATGTTTAACATAGAGTGCCTGACCTAGCTAATGAGTAACTTTCATTGAACTCACGATGCCGCTATTAATATTATAGCAATAAGAGCGGATGATACGTGTTATATGCGACAGGACCTTGGCGGATCTTGAGCACTCGTGGATCGTTAGTGTTGCCTATGTAATCATAAGCAAACTAATAGAAAATCTCTACAACTCGTATTCTATAGCGGAATGTAAATACAAGTTGTTATAACTAAGAACACTTAGATCCTCTATGGATCTTTTATTAATTGAAACTCTATGTTTCGGATGAGTTATCTATTACAAACTATGAAGTTCCTTTTATAGACAAGGAACCCTAAACTATTACTACTCAATCGACTAAACATGCAAGCATGCATTTAATGACTAAACACTAAACAATATTGAGCAGTACAATAATACCCATGCTAACCTCGGGCCGTTCAAGAATAATGATGGGTTAGCATTTAAATAATAAAGCGCATCTTGATCCTAGTCGACTTCCACCCTTGGCGAGAAACACGGCACGGCTTTTATACTTTGATGAGAATCTCTTCTTGATGATTACGCTTCTACTTAATGAGAATCCTTGGCGGTGTTGTGAAAATCCTACTTAGCATAATTCCCAACAATCCTCCCTAAGCTGGAATTTGACTTGGTTAAGTTCGGTTTCCTAACCTGATAGATCTTAGAGACTGCGATACTAGAGGATTGTTCTCAAACATCGATAGCAAAGAACCAATAATAATCTCATCTCTATGATGACCAAACTTTGAAACGCCGTCTTTGCGACAACACATGACATAGTGTACATCAATACTTATTAGTTGCATACTATTCTCATCACATCCGGTGTGTTAACTCACGTGAGAGGTGAATCATTGAAAATAATGGATTTGATGTCTCTTTACCAATAGCCATCACTCTTGGAGTAGCCAATGTTTAAGTCCGAAAACTATGGTACATTGATAACCATCGATTTATGAGCAAATCGGCAACTATATAAGCAGTTTGATGTGTCTTTACATGGCCGTTTGCTCGGGACTAGTCAATTCTTAGAATTGGTGAATTGATAACCAAATATGGATTGATTGCCTTTACCACAAGCCATATACTTGTGGGCTAGCCAATTCTTGGATTCCAACAAGGAATATACCATGGTGAATTGATGACCATACAACTCTCGACAATTAAGCATGGGTGGTTGCAGACCCTATGATTTTGAGCAAATCATTACGACTATCAACATTTGATGTGTCTTTACCAAAGTTGTACCCTTTGGACTAGCCAACTCTTTGATATACACAAGGTATATCGGTGAGTTAAAACCATCAACAAAATACAACAAACACTGCAAGAGAAAGTTAGTTTTTTTTTTTTTTTTTTTTTTTTTTTTTAACTAAGAAAAACAAACAAAACAAAGAAAATGAACAACACAAAAACTATACATATTACAAAAGACAATGTAGATTACGCGTTCATTATGAAGATGCGGTTTGAGCTTGCGAAGTTGAGCCTTGATCAATCCAACGGTCGTTCGACTTCTAGTCTTTCATTTCCCACTGGATGCGGAGGAATTTCCAACCGACACAACATCCTTTCCATAAGTCTCTTGGACAATGGATAAATTCTTCGACAAACATGCGGTTGTGATTCCACCCTTTGTCTCAACTACATGCACACGGGTGGGGATAATATCTCGAGGACTCACACTGCCATAGATGTGAGTTCTTCCAAATGAAATGCCCTTTACCATTGGGAGATTGAGAGTCAATCGGGACATGAAGATCTCCCGATAAGCACATCGAGAACCTTGTGGTGCGATATTGCGATAATGTTTGGTGGCGAGTGTCTGAGTAAGTATATCTCGCCATGTCTACCAAATGGAGTATTTCCTTCAAAAGGTGAACTCCATTGAAGTTTTGTCAATCGATGAATGACATTCATCTCACCATTTATCGAGACCACTTGACCAACACATTTTGATATCCTTCGGAAAATCGATGTGAGACCCTTCTTTAATAAAGGTTGAGTCATCGACCTTTAGGTCGAAGGAACATGCTTGGGTGATGGCTTATTCTTGATGCATGAGTCCTCGCTTTTCTCACGGATCTTCTCGAGATGTGAGTTTTCTCTTAACCATCCTCTTCATCCTTCTACCGGTGTATAGATTTCGAAGATGGAATATCTTTGGTTTCTTCATTAACCGTAGTAGGACTTGAAGAAGTAGATGTGGATTTAGGTGAGACATCATCACGAAGGGCATGCATTCTTTCAAGCACCTTTCTTGCCTTTTTAGCTTTGGCATTTGTGGTTTTAGTTTCTTTAATCGAACCACCTCATACGTATCGATAGATCCACGGATGGGCGAAGCTTGTACATTAGGTGCTTGAGAGGAAATGGTGGTCGGTTCGTGAGATGAGACCTTTTCGGTTGAGCTAGTGACTTGGTGAAGCTTGATGAGATATATGATGGGTTCGTGAAGTAACACAGTCATCTTCCCAACCAAAGTACTTTCTTTTGCGGCGGATGCCACATTTGAGTTAGAAGGGGCATAAGCGGTGCATCGAAAAGCGACCGATGGTTCGTGAAGGAACCTTGTCGAGACGAAGGTGGCTTGAAGTTTCTTGAAGAAACCATTTGAGAGATCGTCTTAGGTGGAATATCATCAAAATTATCCACTATCTCAACAAACTTGGGTCTTTTGGCCTTTGGTGCAACTTCATTCCAGCAATTCTTTTCAAGTTGGAAGATGGTGTTAAAGCGAGAGAAGAAGTCTTCATAATCATATTGTACAAGTAAAACAATCTTGCATCGGTAAAGCCAAGACTTGCTTCATTGTTAAACCACGGTTAAGCACAGTACAACTTTGATTTTCAACGCAATCCTCATCTCTGTTTCTTGAGCTTGATGAGGGTCTCTCTCTTTGCCTTATTCTTTTCGATTACTCGGGGCTTTCCTTTTTGCGGTGCTTCTTGCTTCCTTTGTTCTCCAAGCTCCATCATTCGAGCCACAAAATTTTCACTATCAAATTCCGCACCTAAGATACTTTGAGCAAGTGTAGGATTTGAAGTGGTTTGCTTAATAAGAGCATCCCATTGTGCGTGAGGCATCGAGTAGCTAACTCATCCAATTCTCTTACGTCTCTCGGGAGGCAAAGAAGAAGTAGAATGATCGCAATTTGTTTAGCCACTTCTTCACTTTTCTTGATCGCAAACTCGGCAAACACCTTTCTTGTCCTTGCCTTTCTTGTTCGGATACGGATCTGGACCAAGCTCATCTTCAATCATTACACCTTTCTCTTTATCGGTAGACTCATGAACAACATCGGTGGAGGAGAATCACCAATTTGAACTTGAGAGGAATCGTTTTGAGAGATCTTCAACAGTGTGGTAAGGATATCGATTCGGGATCCAAATAAAATTTCTTCCAACATGAAATACAACTTGATCATCTGCTTGAAGGGTGGGACATGATGGTTCTTGAGCAGTACATGATGATAAGTTTCGGATGCAATATCCTCCATTTGAACCTCGGCGGATGTAGTATTGTCAACACTTGGTTTCTTGGAGACTTGATGAGAACCCTTATGCAAGTGAGATCTCTTTCTTCTTCTATAAAGAACAGGTTCCTCATCCTTTGAGGATTCAGCAACCACTGAGGAAGGAACAACTATCTCCTGAGCCACATCAGCTAAGATATTTAGAGAAGCAAGCCGAGAGTCCTCTTCCTCCTCATCAGAAGAAATGACTAACTTTCTTTTGCTACTCTTTTCAAGTCGCTCCTCTAGGTCCTTAACTTTATTCTGCAGTTCCTCAATCTTATCACCAAGAGTAGACTTGGTCTCTGTAAGCTCCTTTTGAGATCAGTCACCTCATTGCATACACATTAACAAGAGCATAGAGCGGATGTAAGAGTAATAGGGTCCTCGGCTCCACCACCAGTTGCTCTGTGGTAATGGGAGTTTCATTGGACCTTCGGTGGAAATAGGGTCATGCTCAAAATGAGGAGGTACTTCATCAAAGGTTCCTTTGAGGAGGTGGGTGTGGTCATCTGTTGGTCGGACTCAAACTCATCAATTGAAGCTGTGTGGGTGGTGGACTCGATGCAGGTGATGGTACAGGTGGAGAATGGTCGGGAGCAATATGAGATGCTTGACGAAAAGGGACCCTCATCTATATTAGCGATGGATTGCCATCGGTAGCAACATTGAAGAGGGTGGGATATCGACAACATTTTCCTCATCGTGACCTCATTGCCATGAGGCAACATAGTTGCGACAACGGATGATGTGCCCCTCAAAGTTAGTTCTCATAGAGGCAAATAGTTTAGTGAAAGAGCTCTATGGGATTAAAGGCACGGACTTGGGTAGAGGTGTCTATGATTATTTGTAAGAATCTAGGGTACATTAAAACTTATGTTGTTTCTATTTATATTTTCAACCATATTATCAAAAATAAATTTAGAAAAATTATAAGTTATCCTTGAGATAGACACACAATACCACAA
Organism: Chrysanthemum lavandulifolium; assembly: GCA_022545495.1. Lineage (NCBI taxonomy): Eukaryota > Viridiplantae > Streptophyta > Magnoliopsida > Asterales > Asteraceae > Chrysanthemum > Chrysanthemum lavandulifolium. Next base: position 48,276,755 of record CM040242.1, on the reverse strand, counting down.
GCCAATTGCGTGAAAATTGATCCCACTCTCGGTTGTTGCTAATGCCTTTGAAGCGAGTGTGAACTAAAAATCTCCACATAGGGCAAAAATGCTTTTTCAACCATATGTCCGTTCTTGTACCTTGATACCCAATGGCTCTCAGCCCAGAGAGAATCACCTCTGTACTTAAGTGATAAACCCCATCAGCATCATCCAAATTAAGCTTTCTCCTTATCAGGTCCTCCGTCACCACGTGCTCTGTTTCATCAATCAAAGCAACAATCTCTGTTTCACTTCGTTTTTCAGCAGATTCCCAAAATTGTTTAACCAACGATTCATAAATCGCATCAGGGGAATGTGTTAGGGCAAAGTGAATCTTGGACCGCTTCAGGAACTCCACCATTGGTTCATACAATTCATCGCCCTTTGCTTTACCCAAAATGCAACTTTATTGTGATCTTTCTTGAATTGAAGAGCCATGAGAGATATGTGATTTTAGGGTTATGATTTTTGAGCGAAGAGGAATTGTTTCTTTTGAAGTGGAAGAAATGCGTTTAGAGGAATGGTAACCGTTACCAAGAATATAGTCAAAAGTATGAGAACTTTAGTTGACCATATCCTCGTGTATTTCAACTTGACCAGCGACAAATTAACGCTTGATGAAACACATAGCCAATCTGTGAAATAATATGCTTGGCGAAACCACCCAAGACTAGAATATCTTCGGAAGGATTCTAGAATTACTGTGCCATCTAACTCGCATTAAATTGCATTAACCCTTGCATCCGTCTATTTAATCATCCCAATGCATACTTCTCTTCATCAAAAACCCCAAATATCATCACAAACCCTAATTTCAACAATGCTCCAAAATTAACCACAATCAACCATGAGTACTAAACCAGAGGTTGTTAACCCAACCTCTTCTCCATCATCATCATCATCCAGTGATTTCCTGCAGTTTTGGTCATGTCCACCTGACCCTCGTCCTTTGACATCCCCATTTCTCCCTTCTTCTGAAGATGACAGTGTAGTGGATCCAAGTGAGTCTTCTGATGACTCAGAGGAACCCACTACTGAGATAACTTCTTACTCCCAACCTCCAGCACCTCAACCTCAACAAGGCCTCGTGCGAGAAGGAGGTGGTGCTTGCTCTACTGCGCCAATCTTTGGTGCATCTTCACCGCCGTATAGAGGAAGAGCTAAAGGAAGGTGGATGGATTGCATTTTGGTTGAAATCGATAGATGAAACACAAACGAAACTTTATGTTTCTTCAACACCATGTGTGGTCATCGTCATCATCATCGTTTGCATCAATCCATCTTTCCATTTTGATCCTTAGCATCTTCGTCGTATCGGTCATGCATATCCAGCCATCGAGATAGAAGGAATGGGTGGTTATGCAAGATTTTACAAACGCATATCCAGCATCTAGTGTGAAAGATGTGAGCGATCATGCATATCCAACAGCCCGTTAGATGTTGGAATAGATGATATGAACTAGATTAGGATTAGTAGATCATGTAAAGTACTTTTCTTGTAGTTGCATTGAAGTTGATTGTAAGTTGTAAGGTATGGTATAATTTGTATGAATGAATGAACAATTTTAACTTCAAAACTTGTCTTGATACTTTATCTTGATGGAAACAAATTGCTCACTTCATTACTTAGCTTTCGGAGGAAACAAGCTTTAAGCTTACTAGACCATATACCAAAGGACCACACTTGATGAATTTGAGCGAGCAGGGCATTACGCAAAACAAACTCGAGAGAAACACAAGAACAAAGCAGAGACAAAAGCAGACTAAAAATTATTAGCAAGTTAGTGTTAGCAAACAAAATATACACAAAGTTTACTACAAATTCCTCCCACAGGCATATGCCTCCCACAGGCCTATGCCTCCCTTAAACTTTGCGGTTAAGGGTTAAGCATTCCAATAGGTCTAGCGGATGAGAAAGATCCACCATTGTTCTTGGGTTTCCATTGAAATTTAGGTCCTTATTATTCCAAGAACAACTTCTTGAGGACTTGTGATAGTACCCCACATCCTTTCCCATTATTCATAGAGTCAACATATGCGGGCCAATAACCATGTTTAAAATATGGGCTAGTAGGTTGCACATAAGGTCTATCAGCTGATCTCCTCCAAGGAGAGTCAGTATAATTATCTTGTGGGACATAAGGAGGAATATTATTAATATTGGTCCACACTGGTCTAGGTTTCTGCTGAGTAGCACATCCACCCAATCTTTGCTCATAGAAATCACAATCCTTAATTAAATGAAGTTTACTTCCACACACAAAACATGTCTTCCTTTTGGAAGATTTATTTAACAAAGCAGATGTTCTATTACATGTAGAAGTACTTAAACCAGAAACATTAAAGGAATTGTTTTAACGGACATTATTATGCAAAGATTTAAAGGACAAGTCTTGAGGGAAGCAGGCTTGGAAGTTGATTCCTCGTGACTATCCTAGAAGGCTTGTAGATAGACTTGGGTGCGAGGCTTGGGTGGGTGTAGGCTCGGTGAGGGCTTGGGAAGGTCGACTTATCACTTGAATCACGGTGAAAGTAGACCCTTGATCCGATGAATTGTCCTTTGTCGGAGAAAGAGACAAAGTCATAAGATGAAGCATCGGTGTCGAGCAAGTCTTTTGACTTTTGCCATACGAGATGGTGTGATCCATCAAAGTCAACGATAATGGACGGTCGGTGGGCATGAATTCACCTCTAATAGGTCCGAGGACGACATGTAAATCACCTTCCTTTTAAAATGTTCTAAGCTGCGGTGTAGATTTCGCCCATCTTGCCTAGCTTCAATCCTACATACTTTTGAAAACCTAAACCTATTCGAGTTCATTGGTGACTACTATAGAGTTCTCTAGCTAGATTGTCACTGATATTAACCATTGTTTATGTCTAGCTATTTCCTCGACAAGTTTCTCTTTAAGCTCTAGATTCTCGATAATAGTATCGACTTTTTCCTTTTCGGTCGTTTAAAGTTAATATTTGCAATATCTAGATCAAATTGTAGCACCTTAATCTTTTCTTCATAAGCTATCGATTCTTTTGAAACCATACCTTTTGTCTTTCTAATGTTTTTAACGAAAGTTTATAAGCTTCATTATCAACATAGCATTCATTGTATTTAGGTTTCATAGTATCATAAGCTTCTTTAAGTTCATTGTATCTTTCACTACAACCAAATATACAATTGTGTACACGAGAAAGTCCCATCAAGGCAAGCTGATCATGCCTATCTTAAAGTACATCTTGCCGACAATCAAGCTTCTCGTGTCGTGACTTCCTCATTCACGGGTTCATGTGCGGCCAGTTGACTGTTCATCCAAGGTGACAAGAGCTGCTGAAGTGCTAGCTTCATACGATTCTGCGATAGGAATTGTAGTTAGTTCCTCTCCACTCTTCTGTCTTTGCATTCCTTGAGAAATGACCCATCGGTGACAAGAGAAACACTTGACCTTTCTCTCTGTCAAAGCAGTGGATCCTTTCCTTGAAGCCAAACTTTCTTCACCCTCTCCTCGAACCTCTTGATATCTCTTGAAAGCATGGCCACTGCCATTTCGGTTTCATCTCCTCCATTTCAAGTGGGTCCACTTGATCAAAATCTTCATAGACAAGATCTTCTTGAGTATCATAATCGGCAACAAATGAATGAAGAACATCCTCCAATATACTTGCCGGTTTTAGCTTGAGGATGTGATGGAGTGGGACGATAAGATGATGATGGTAAGTAAGATGGACTTGGAGCATGCATCATCATATTGGAGTGAGATGTCCCAACAAAGGCTGTATGACGAGAAGAGGATGCAGTAGGGAGATCGACATCGAGTTCAAGAGATTTGAGTTTGTTGTCTGACTCATCAAAAGTGAGCATGTCGACCCGCTTTAGCTTTAAGAGCTATCTTGACATGTAACCATGATGGAGGCAAAGATCGTAGGAACTTTGAGTTGCAATCATCATTGTCGGGTTTTGCATTCGGTGGTTTAGTGACTCAAAATCTTATGAAACACATCGTATCCCTTGTGGATACCTTCTTCTTCGAGATATTGAACTCTTGGAAGTGTTGTCTCGGCATGGACTTCCTCATTCTCTGGACTCTTCATTGCCACGAACCTTGCTTTAAGAGCCATCCATATGTCCTTTGCATCATCCATGTGGTGAAAATCACCCAGTGATCTTGAGAATAGCTTGAAGAAGGATGGTTCTTACTTTGTGCTCTCTTTGCAGCTAGAATCTCTTGACGGTTTTGGGAGGAGCAATGGTAAACTTACCATCAAGATGCAGGATAGTCTTCTTGATTGTTTCCATTCTTCACAATCTCCCAAAGATTCCAATCAATATTGGAGATCGATTCGCATCTTCATGGTCCACGATCATACTCTTCCTTTTTAGATAAGGAAACTTACCATTCTTGTTGGAGAGACTAAGTTCTTTGCATAGAGGTGGTGTTTTGATGTTGTTGTTGGTGACTTGATTCATCATCGATTCGGGCATGGTGAATATGTTTTTGGTTGTATGGGGTGAGGTAAATATGGTTCTCGATATCGTAGAGACTTTCCGAGGCTCGATACCACTTGTTGAACAGACGGACCTTGGCGGATCTTGAGCACTCGTGGATCGTTAGTGTTGCCTATGTAATCATAAGCAAACTAATAGAAAATCTCTACAACTCGTATTCTATAGCGGAATGTAAATACAAGTTGTTATAACTAAGAACACTTAGATCCTCTATGGATCTTTTATTAATGAAACTCTATGTTTGGGATGAGTTATCTATTACAAACTATGAAGTTCCTTTTATAGACAAGGAACCTAAACTATTACTACTCATCGACTAAACATGCAAGCATGCATTTAATGACTAAAACACTAAACAATATTGAGCGGTACAATAATACCCATGCTAACCTCGGGCGGTACAAGAATAATGATGGGTTAGCATTTAAATAATAAAGCGCATCTTGATCTAGTCGACTTCCACTTCTTGGCGAGAAACACGGCACGGGTACTTTTATACTTGACTTTGATGAATCTCTTCTTGATGATTACTGCTTCTCAAGTTTCCATAATGCAAGTTTTGATCGGCATTTATAACATAAGTGTTACCTCTTTAAGAAGTTCAAGAGACCTATTTCCGTTGTCGATAAACTTGCCACGCAGGCTGCTGACATCTCCATTTCAATAAGCGAATGTTGTACGTGCATTCACTTCATTTACAAGCTACATATGCGGAAAAACATTTAATGGATGTGAACGGATCCTTAAAGACTATATATCGTAGGTCGAAAAGTACCATCTCATTTGTTATCACTGCATGTAGGTTGTGCTTGTTGAAGTTTGTTCAACTTTGCAAACATTTTAGAGCAACTCATAATTTACAACAAAATACAAAATCAAAAATCAAATTTATAAAACAAAATCGAAAATTAAGAACCTTATGAAACAACTCATTAACACTTGCGGTTAGAGGAGAATCCTTTCATCAATTTCAAAGTGAAAGTATGGTGAGTACGATGACTTGTCGCTTTTGTAAAAGAGCCTAGCTCTCCTTTACTTTCATATATCTACACAAGGTATCACAAAACGAGTTAAGCTAATGAATCCACATAGAATGCTTAGGGGTTTAAAAGTGTTTTAAATACTTGATATGTAATTTCTTCACGTAAAAAGATATATTCCAATACAACATATTTTCAAAAAAAAACGTCATTCAGGACTTTCATCAAACACTTGGTATGCAAATTCATCAACCACTTTATAGTCTTCCTTTTGAAAGCCTTCTATCCAAAACCTGAAACTATACTAACAAATTTAATCCCTAATCCGTCATACAAAACTAACTGGCTAACCTAATTCGATTTAATCGGAACAAAAACTAAAAATAAAAAATTACCTTAGAAGAATGACATGAAATTGAAGTTGATTGCGCTGTGATAGATCATTCTCTGATCATTTTGTGCGTGTCTGAATCATTTTAATTGAAGTTTAGGGTTATTGATAATGATTTTGAATCATGAATCAAAATAAATTGATTTTGGGATATTTGATAGAATGAATCGATTTGGGGATATCGATAATGATTGTGCTGTAATGAATATCGGGGAAGGAGTTTGGGCTTGTGATGGCGTGTGTTCTTGGTAAAAGTATGATGGAAAGAGTGTGTTCTTTGAAATATGTGGCATTGCTAATTAATTTTGCGACATGGCATTTATGGGTGCCAAGTGGCTTTAGCGACTTGGCAAGTTCCTCTAATATATATGTGAGGAGATTTGCAATTTTATAGATTTAAATATTTAAATATCAATAATATAATAAACTTATAAACAATTATTTACACTTAACCAAATTTTAGCATAAATAATTATAACATAACTAATTAAACATTAACAATATTTAATCTAGCAATAATAATTAATTTAAAACATATGCTTACATATAATCAACTATGACATATAAACACTTTATGTTAATAACAAATTACAAAATTTATTTTAACATATATAATTTTCTAGATCCATTTTAAATTGTTTATAGCATAAACCCAAATTTAAAATCAACTAACCAAATCATAAATTTTTCACGACAAATTTCCGGCCACAATGCATATATAATTACTAGGCGAGTATCCGCGCCTGGCGGCAGTGATTCTAGCGGTAGACAATTGGCGATAAAAATAGAGCGTGAAAAGATCAAAATGTAATTGCAAATGGTTGTAACATCCGATAATTCAACTCTAACAAAATTCTTAACATGGTTTGACATTCGCGAATGGTATGAGAGTATATGGTATGACAATGTTTTTGCAAACAATGAATACTTTCCAAAATTACCTTTTCCACTTTCACATTCCACTTTCCAATTCTTGACTTGTTGACCATTTTGTATTTTATGTAGTATAAAAGTATAGATTTATTGTTTCTAATTTTAACAAACTATAAAGGTATTAGTGAAATCGGTCAAAGAGTTCGATCAAGGAAGAGTCTACACTTCAAATGTCGTGTATTAATAAATTTTACGTGACGAGTAGCGTGGATTGTTAGTTATTATCTCATAATTGATGTAATGTTTTATTTTCAGTTTCACTAAATGTTTTATATGTTCTTTGATATATGTTAAAATTTTTGCTTGAGTTGAATTATCAATGTTACAACCATTTGCGATTCTGATTTTATCTTTTCACTTTCTATTTTGAGCGTTACGAAACACTTACCACAATATCGCATATCGTTAATTGTCTACCGCTAGAAATTTCGTTGCTATGCACGGGTTGCTTAGTCTGTATATATATAATCGGATCGATTGAGAAGAGTTTGAGATTGAGAAGATTGAGAAACAATCTTAACCTTTCATCTCATCAAACCAAATCAAAGGTAAAGGCAATTTCAATCTTCATTAATTAAGGTTTTGATTCATTTAATATATCTTTGAATGCACATGTATTCATTTCTTTCTTTTTTCCTCCATCAAAAATGAATGTATACGATTACAATGCATGCATTACTCTTTTTATTAATTAACAATTTTTGTCAATGATTCACCAATACTTATATGATTCAAAGTTTAAAGAATAACATGTTTTATTGATGATTTATTTAAAGATTCGCATCTTAACTACATAAAATGGAAAAAATGTCAAAGTTGAATGTTGAATTTTCAACAATGGTCACATGTGAGAGAAAATGAATGTTAAAAATTTAATGATGAAACTTAATGGTCATCATAGTGCTTACTTTTTGAAAATGGAAATATTGAAACTTGTTCTACAAACTTAATATTCATTAAAGGAAAAAGAAAATATTGAATAAGTCGAATTTATTTTTATTTTATTTTTTAATGAATACATAGTTACGTAAATAAAACACATAACCTAATTTGTTGTAATTTCGTTTCTCTTCTCTATCTTTAAACCAAGCCTCTTTCTCTCTTAACCTAACAAAAAAATTGAAAAGGGTCCGAGGCTTTTATTATTATTATTATTATTATTATTATTATTATTATTATTATTATTATTATTATTATTATTATTATTATTATTATTATTATTATTATTATTATTATTATTATTATTATTATTATTATTTTAAAAAAAACATCACTTCATTAGAAAATCAAAGGAAATTACAAGAAATTGGTGGGGAGCCAGAAACTAAGCGGGCTCCAGCTCCTTAACAATAACAAAACAAACCCTACTAAAAATATAGTTGGCACCACGCGCCAATATCTTGAGTGACCGAGAACTTTCGGTTCGCTTGGCGAGTCACCGCCTCATACCGAGTTCGCAAAAGAAGAAGAGAAGGGATGAACCCGTATCAATATCAACACATTTGGTTTCGTATTTGACACGTTTGCTTGTGCGGCTTCAATCACGCATACCACATACAAAGTCGACCATACCGGTTTGCGTCAAGGGTGATGACCAGTAAGATCAACACATACATCATGGCCTCTCTCCCGAGTAAAGTAACAAGTCGGTGGGCGTAAATGTTTGTCCCTCTCTCACAAAGCCCGATATCAACTTCTTCTGAACCGAAACCCCTACCGGGAGCGGATATCGGTGAGTATCACGCACCACATTATGGCGATGTTTGATACCAATAATACTGCGCGTGATCGGCGTGATCCCGTAGATATCACCGTAAAACCTTGGAACAAGCGAGCATGGCATCGAGTGGAGAAAGGGAACACCTGAGCGATAGCATAACACACCGGTGGGTTTAGCATTCATAGTCGCTGACCCAACTATCGGGACTACTACGAGCGATCACGAAGTATGGTCTTCCATTGCGATCTCCATAAGGCCATCATCAGCGAGATAGGCGGAAGGTGGATTCGGCCTCTTTTGTGACACGTGTGAAATATCGTCGCCAATTTCTTCATGAGTTTGGGGCGGCAATTTCACAAGAGCTACCCAAAGGTCGGTCTCCATTTTCTCGTTAAAAACATGCGGGGCATCATCAAAGGATGATCGAGCACCAACACCGGCTAGAAGAAGTTCGATCTGTAGGGCGGCCGATTAGGTCTAGAAGCAAGGAAGGCATAATTGAACATCACTAGCGGTATATACCAAGCCCCAAATTCAAAGGTAGAGTGGCGGTCTCCATTGCCAATTTCCGAACCCGAGGCCCAGGGCGGTGACAATCGCTCGAAGAGGAGGCGAAGTGCTTCATCGAAAGAAATCGAGCACGTTCAAAGACACGGGGAACATGTGCGCAGAAATATAGCTTGAAATGCCGGCACATGCGGAGAAGTAGCAACTCACATTGGGGTCATTAAGCTTAATGTACGTCCATGATGAGTGTGTAAATACTCGTCATTTTATACCATTTAAAGCGCAAAATCATCAAAACACTCGAAACGCATCAAAATGATCAAAATATCACAAATCAGTGTTTTATGTGTTTAAATGCAAAATATCAAAATCGGATGAAAAGCGTATCAAATTTGCTAAAATTGCGGTTTAGTCCCCAGTTTCAAAAATTGTCAAAAAGCAGGTCCTGAGCGCACAATTTCAAAGAAAAGTCACCAAAGGTCCTTTTAAATCATAAGTTGTCAAATTTAGTCCTTTGGTGAAAAATGTAAAAGTTTTGAAAATTACAAAATGGCCCTTGAAGTTTCAAATTTGGCGAAATGGCCCCAGAAAAATTGGAAAATGGCAAAATTGGTCCTTATACTTTTGAAGGTTGTCATTTTCAACCCTTGGAACAAGTTTGGAAAATTCTGGTTTGGTCCTTGGAGATTTCAGTTCTGAAGACAAGCCACTTGTCTTAATTATTACTAAAGACTTGTCAAAATGATTTTGAACCTTAAGCCTTTTATGACCCCTGTCATTTAACCCCATTTGACCCCCTTCACTAATATCTGGTCAACCCAATCGATCGAACCACCTTTTTGCCGCCATAGTCCTTCTTAATTGCTTCCCCGAAACCGGGCTTCGTCCCAAGCTCGCCCTTATCACTTCCATGTTCCTCGCATCAACATAAAACAAATATCATTAATTAACTCCTCCCCAAAACACTCAATCTCACTGGCGGCTTAATAAGATTTCCATAAATTTGACAATTTGGCGAAACTCAACAAAGTCGACCATTTGCTCTAAAATCTTGTGGGATCCATTCGGACATGTGAGAAAGAGAATGGGTATAAAAGAAAGGGAAAGAAGCAAGAAGAAGGCGGTAGCTAGTTTTAGAATTCTCTTCAATATCGTTTTTTTATGTATTAATCAAATGTTGTAGTTTCGGTATTTTGTATTTCAATTAAGTTAAAAACATTATTGAAGTGTACTTTTGAGCCTCGATTCAAGTCTTATTCAAGTTCTAAGTTTATTTGGTCCTTTGTTACAATTTTGGGTTTCAAATCCTTATGCACAGTGTTAGTAGCTTATTCTTAAGCTCATCTGAGCTCATATAAGCTCCTTATAGCTTTTGATGAGCTTATAATTAGATTTTAAGCAAAATTGTGGGTTGGTCGATGAAAGTCAAGCTGTATGGAGAAAATGGGTCAACAGGTTTGGAATTGGAAATATGGGTGAAAGCGGTTTGGTTTTGGGTTGGAAATAGTTTGATACATTGATCTTGGGTTTGTTTTAGCTTGCTATACCAATGGGCTCATAGGAGTAAGTTTCCAACTTTTCAAGTTTTAAGTCGATTTTGCATTTTATGCTTGTTTATGAATTTGTTATCACCATTAGTTTAATCCGGTCTATTTAGCTTTATTTATGATATTTAAGCTTAGATTGATCCTTATTACAAGTTTGTTTAAGGGTTTAGCTCATTTGATTGCAACCACGTGTACAAGGGGTGTTTGGATTGATTGATCTTTACGTCTTAAAACTCCATTCGGTGGTTGATCTTTATTGTTTCATGTTTGTTTAAGTATAAATATGCTCATTTGAGTCTAGTTTTAGAGTCTGCGATCACGAAAGTCAAAACTTCCTTTGCATTTGTCTCATTGTTAGCTGTTGTGACCAAGGAAGTGTAAATCATCATTTGTGTTTAGAAATCAATAACAAAGCTTTTGTTAACTTCCTTTCATCAATATACACCTAGATCGGTCCTTAAATTTGAATTAAACTTCATAAAAGTCAACTGTTTAAGTTTCTTCAAAAGTCAAAAACTTTGAAAACTTCGGTTTGGGTCAAAAGAAAGATTTTTCATTCACTCATCTTTAGACCAATGTCAATGAAAATTATTGTTTTAAAACATCTCTTGGTCTTGTTTGTTATTAGCATTTTTCTGATTTTTATTAAATTTTTAGAAGCTTCTCAAGAGCTTGTCAAAATGGACTTAAGTGTCTGTGCGAGCATCAGTCGCACGGGACTTGTCTGACTTTGATAAGCTTGTACAAAGCAATCTAGCTTCTCGAGGTCTGAGCCTTGGTTTGCATGGTCTTACCGGGTCATCTTGAGGTTCCAATTTGTGCTTTTCCTTTCCGACTTATTTTGAATCTTGTGCGATGGCTTAAAGTAGCCCCTTTCATTTGTTTTGAGCATATTAGCTCAATAAGCCATATCTGTGCTAGCTTATATTCGATGGCGTAGCTTGTTGATTCTTGTTCCATTCTAGTTACTTTAGCATACTTAAGCTTCCTTATCGGTTTGGTGGCTTTTAGACTCCATTAGCTTATCTCAGTCTTATTTTAAGCACTTGTGTCATCGATTCCATATCTTCCACACAAGCTCCTGTTTTCTATTTTTCCTAGCTTCCTAACTTTATTTTAAGCATTTCCTGAATTTTCAGTTTTTCCTAGCTTGTTTAGTATTTTTACGCATTTTATCTAGTTTTTAAGTATTTTTAAATAGCATTTAATACAAAAATTAAGAAAAGTTCAAAAAATAATTTTCATTTTTCTTAAGTTTAGATAAATGTAAAAAGCTTAAAAAGTATTTTTCCTATTTTTCTCCTTTTATTTGGTATTTTTAATAATTTAAATTAGTTTTAAATAGTTTTAAATTAATAATAAATACATAAAAAGTCTAAAAATATATTTTCTGTTTTAAAATTAGTTTTATCATATTTTAGATTTTTCTAAGTTATAATTTCATTTTTCTAGGTTAATTTTGTATTTTCTTCTATTTTAGTGCATTTTAAATACTTAATAAATAGTTTTTAATTAATAATAATTAATTAAATAGTTATAAAAATAATTTTCCTTTTCTAATAATTTTCTTATATTATTAGGTTTGTAAAAATGTATTTTTCATATTTTTAGGATCTATATTGTATAATTTTCACTTTTTATTTTGTACGTTTACGTTATTTTTATTTAAACGTAAGTTTTTAATTTTAAAACATCATTGTAAAAATAGTGATAGCATTTATTTAATAGATTTTATCTTTTTAATTTTATTTAATTTGCATTTAAGTCGCTTTTATTTATTTCCTTTTCCTTAGTTATAATTGTTCAATCTAATCCTTTCGATCACTATCATTAGTGATCATTCTCTGTCTCGATCAAGTGTTGTACACACCATTGAGTCTCCTTGGGACATAACGACCCGGGAATTCACCGTATTCTCGATCTTAATTGTATTTGTGTCCGGCGGTTTAAGTCTGTTTAGACTTGATTTCGGTAGCGGATCGTCCATAAGTTCAATTATTTTAGAAACACGTTTCAAAGCGAGCTTCTTGCTAAACTCAAGGTCAAGCACCAACAGCCCACCCAACAATTTTACACCATGCGGGGCGGGCAATATTAGGAGGAAAACACCGCAAGTGCGCTTCTAGGATCTTCCCTGGCCAAAAACCTTAGTTTTATCGGCGTTGAGGTCTGAAACCATAACGAGGTCCATCTGTCATAATGAGATCGGGCCTTCCCAACAAGCAGTATCTCCAATGATCGTACCATCATCAAGGTACCAAGCTTGAAAGGGAGAGAAAGGAGTCTTTGATCTTGCGGGCGAAAGGATGTAGTACCAGCAAAAAGGAGAGGTCGAAGAGGTCGCCTTGCGCACGCCTTGGTGTGACCATAAAGTGTGTTCTCCATAATATAATCTGGTTTGGGTTTGGAGTAGCAAAATTCAACCCAACGTGATATAGCGAGACGGTGGGCGAACCTCTTGTAGCATAACCTCACGGTCCACCAGATTGAAAGCGTTTTGAAATCCACCAACAACATCGAAAGACCCACATCATCCCCGGTCTTCAACAAACCGATTCACGGCATGAAGAATGGCCTCCCTCCTCCGAAACTCCAACTCCGAATCTTAGGTCATTCAAGTATCCATCTAAAGAGTGGCCAATCATAGAAGCTCCCACTTAGAGACTAAACGCCTCGAGACAATCCCGCACCAATAGGGGCGGATACCACCACTGGTTTGATCGGTGGTGTGAGAGGAGCGGCAATATACTCGCCCAAAGCCTTAGGACACTTACCATCAAGAAAAGATTTACCACGGGTGATGGGTTGATTAACTCATCGATATAGCCACGGCGGCACCACTAAAACAATCCAAAGGTGTTGGGCGCGTAAACCATCTCGACCACAAGATGTACCATGGAAACTCTTAATCATGTCAAGAACCACGGGGGAGATGCAATGAGGTTATGATGATCAATAGGTATATCGAGCGGTGAAGGAGCGGACTTGAAGGGATGCTTAGCCTTTAGGTCCTCGAGGGTAGTATCATTGTAAGGAGCAACACACGAAGAAAAGAACTACGGCAATGGTATAATGACCATCACAAATCTTTCTCTTACATTGCTTGACATTACGCTCACTCAACTCGAGTTTTCCTCCTCAATATTAGACCAAGTAGGAGAGGTTCATTAAAACCTCTCTAACAAGCCGCAAACTACCACCAGGCGTACCCCAAGCCCGAATGGCATTAGCGATATATTCTTCTTGTGGCGGCAGTAGCGACCTACACTCCATGTTACTCCTCGGGCAAAAGGTTTTAAGGAGACAAAGAGGCAAGGCTAACAGACTAACCCAACAAGAAATGTCTTGGTGTGCGATCACCTTATCAAGAGCTCCTTTCAAAACACGTGAGAATCCCAAACGGCACTTTGGTGGGATGTATTTGTGAGTGTGCAACCCTTTAGCGAGCAAAGTGTCAAGTAAGTGTAAATCAAAACTAGAGTGCTCTTCGAACCAAATCTTCAACACAAGAAATTTGAGCGGAAGAGGGAACTTGGGGCTTAGCGAGATCAAATAACACAAATCTAACGACACCGTCACCGCATGATGGGGGTGGCACAAAATCGATCCATGCCGAGCATTTAGGCGAAGAGTATCGTCTTAAAACAAACCCCACACAACCAAAGACCCATACGTTTCAACGTAACCTCAATGACCTCGAAAACAACCAGTTAGTGGCGAAAGAAAGTTTGGTGGTGGCGGCGTCCTCATTGAAATAGCGGTCCGAAGATGAGAAATCAACGAGGTTTTGGTAAGCCCATTCCCTACCGTTTTGACAACCACTCAAACCCATAGGGACAATGAAAACGAATATTAGCCATAGAGATTTTTTTTTTTTTTTTTTTTAAGCGCACTAACCGTAAGAATGACAAACTTAAACTAAAATAAAACAAGTATGACCAACTCATAGGGTCCTAAAGTTGGGACAAAATATAACAAAAGACCAGATACAAAAGGGATTTGTATTGGGACAAAAGGGGTAGCGTGGGTCCCACCACAACAAAGACCAGATACATGCAGCGCTTCATATTATAATGAACCAACTCGCTACCCAAAAATGGGAAAGCAACTCGCTAAAGATTTTAAAAGCAACTCGTTGCCTAAAATAAGCTAGCCAACAAACGCTTTCATGCAACCCGTGTCACAAGGTAACCCAGTCGCTTCGACCTACCGTAGGACCCACTGGTAACGAAGAAACCCGACCAGCGAGGGCAGCGGTGGTCGAAACCCGAGCGCGCAGGAAAGCCCAGCTGACCCATGAACACGACACCAACCGTGGGTAAAAAGAAAACGCAAGGACTAGCGAAACAACCCAAAACGAAAAGGAACACCGAAAAAAGCAGAGATGAAGAAAGGGGAGGGAGGGATGGAAACAACCAAGGTGGTTGGATCGTGAGGAAGAAGGAGACCAAGCATGGGATAGAGACAACCAAGATGGTTGGACCGATCACCATGGATCGCCAGGATGGGAGAGAGGAGTTTTATTATTATTATTATTATTATTATTATTATTATTATTATTATTATTATTATTATTATTATTATTATTATTATTATTATTATTATTATTATTATTATTATTATTATTATTATTATTATTATTATTATTTTTATTTTTTATTATTATTTTTAATTTTTATAAAACACCTCTTCATTAGAAAACCAAAAGAAATTTTACAAGAAATTGGTGGGAAGCGAGACACTAGTTGGGCTCCCATTCCTTCTGAATACAAAACTTAGTCTATGAAAATAAAAGCTCCACTTTTGACATTATTCGGTGGTGACAACAATGATCTTGATGCGTGAAAGTGTATCTAAGGCTTCAGCGTCGAGCTCTCCGAAAGTGGAAAAAGCAAAAGGAATGAACTTGTAACCGTTTTCCTCGCATTTGGACACATACTTCTTTTCTTCTTCTCCACGACATTATGTAGAGCTACCCTCGGGCCCACAAGTTGCATCAATACCCATGAATGGAGAGATCCCGTTACATCCGACATGTGTCCTTACCTTGGATCCAATTGAATAATAGTAAGTCTGCGGTCGTAGCTCTTTCCCATCCCTGAAAGAAACCCCATTGGAGCCTCCTTTTTCACCATAATCCCTACCTTGGAACATATATCGGCGAGAATATCACGCACGGGTTATGTCCGAACTTTACACCTACTTCATTTGGAGCGATGAATGCGTGGTCTCCCGTTGGTCCATACGATGCGTGTTGCGGCTCGGACAAATCGCCTTCGAGAACATAGGTATGGTAAGCTTGTAACACAAAACCGAATGGAATTGGCAATGGTTCATCGTCGGCCTAACCCATCAATAGGTACAGTGAATAGGAAATCTTGTACATGCGAGTGCGGGTACAACCGAGAATAGCCACTTGCCTTGGACTTAATGAATACTTGAAACAAGATCTTTCTCAACGACACCAAAATAACACTTTGCCAAGGTTTTCATCATATAAGGGGCGGGGCGTCGGAGGTGACGAGAGCGTGTCTATGTTCCAAGCATTTATTAAAATATCGAAGGCATGTTGAAATGAAGGACCATGAGAATTAATACCCGTTTTACCAAAATCGGGTCTGCAGGACACTTGTTTGCAAGCGAGGCGAGGAAAGCATAATGGATAATGTCACTCATAGGATACCAAGCCCGCCCATCTTGATTGGGAGGGTGGCGAGCCGCCATTGCCATTCCCAAACCACTGGTCCAGATGCTATAATAATCTTCTCCAAAAGTGTGTAGCCAGATCAAACCGATTTGAGCCTCCCGTACATACAAGGGAGAACATGTCCTCAAAGCATAAGATAGTTTAGCAACCCGGCACAATTACGAAGAAGAAGGAGCTCACATTGGGGATCATTAAGTTTAAGTATAGCTTCCATAAGCGAGATAGTTTTAGAAACCCTTTTCAGCGCGATCGACAAAACTTTCATCCAAACTAAGCGACCCCCAAAGTTTGACACCATTGATCGGGCGAGATATTTCTAGGAAAAACACCTTACGCCTCGCTACGGGGTCCTCCATAGGACATAAAGTTCGATCTTATCAACATTCAAAAATAGCCCCAGCGGACCATCATCATGATAATGTCAAGTGCCTTGGCAACCATGAGAGTATCCCCACAATAGTACCATCATCAAGGTACCAAGCACGGAGAGTAAGCTCACAAGACCGATTAATAGTTTGGACAAGGGGTGCAAGCAGGCAAACAACAAGGGCCTAGCGGATCCCTTGTTGGACCCCTGACAGGACCAAAGGATAGAATCATCATAATAAAGTCTAGCGGTGCAGCATATCAAAACTCAACCTGGGGAGCAATAGAAGGGCATCGCATCCTAGTCTCCCCAAGAAGGACACCATTATTATTATTATTATTATTATTATCATCATTATTATTATTATTATTATTATTATTATTATTATAAAACATCACTTTCATTAGAAACAAAACCATAGGATTACAAGAAATTAGTGGGGAGCCGCGAAATTATCTGGGCCCCCACACCTTTAGCAATAGCAAAACTAATCCTACTGAAGATATGAGTAGCAGCTCGCGCCCCAATATCTTGCGTTATAGAGAACTTCCGGATCCGCTTAAGTAGGGTCACTGCATCTGCCTCAAGTTCCCCCAAAGAGGAGAATGAGAAAAGGATGAACCCATATCCAATATCCGCACATTTGGTTCCGTACTTGGCGCGCTTACGCTTTGCGGCATCAATCACCACACGACCTGGCACAAAATCAATCATCTTGGTTTGCGTGAGGGAGGCGACCCGTCAAATCGACACATCGTCTTGCCCTCCATCCCGGAATAGAGCAAGATATCTGCAGTCCGTAAAACTTGCTCCTTTTCTCCACCTAATCCAATGTCGACCTCTTTACGAGCGAGACCCCGGATCGAGAACATATATCAACCAAAGTATCGCGCACCATGTTGTCCGATGTTTAATACCAATAGTACCATCACACGATACAACATGGTCCCCAGAGATGTCCTCATTGAAGACCTTGGAGCAAGTGAGCAGGAATCGAACATAGAAAAGGGAATGCCTAGCCGATAACATAACATGCACCGTAGGTTACGGCATTCATAGTCTGTCCGGCCGGATATCGGAACCACCGGAGCCAGTTTGAAGTGTAGTTCTCTTTGCGAACTCCAGTGCCATTTGTCGGGGATAGGCAAAATGTGGATTGACCATTTGGGTAACACGTGTGAAATATATATCCGCCAATTTCTTCATAAGTTTGGGGCGCCGATCTCATCCGGGTTACTCGGAAGGTCAATCTCCATTTTCACATTAAAAGCGTTCAAGGCCTCCTCGAAGGAAGGTCCAGTGATTACAATATCGGCTTGTCCGAGGAGCTTAGTCGTAGTTTGGCAGATTGGGTCTCGGCGCAAGAAATGCGTAGTTCAAGGCATCCCTACGAATATACACCAAGACCCCAAATACAAAAGGCGGGGTGGCCACCTCCATTGCCAATCACCAAATCCGGGCCGGGCGTAACAATACGCTCAGAGGAACGCAAAGGCGCATCAAATGCAACGTGAGCACGCTCAAAGACCCAAGGGAAACATGTGCGCATAGAAAAATATAACTTTGAGATGCCGCACAAGCACGAAGGATCCGACTCATTGGGGTCCTAAGCTTAGCAGCAGATGTCCATGAGCTCAATAGTTTTAGTAACCCTTTTCATAACAAGCTCATCGCTAAACTCAAAATCTATGCTAGGTGGCCCACCCAATAATTTGACACCATCTTTGGGTCTAGCAATATTAGTGGGAAAACACCGCCAAGACATGTTTCGGGTCTTCACTGGCGAAAACTTGGGTTTATCAACATTGAGGTGCAGCACGCCGTGGTCCATCCAAAGATAATAAGCTCTAAAGCCTTCCCCGACCAATGTATCTCCAATAATAGTACCATCGTCCACATACCAAACTTGAAGGGAAAGACTAAAGGAGTCTCTAATCTTACATATCAATGGATGTAACACGAGCAAAGAAAGAGGTCCAGTGGATCACCTTGTTGTACTCCTTGGTGCGACCATAACGTGTGTTCTCCATAATATAATCTAGCTGGGCTAGAGTAACAAAATTCCACCCAACGTGAAATGGCAGGACAACGCAGGCGAACCTCCTGTAGCATGACCTCACGGTCCACCAAGTTGAAGGCGTTTTTGAAATCCACCAATAACATCGAAAGACCTTCCTCGCCACCTCGGTCCTCAATAAACCTATTCACGGCATGAAGAATAGCCTCCCCCCTCCAGGGACCCCAACACCAAACCGAGATCATTCAAATAGCCGTCTAAGGAGTGGACAATCATAGAAGCACCAACCTTGGAGACTAAATGCCTCCAAGCAGGTCCCACACACAATGGGACGGATACCACCACGGGCTTAATCGGTGGTGTGGCGGAGCACTAGCAATATACTCACCCAATGCCCGAGGCATTTACCATCAAGAAAAGATTCACCACATGGGTGATAAAATCGATTAACTCATCTGGAAATAGCCACAAGAACACCACTAAAACAAATCCGGAAGGTGTTGGGGCAAACCATCTCGACCACAAGATGTACCACGGAAACTCTTAATCATATCAAGGACCACAACGGTGATGCGGTGAGGTTATGATGGTCAATAGGTATATCACGGTAGGAAGGAGCGAGACTTGAAAGGGTGCTTAGCTTTTAAGTCATCAAGAGTGGTAGTATTATACGGAGCAACTCCCGAAGAAGAAAGAACTCTTATAGCCGCAGTATAAAGACCATCACAAATCTTCCTCCTACATTGCTTGACACTACGTACACCCAAGTCCAGGTTTTCCTCATCAATATTAGACCATGTAGGGATGGTTCAACTAAAACCTCTCTAACAAGCGCAAACTCCCACAAGAGCGTACCCGAGAGGCGAATGGCATTAGCGATGTATTCTTCTTGGCGTTGGCGTTTAATGGCGACCTACATTCAATGTTACTCCTCGGGCAAAAGGTTTTAAGCGGACAAAGAGGCAAGAATAACATGCTAACCCAACAAGAAATGTCCCGGGTGTGCGAGATAACCTTATCAAGAGCTCCTTTCAATACGCGAGAGAATCCTAACGACATTTTGAGGATAGATTTGATATGTAACCCCAGAGAGCAAAGTGTCAAGTAGGTGTAGATCAAAACCATGGTGCTCATGAAACACGGTCTTCAACACGGCAATAGAAGAAGGAACTTGCGGCAGCGAGATCAAACAACACAAACCTAACTACACCATTGCCACAATCGGGGTGACATAAAATCAGACCCATGCCGACACTTAGAACGAAGAGTATGCGTCTTAAAGCAAACCCGCATAGCCAAAGACCCATACGTTTCAACGTAACCTCACCGTCTCAAAAGCAGCAAGATTAGTGGCCAAGGAAAGTTTGGTGGTGGTTAGCATCCTCGTTAAAATGACGATCGCGGGTGAGAGATCAGCGATGTTTTAGTAAGCTCGTTCCCACTACCATCCCGACAACCACTTAAACCGACAAAGGGCAATGGAACCGTATGATAGCCATAGAAAAACAAGCCAAATCACAAGTAGAACTTTTTTTTTTTTTTTTTTTTTTTTTTTTTTATTTTAAAACCGCAAATAAAAAAACCGTCTCAAACAAAGGTCAAAACACCTCCAAATTATGTCATAACGCAAATGCCAAGGGCCTACCATGCGCCATATTATTATTATTATTATTTTTTTTTTTTTTTTTTTTTTATTATTATTATTATTATTAGTATAAACAACACTTTTATTAAAAACTCAAAGGATTACAATATTATTATTATTATTATTATTATTATTATTATTATTATTATTATTATTATTATTATTATTTTGTAATTTCATTTATCTCTTCATCACATGTAAAAATTATCGGAAGAATTTGTTTTGGAAAAAACGTTTTTGGCACATGTTCGAATTTGATTTGAAGCAAAAAATTTAGAAAAACAATTATCGATTTTTTTCCGAAAATCATTTGACACATGTGATGAAGAAAAATTCAAAAAAATTTCTGCACGTGACAAAAATAACTTTCTAAAACGTAATAAAAGCGGACGACGTATAAAAAGCGTGTGAAAACATATAAAATGTATATCCGTTTTATACGCTTTCGTTCGTTCTACACTTTTTCGAAACATTTTATTTAGAAAGTTATTTTTAGTCACATGTGAAAAAAATTCTTAATTTTTTTCGTCACATGTGAAAATGATTACCAAAAGAAAAAATTAGAAATTGTTTTCTAAATTTTTTGTTTTAAATAAAATTTGAACACGTGCCAAAAAGTTTTTTTTTTCCAAAACAAACTTTTCGATAAAAATGTATACATGTGACAAAAAAAAGTTTCCCCAAAAAAAGTTTCCAAAAAAAATCGAAAAAATGCACATGACGAAAAAAAATTCAAAAAATATTTGAAAAAAAGCATCTGAAAAAAATTTAAAAAAAAATAAATTATAAGCGCGTTAGTGTAAATGGTGGTCATTGAACGATCATTAGCCAAAAGGGCTAACGTGTAACTGCTAACGAAACTCACTGTTAGCCTTAATTGCTTTATTAGAAGTGATGGTCATTCACGATTAGGAACTTTGTAACGTGTGTTAGATATCATGATAGAATAGTCAACGGGCTCGTGGACTTAGGCTAAGCTAATTGGTTATAAGTTAAGTTAAGCTAGCCTTATGTATGATGTAATCCAACACAAGCCCAAACGAGCCCATGGAAAGCCTTTTAGGGCATCAAGTCCCTTGGACTATATAAACCCCTCAAAGTCTCATTTGAGGGTGTGTGAGTGTGTGTGTCTGTGTGTGTTTTCTTTGGAATATACAACTTATTGTTTTCATCATTATCTTCGCATACGATCCATATAACATCAAGTCACCATCTTTCTCATCTTTATTTCCTTCATCTTCACGCATAGTTTGTGTTTGTGTTAACGTCATATCGTGTTGGGTTTGTGATAAGGTTGATAAAGTAAGGTCCTGACAACGGCTCGATACCAATTGTGGGACCTTGCTTTATCAACCTTATCACAAACCCAACATGTATATCACGTTAACACAAACACAAACTATGCGTGAAGATGAAAGAAATAAAGATGAGAAAGATGGTGACTTGATGTTATATGGATCGTATGTGAAGAATAAAGATGAAAACAATAAGTTTAATGAATCTGTTGAATCTGTTTGTTTAACTTGCAAGAAATCTTTAACTAATGTTCATGATGATTGTGTTTCTAAGAATGAGATTGTTAAGCTGTTAAGAAGAATGTTCCCAAAGAACTTATGCTAAGCGAATAGGAAGACTAGTTCGAGACTTAGGCTTTACACTCACGATAGGGAGCATAATGTTTACTTTAGGGATGACATTTGGAAACCACGGTAGAACTTTCACACTCGGAATGGTAGAATGGTGATGAACCTATCTTACCAATAGATGACTTCTATGAGTGTGATCGAGTTTTACCTCTAACCCAGGGAACCAAAATCAAACGGTTTCAAAATATTCTTCTTCCATTATTGGCGGGTTATCGAAATATGTCTTTGGATCGTCGACTCGGGTTGCTCCAAGCACATGACCGGGAATCTGAAGGCTGCGATCAATTTAAATGCGGAAATTCATGGGCACCGTGACGTTTGGAAATGATCATGTAGCGACTATCATGGGTTATGGAGATCTACCTTTTGGAAATTATTTGATCACTCGGGTTTACTATGTCGAAGGGTTGGGACACAATTTGTTTCGATCGGGCAATTCAGTGATGCGATTTAGAGGTTGCTTTTAGGAAAAATGCTTGCTTCGTTAGAAACTTGGATGGCATCGATCTCTTAACGGGAATCGTGATACAAACTTGTATGCTATCGACATCAACAAAATGGCCTCTTCATCACCAATATGTCTAATGACACGAGCATCCGGAACACGATCTGGCCGTGGCACGCAGGCAGTTATCCCATCTCAATTTTGACACCATCAACAATCTTGCCAAAGACAACATCGTCAATGGACTTCCAAAGTTCAAATACACCAAGGATCACTTATGTCCATCATGCGAACAAGGAAAAGCAAAAGAGCATCATATAAACCCAATCCGTACCTAGTTCGGAAGCAAAGTTGCATATGTTGCACATGGACTTATGTGGCCCAATGAGGTTGAAAGCATTAATGGGAAAAGTATATTCTTGTTATCGTCGATGATTATTCAAGATATACATGGGTTAGGTTTTGAGATCAAAAGGCGAAGCACCGAGCATCATCATCACCTTCACGAAGCGTGTTCAAGTACTTCTTCAAGCTCGATAAGAGTTGTAAGAGCGGACAACGGCACGAAATTCACTAATCGGGAGTTAAGAACTTATTTTGAAGATGTTGGAATTACACATCGGACATCGGTTGTTAGAACTCCACAATGAGAATGGGGTAGTTGAAAGAAGAAATAGAACTCTTGTGGGCGCTTTCGCACAATGCTAATTTATTCTAGTGCACCGTTATTTCTATGGGTACATCTTGTTGCTTGCTTGTTTCACTCGAACCGATCCTAATCCATCCAAGATTCAATAAAACCCCATACGAAATAGTTAACAATAGAAAACACGATATCTCTTACTTTCACGTGTTTGGCGCTTTGTGCTATCCTACGAATGCGAGAGAAGATCTTGGAAAAGCGAAAGCAAAGGTGATATTGGAATCTTCATTGGATATTCGAGATAACTCGAGGCATTCGGGGTGTATAACGGAAGAACTAGGAGGATCATGGGGACGATGAATGTGAAATTTGATGAACTTTCACATATGGCTTCTAAGAGACTTGCTCTAGAACCCGCACTAAACCATGAGACTTGGACACATCGATTCGGGACTCGTACCTCAAAGAGCTCAATCAACTTCATTTGACAATCCTAAAGAACAAGAATGGGAGAATTTCTTCGAGTTAATGTTCGATGAATACTATGGTGGAACTTCGACAAATGCATCAAACTATCATTCCGCTGCACCTCAAAATCATCCACCACCACCACCAACAGAAGATGCATCTACAACGGTCGAAACCAATGCACCAACTCCATCTACATCATCTACATCTACTATAGTTATTGCACCCGTTCTACCAACAGTTGATGAGCAAAACCAAAACCAGAACGATGCAACGTTAGATGACGACTTATTTGAAAACCCGTTTGCTACGGAATCATCTGAATCTTCTTCAAGCTTACGAGAACCATCTAACTCGCATCGTATAACCAGCGGTATCCTTCACTACGAAGTGGACAAAAGACTACCCAATTGAACAAGTTATTGGTGAACCTTCAAGGCCATTCGGACGAGGCGTCGACTTGCCACCGATTGCGACCTATGCATTTACCTTTGCTCAATTAGCAATATAGAACCAAAGAACATTCGCGAGGCAATGGCGGATCCGCATGGATAGAAGCAATGCGGGAGGAACTTCTCCAATACCGTCTACATGAATCTTGGGAAATGGTTCCAAGACCCGTTGGCGTTCGCGTCATTGATCTTAAATGGTTATGGAAGAACAAGCGGGATGAAGAAATGACGTCATTCGCAACAAAGCTCGTCTTGTGGCCAAAGGATACAAACAAGAGGAAGGATAGACTTTGAGGAGTCATTCGCGCTTGTAGCTAGACTTGAAGCGGTCGGGATATTCTTAGCCTATGCGACTCAAAAACATCACGGTTTATCGGATGGACATTAAGACCGCGTTCTTGAATGGAACTACGAAAGAAGAAGTGTCGTGAGTTAGCGGAAGGCTTCATCGACTTGGAACATCCGGACTACGTCTACAAACTCAAAAGGCAATCTATGGTTTAAAACAAGCTCGGGGCGTGGTATGACGAACTTTCCTCTTTCCTTATCCAAAACAATTTCACCAAAGGCAGTTGATCCTACCTTGTTTACACAAAATGCAAAACGACATTTTGATTGTTCGATTTACGTGGGCGACATCATCTTTGGGTCCACTAATCCGAATCTTTCAAAACATTTGAAAATCTCATGAAAAGCAAATTTGAAATGTCCATGATGGGGAACTAAAATTCTTTCTTGGTTTACAAATACATCAATCCTCGTGGAATTTTTATAAATCAAGCTAAATACACAAGCGAGATTTTGAAAAATCATGGTATGGATAATTGTGATTGATTGAACACCAATGGTAACTTCACCAAAAATTGGAGCCGATTTGTTTGGGAAACCTATTGATCCAAGAAATATCGAGCATGATTGGTTCTCTCATGTACCTCACTGCTAGTCGACCGGATATTCATTTCTTTGTTTGCTTATTAGCACGGTTTCGAGCAAAGCCTACCAAACCGCACCTCAAAGAGGTTAAGCGGATCTTCGGTGCACTGAAGACATCCATTCACATGGGACTTTGGTATCCGAAGGAATCTGGATTTGATCTAATTGCCTTTTGGATCTGGACCACGCAGTGATCAAATTCTGACAAAAGTACATCCGGAGGAGCACAATTTTGGGTGAAAAGTTAGTCGGTGGTCTTGAAAGAAACAAGATTGCCTTTGACCGTCAACCGTGTTGAGAGTATGTGTCTCTATCTACGTGTTGTGCTCAAGTTCTATGGATGAGAACACAACTCACAGATTATGGCTTTACTTTGGATAAAATACCTATGTATTGTGACTCGAAAAGTGCCATAGCCATATCATGCAATCTGTTCATCACTCAAAGACCAAGCATATCAGTCGCTATCACTTCATAAAAGAACATGTAGAAGAAGTCTTGTTGAATTATTCTTCGTGAAGACGATTACCAACTCGCGGATCTATTAACGAAAGCCCTTCCAAAAGAAAGGTTTGACTATTTAGTTCGACGAATTGGAATCTGAAGCCTAACCCACGAGGAGTTAGAACGTCTTCTCGAATCTTCTTGAAAATGATTTTCCAAAAAGCTTACTGTAAATATTTTGAAAAACAAAATACAAAATTTGAAAAACCAACAAAAGCAAAATATAAAAATATAAAACTTTCAAAAATACAAAAACAATATAAAATCAAAAATCCAAAATATTCTTCTCACGACATGTCTCGTATAATCGATATTCATGCGTTTCTAGAAATGTCATTCAATAATGATACGGGTATGTACGGATGCTTGAGCGAGAGTTCTTTAATGTTTTTCAAAACATGTCGTTTCTCAAAATTTCTTCATAATATGGCTTTCGTATACATCGATCTGAAACTTGGACCGAAATGATGACTTTTGATTATTTTTCAAATCAAAACTCGTGCTTTTAATGAAAATCACTAGTATGCGCTTGATGCGCTACATTTAAAATGGTGAGAAATCATCATCATCTTGAGCACCTTTTCAAGACTGCTCAAAAAGATTTTCAAAATCTTTCAAATATTTTATGCTCAAGATAACTCCTCTAAAACCCTTTAATTGATTATGCTTTATTAAAGGGAGTATAAAACAAAAATGTTCCAAATTCATGCTTAAATCATATCCGTTTGTCTCCCAAAAGATTCTAAAATGTTGTTTAATCCGTTGATATAAAAATATCACGAATATGCTATTTTGAGGGGAGGAGCGTGATTAAAATGTGATCAAAATCGGTGTTTAAATCTCAAAATGAGCTCGACTCGACGGAACCAATGAATTGACGGAATCAAAGTCAAGAAATGTACCATCTCGAGAAACTTTCTATGAACTTGACCAGGACGGGTAATAATTTCAAGCTAGTTCTCTAGTGATGTAAGCGTGTCTCGAATCGGTCTAGCACATTTAAAGTCGATCAATTCAAAAGTGCAAACTCTACCCTCTATGTGCGTTTCATCAAAACTTATAAGCACATGTGAAGGGGTGTTTACGAAAATATAAAACTCACGGAGTGTTTCGAACATGTTTTCTATCATAAACACTCGAGAGATTTTCAAGAAAAATAGTTTTATGGCAACAATAGGACGATCATGGAGTTATAAGGTGACTATTGATAGAAATCCGTCCTATGATCCGCCAGAGTCGGAGGGATCTACCCAAGGACATCACAAATTGTTAGTATTAGAAGTCCTTAGGAATGATTGAAAAAGGAGTAAAGTGAGAAAAGAGAAAGAAGGGTTGAAGAATTAAAAGAAAAGTAAAAGAAATGGTGAAAAGAAATAGCCCTCCATATTCAACCTTAGGCGTGAAACCGGGTTCAACTCATCACTCTTGGTTGTCACTAAGATGACACTGGTATTGAAGTGATACGCTTACAGCAGTTGCGTTCGGGGTCAAAGGAACTTCCTTTTAGTCGAGCAAGTTTTTCAATACCTAGGCGGTGAACCTAATCTTTGTAGTGTAGTATTAAGGTAAGCCACGGGTATTGATATCGTTCTCTGGGGAATAGGAATGCTAGTGAGAAGTTACTACACTAAGGTTAAGGTTGAGGAAGATTATTTTTATCTTTTTATGTTTTTAGGAAATTGAAAGGTACGAATCTCGGGTATTGGATTTAGGGGTTGGTATTTCTACCGATTACTCTACTATTATCTAATTATCTAAACTAAGGTGGTGGTAGTCTATGTCTAATTAATGTGTGCTCGTATGATAGTTTAAAGATGTGTTTACTTAGGTTTTACTACTACTTAATTATCTCCTATTGATGGTTGAGTTGTCACGTCCTTATTCTTAGTTGCGTTGTGTGTCTAAAGTTGTAGGGTATGCGTTTCTCCCAACTCTTTGAACTTACCAAAGGGTCTCGTCTACAAAACCCACTATGGATAATAAACTCTTACTCTAAGGCACTCTTTGGATGGTTTAGCTTACAACTACTCGGTAATTATATTCTAAGGTTCACAAAGATGAATCAAGCATTAAGTACACAACGAATGACCTATCGCATTACTAGATCATTAATCAACTAAGATAAGAAACAACCAATCAATATTCAATAATTAAGTTTCATACTCCCTAGCAAACACACAAATAAATTAGCGGACATGGAGAACATGCAAGCATACACACAAATAATCAAAGACATAATTGAATTGATGAAGTAAATACTTATCTTGATGTAAGATAGGGTTTGGAACCCTAAAATCTTGTACAAGACACCCTTGGTTCGGTTTTAGGTTTTCACTCCAAAAGACTCTCTAAAAGCGAAAAATTCGGATTCTATATATAATATTACATATGCGACGGCGTCACTTATGTTTTGTGGCGCTCGTGTAGCCGCCGAATCATTAGGGTTTCGTCTAGGCCACGTTAACCTTGCGGCGGCGTCACCTTATGTCTGTGACGCCGTCCTCTTGACTTCGGCGTCGTCGGGTCGCATCTAGGCCGTCACGAGTTGCGACGGTCTACTCCTTTAAAGCTGACCCGTCCTTCAAAACAAGCCATTTTCTCTTACGAGTCGTCACAAATTCCTCCGACGGCGTCGCGGCTAAGCGATGACGTCGTGCATCTTTTCGGCACTTTGAGTGTCTCGATTCGACTTTGGCCATTTTCTTCGTATATTCGCGCCTTTTCGTCCAAATAAGTGCCATTCCAGCATTTTACCTTCAAGAGACCTAAAAAGTGAAAAGGAACGATATTAAGTAATAACGGATACAAAGTGATCAAATAAGGGCTTAAACGACCCTCAAAATGGTACCTTTTAAAACCTTATCAAATATCCCTACACTTGTTATTTGCTTGTCCTCAAGCAAATGTGCTTTTAGCCAATTAATTTATAAGTTAGGGTCATGAAGCATTGATTTAAAACGGTCCACAACACATATAAGCCCATAAAAGTCATAACAAGCACGAAATACATACTAGCACCTTACATGGGGTGTTTGGATACTCACATCTCTCTCGGGTGTATATATGAAATATAACAAATAAGAAATGGAAGATAAACACTCATTAACGGTCCTAGTACATAGATTACCATAGGCTTGAGAATAGAGCAAACCTCCATCGCTTTGGCGTAAGCACCTAGGAAAGACTATCAAAGAGGTCTTTTAAAGGGTTGTAATGTTAGGCTTATGGTAGGAAACAAGGGTTTGGTGGGATAGGCTATTTAGTGGTGGCAAGTCAAAAATCTCTATGTTAAATGCATCTGAAGAATGGCGTTGCTAAGCCAAGACTCGACACTCTAAAACTCTAGGTAACGAAATAAACAAACAAAATTTAAAGGATAGATGTAGGATGGTAGTATGTATGTTTTTTTTTTTTTTTTTTTCATACACTTTTACTCTACCATCCCTACGGTAACATCAAAATGATAGGGATTTATAGGCACATCCCTACACTTGAGTTTTATTACTCTAACACTAATTTGACCCGAATTGAAAAGATCAAAACACTTGGGGTACATTATTACGCAAACAAAGGAAATTTGAATTTAACGTTCCCTTCCGTCATTTCATAAACTTTAATTTTCCCATGAATCCCAATCGTCCCAAAGCGTATACAAAGGATATGACTCGACTTAGCAACTCATGCAAGCAACCGGATAATTGAACTAAGGGTTTAGGGTGATAACAAATATTTGCACTAAAAGTGAGTGCATAAGGGGTAGGCTAAGGCGATTTGGGTGTATATTTGGGGTGGGGTGTAAACAATGCTCTTCATTGATATTCGGAAAAACCGAAACATCACGAGAACCGCGAAAAGGATAGGCTCTGAGGGGTTAACTAGGGGTATCGTGTACTAAAGATGAGTACAACGCAAAGGGTGTGGGGGAATTACTCAACCGATGTGGAAGAAGTAATTATATTACGGGTATCAAACAAGGGTTATCCTAATGCCTCTTATCATTTAGTTATTCCTAACTACACAAGTGTAGTCTCACTTGCGATCTCGGAATGCATCACAAAACAAGTTCTAGAATCTAATATACTACCGGTTCACACTCTAAGCATTGAAGATGAATGCTTTTAATTCCTACTAATCTAAGGGCGATCCTCACATTTTGGGTAGAATTTGGGTGATAAAGGGTTTTTTTGTGCTAGTCATATAACTTCCTATCCGTGAGACGCTTTTGTTAAGACTAATGGCCCACTCCTATATGTCATGAAAAATTTTAAATTTGGTGCCAAAATTACCCTAACCGACATTTTCTCATGCTTTATTACACAATCACAATTGGACAAAGAAAATAATCAAGGATAAGCATAGT
Organism: Chrysanthemum lavandulifolium; assembly: GCA_022545495.1. NCBI lineage: Eukaryota > Viridiplantae > Streptophyta > Magnoliopsida > Asterales > Asteraceae > Chrysanthemum > Chrysanthemum lavandulifolium. The sequence continues at coordinate 48,246,968 of CM040242.1, read as the reverse complement.
TTCAAAGTTCCGTTTTATTTTCCTCCCTACATTTTAAACCGAACATTGTCCCCAATGTTCCCGAAATATCAAAGTTATGATAAAGAAGGTAATCAAAAGCGAAAGAAACTAATACTCCCACGATTAGCTCGGTAGAATCCGTGTAAAGTGGTGGTTAAATCCTTTCCAAGAAGAATTATTGTGTGAAAAGCTCCTTCCAATCTTGTGTAACTTCTTCGACAAACTAAACTGCACACTTGAACAAAACAAACGAAACCTTCGTAAAATCGGTGGTAATAATATATATAAGACTCGATTTAAACTAGGATATAATGCTTGTGGAATGGATGTTTACTGAATTTCTAAGAAAATTAAGACACGGAAAATTCCAAAATTTATAAGTAGCTCGAAAAACGAGAAAAAGTGATCGATGTTTTACTCCTTCCCGATGCGTCGGTTGCAATCTGACGCGTCAGTTATCCCGACAAAAATTGTTCTGCGATTTTACGAAAAAATTCGGAAAATTTACATCTTTAGAATCTAGAAAAATTTACGCAAAAACATCCATTATGACTCGATACAAGCATTTGACTCGAACAAACAAACATATATATCTTTTGGTTAATTGTTATTCTCATATTTACGTTTCTTTTGAAAACGTGTGTAATCCTCCTACACTTATCCCTTATGTAAAATACCTTTATATGCAATTAAGACGAAGTTAAAAACAAAATAAAGCATTTTACAAATTTAAACATGAGGATAAACAATTAATAAAAGATATATGACACTAACAAGCAAACAATTAAGCATGGGTTGCCTCCCACGAAGCACTTTTCTTTATTTAAGAGTCTTGTAGCTAAACTCGTAGTCGTGCTCCTACGTTTTCCTAATCTTAGAGGCCCATTCGATCTCTTTAACTCTTCTCTCATCACGAATATATTCACGCCCCAGTTCAAGACAAGCAGTGTAGTAAACTTTGTTTTTCCAGTCTACTTCGAATGCCGGAATGTTATCTACATCTAAATTATCCATGCCCTCATAATTCTTATCTTTATGGGGCATTATATATTTAACACTCTCGGCTTCATTTGAGAACTCGATTATCCCTTTCTCTTTATCATAAACCATCTTAGACTCTTTTATAAATGGTTTCCCAAGTATCACGTCTCCTAAAAACCCATCAATGATTCCCTTAACATTTTCCAAAATCATGAAATCACACCTATATGTGAAGTTACCTATGAACACGTGCAATCCCTTAACCCTCCCCACATAGTTACTTGCTTTCCTAGGGCGAAAGGGGTCCCTCATAGGCTCTAGCTTTCTGCTCATGATCCAATTGTAATAGAGCCTAGACATTATATTCATGGGTGCCTTATAGTCAATGTAGGTGTGATCCCTATATAAGTATCCAATCATACACGGTATTTTGATGTTTTTGGGATTTCCCCTCCTTATGCGAGGCTCGAAGGTGGTCTTGGAAAATTAACCACGTTATGGTGATAAGCGGTTTCTTTCCTTTAGGGTATGAATCAAAGTACTCCCTAAGTTCTTCCTCCTCCTTACTACCTCCATAATTTCTAACACCTTATAATCTCCTTTTTCTAAATCATCATCCGAATCACTATCTAGAGGGTGATCGATTCCGTAAGGGCTTCCTCGAGTGTATTCTCAATTATCATATTTAATTTCCTAAGCTCTCCAATTTCACTCATGATCTGGGCTCGAAGTTGGTTAGCGGAGGCGGTCAGCAGTGGGTATTTTTTGGTGGTGAAGCATTGTTTGGTTGTTGGTTATCACCTCTCATGATGAAAAGTGATGGGTGTTACGAACAAAGGTCACGAAGAAGGGGATAGACTAAGAGGAAGCTAAAATGAGAAAAATTTACTTGATAGGAATCAAGCAAAGAACCTAAGCAGGTAGACTACTAACTAGCTATTCTATTCCCGACATCGGCGCCAAAAACTTGATACGCTTACGCAGCGCGTTCGGGGTCAAAGGAACTTCCTTTTAAATCGAGCAAGTTTTCAACACCCTAGGCGATGAACCTAATCGTTGTAGTGTAGTATTAGGGTAAGCCACGGGTATTGATATCGTTCTCTGGGAATAGGAATGCTAGTGAGAAGTTACTACGCTAAGGTTAAGGTTGAGGAAGATTATTTTTATCTTTTTATGTTTTTAGGAAATTGAAAGTGCGAATCTCGGGTATTGGATTTGGGGGTTGGTATTTCTACGATTACTCTACTATTATCTAATTATCTAAACTAAGGTGGTGGTAGTCTATGTCTAATTAATGTGTGCTCGTATGATAGTTTAAAGATGTGTTTACTTAGGTTTTACTACTCCTTAATTATCTCCTATTGATGGTTAAGTTGTCACGTCCTTATTCTTAGTTGCGTTGTGTGTCTAAAGTTGTAGGGTATGCGTTTCTCCCTAACTCTTTGAACTTACCAAAGGGTCTCGTCTACAAAACCCACTAGGGATAATAAACTCTTACTCTAAGGCACTCTTTGGATGGTTTAGCTTACAACTACTCGGTAATTATATTCTAAGGTTCACAAAGATGAATCAAGCATTAAGTACACAACGAATGACCTATCGCATTACTAGATCATTAATCAACTAAGATAAGAAACAACCAATCAATATTCAATAATTAAGTTTCATACTCCTAAGCAAACACACAAATAAATTAGCGGGACATGGAGAACATGCAAGCATACACACAAATAATCAAAGACATAATTGAATTGATGAAGTAAATACTTATCTTGATGTAAGATAGGGTTTGGAACCCTAAAATCTTGTACAAGACACCCTTGGTTCGGTTTTAGGTTTTCACTCCAAAAGACTCTCCTAAAAGCGAAAAATTCGGATTCTATATATAATATTACATATGCGACGCGCCACCTTATGTTTTGTGGCGCCGTCGTGTAGCATCATTAGGGTTTCGTCTTGGCCATGTTAACCTTGCGACGGCGTCACCTTATGTCCGTGACGCCGTCTCTTCAACTTCGGCGTCGTGCGGGTCGCATCTAGGCCGTCCGAGTTGCGACGGTCTACTCCTTTAAAGCCCGACGGCGTCCTTCAAAACAAGCCATTTCTCTTACGAGTCGTCACAAATTCCTCCGACGGCGTCGCGATTAAGCGATGGCGCCGCCTTCTTCTTTCAGCGGACTTTGAGTGTCTCGATTCGACTTTGGCCATTTTCTTCAGATATTCGCGCTTTTCGTCCAAATAAGTGCCATTCTAGCATTTTGCCTTCAAGAGACCTAAAAAGTGAAAAGGAGCGATATTAAGTAATAACGGATACAAAGTGATCAAATAAGGGCTTAAACGACCCTCAAATGGTACCTTTAAAACCTTATCATGAAGACAAAGGCGTCATGGACCCGATGGACGACCGCACCTAACCTTCTAGCCACTCAATTCCTCTTAAAAGTTTGTTTCATTCTCACTGGGAACCCTACATAATCTATTGACTTTCTCTTGAGATGGTTGGTATTGAAGAAGGAGACCTCTCCACAGTCTCCGCTCGGAAAACCAAAATCGCTAATTGAGTCTAGAGCCACGAGATTCATCAAAGATCTCATAGGAACACATGACATGACATCGCTTGTTGTTCATCAATAAGGACACAAGTGATATATTCTAGAGTCCCACGAGATCTTAGCAATCTGCCGAACATTTATGAGAAGTTTCACATCCGTGATCTTGGTGATTGAATGGAAACTCCTGCCGGTCAACATCAGCGACCGACGGCAGTCACCGGTAACTCCCGTGGATTACGCTTAGTGTGTCTCAAGCGGTCTCGATCGTGGGGTGATGCTTGATTGTACCTCGACTCATCCGAATCAGGGTGTATTTCGGTACATCGCGTTATCTCACTTGTGGGACTCAGGTTCGAGCGGCCCTTGTAAGAATTAGAGGCGTGTTTTCACACTATCTTTGTTAACACCTCGAAATTCAAACTTGTAAGTCTTGGAATCCGCTTATTACTAACTTTGTTTTATGTTTTCTTAACATGGAAGCTCGGGCGGATTGATCGTGCAAACTCTCCACATGCTCATACCAACAACACATGAAAGTTCTCATCAAAATCAAAGGCTACTCAAAGTTAAAGATGATTCTTCGTCAATGTCAAAGAATCTACAAAGTTTAAAGACTAGAGAACCACATCATTGGTAACCAAAGACAAATAGAAGTGTGAGCATGGTGGAGAAAGGCGTGGAGACACCTAACCAACGAAGTTGACAACGGAGACAACCACATTATCGATCACAAAGCATGAAGGAACAAAGAATTAAGACTATTCTATATCTACACACAAAGTTCAAGCTCGAGAAAAGTAAAGACCTAATCAAGTGGAGCATCATTTGAATGACCACCCCTAGGGGAGATTGTTGTTAATTGTTTTATTAGAAGTGATGGTCATTCACGATTAGGAACTTTGTAACGTGTGTTAGATATCGTGATAGAATAGTCAACGAATTTGGTGGACTTGGGCTAAGCTAATTGGTTATAAGTTAAGTTAAGCTAGCCTTATGTATGATGTAATCCAACCCAGCCCAAACGAGCCCATGGAAAGCCTTTTAGGGCATCAAGTCCCTTGGACTATATAAACCCTCAAAGTCTCATTTGAGGGTGTGCTGAGTGTGTGTGTGTGTGTTTTCTTTGGAATATACAACTTATTGTTTTCATCTTTATCTTCACATACGATCCATATAACATCAAGTCACCATCTTTCTCATCTTTATTTCTTTCATCTTCACGCATAGTTTGTGTTTGTGTTAACGTGATATACGTGTTGGGTTTGTGATAAGGTTGATAAAAGTAAGGTCCTACACTCACTTAACGCCGGTTAAAATGGAGAACCAAAGGGGCGTAATAACGATTAAAAATACGGACGATTTTTGCATAATGAACCACAAGGACGAAACATGCAATTTAGCCAAACCACAAGGATGATTTTGCAATTTACTTTAATACCTACTACTAAACCATCATATACTAATCCAAAAGATATCACGACACATTATATTCGTTATTTTGTTTCCATTGCCTTTCATAGTTTCATCTTTCACTGATTTGTATATTAACGCAATAACAAAAATTACTTTTAACCTCACGTCATTAGAAAGAAAATGAAGATTAGTCTTATTTTTCATATTACTATCAAAATTCACAAATGAAGAGCATCCTCATATGAGTAGATTGGCCTTGGAATCACTTGATCTGGCACAAATTAGTACATGTGCACAATAAAGGTCTCACGTTATTGCAAGAAAACGCCACAATAAAACCACATCAACAAAATTGTTCGCTCATTAAAATAAAAGCGTCTCACAAAATTTGTTCACCGAATACAAATTACCACCAGGTTACATCGCGTGTAATAGAGTGTATATGTCGTCGCTACTAGGCGCGAGCTTTACTTTACCACAATTGTTATTTGAGCCTTACAATGAAAAGAACACGCAAAATATTGATCTATCTAAAATTTGCTACACAAAACCGTTATCTCTAAGCCTCGAAACAAGGATAAAAGAACACACAAAATAATTGATGTAACCGAATTTGTCGAAGACTATACACATTGCCGCTAGAGCGGTACTCGTCTAGTTATATATGATTCATTCACTAACCAATGATTTAATGATTCACTATCACACTTTGCTAGTGATTAAATATTCAAGATTCAATTTAAATATTCACATTATATATGATTCAATAAAAAGGTGATTCAATATTCAATGATTCAATTTAAAGATTCATTTATATATATACTAGCTTATAGACCGTGGATTCACGGGTTTTAAAAGAAATTATGCATTAAGATGTTAAGTGTGCGGATAAAGTAATAAACAACAACAAAAGTAAACATGTTCGAATATAATAAGCGCCCATGAATCGTCGCGTATAAAATTGATGTTTAGTGTGCGGATAAAGTAATAAAAACCATCAAACGTAAACATGTTCCGATATAATAAACGTCCATGAATCGTTGCCTATAAAATTGATGTGCTTCACAAGCAAATGTATGTAGTGAGCGTGAATGAAGTGATAAGGCAGCGTCCATTCCGTGTGAACCTAATAAGTTACAAAATATATTAAAAGTGTAAGTAAAAGGATTTTGTGATTTATAATCAAAGGATGAACTTAAGAAATTACGTAAATGATACCATATGTATATTGTAGATACCTCTTGAATCTTGATCAAAGACCTTGGAGCACTTCTTTGTAGACAACATTTGTAGTGGTGTTTGATAGATTACCATCGGCATCATAAACGACAACCTTCAAACCTCGTTTCAGTATTTGACAGTGAGATGGCTATCTTCATTATATAGTACAAAAGTTCTTAAAAATAGTTCAGTGACAATTTGTCGGTATTTAATATTATGATTCATACAATTATGATGCGTGATTGATAAGTTTTATTTAATTACACAATCATTTCCGAAAAAATAGTTAAAACAATTATCGATTCTCCTATTGTAATTGAGGAAACTGATTCCTATCTTCAAACCATATAAATTATTTTTGGAAGTAAGAAACAACCATACGAAACACACTATAGTTTGGTCAAACCTATTGAATTATTTACAGACAACCATATGACCTTTTAGTTAAATTTATAACAATATTGAGGATCAAACGCTTCAACAAATAATATAATAGCTTCTTCAGTTATCAAACAATATAACAATAACAATTAAAAAAAAAAAAAAAAAAAAAAAAAAACTTATAATTTTTGGACAACCATATGAACTTTCTGCACTAATTCGGAATTACACAATCATTGCCATATTAGATAGAAGATGACAACAATCCCCTACTATGATTATTATTTTTGGAATTAGTTTTGTAATTGACTAAATTGATTCTATAGGTTTCAATCATATGAATCATCAATCAATCAATAACATAAATAAGAATAAGTTTAGGGTTTATTTTCGAAATTAGTTTTAAAATTGACTAAATTGATTCAATAGGTTTAAATGCTTTAAAGTCTTTGTTGTAACCGACAATTGACTAAATGATTCAATAGGTTTAAATGTATTAAAAGTGTTTGCTATAACCGACAATTGACTAAATTGAAATTGACTAATTGATTTACATGTATTAATTAGTTCAAAAAAAAAAATACATGTATTAAATGCAGAGACAATGGTAGGTTTAACCGTGTATTAAAAGGTTTGTGTTAAGTAGGTGTTGTACATTCTTTTTTTATTGACCAATCACAGTCTTGTGCACATCGAATATTAATTGCATTATGTGCTTTAAAGGGTGGTCTAAAACTCTTGTTTATTATATTAGATAGATATGATCATGGACGGAGCTTATATAGGGCGGGGGTGGGCCCCACAAAGTTTTCTTGTTCTTAGTGTAATTTATGAATTGTGCTTGTGTAAAAAAATATTATTTATCAATTTGGCCTCTCTAAAATTAATGAGTTACAATTTGGCCCTCCTAATAAAAGTTTTCAAGCTCCGTCTTTGGATATGATTCAATAAAAATGTATATAGTTCGATTTTCTCCAAACTAATATTCGATGAATCCTTCTTTAACTCATTGTGAATCTTTCAAGTTACTACATAATTATGTTATTGTTAATATAAAATATATATTAAAAAATATTGATTGATTGAAAAGATAAAAAATAGTTAACGTGTAAAAACCATTAGTGGTGGTCGAGTAGTAGTTTTTAATTTCAATAAATGGAGCCCAAAATTGTAGGATAATTCAACTAAATTTTGCTTCATCTAATTACTAATTTACCCTTAACACTAATTCAAATGCTTTATTAAATTATTCAAATTTAACATAATTGAATGGCTAGGATCTCATAAAACCAATATATATATATATATATCTATACATTATATATAAGAGGGCGTCTGCATAAAATCGCCTTGGCGTCCCATAATCTTAAGTCGTATTTAGTATCATTGCATTTTGTCGCGTAAGCAAGTATTTATTAATTATAAATTGAATAATTATTTTACTAAAAATTGAATTTTTTAAAATTTTGCCACTTACAAGGATCGAACCTAGGGTGTTGGTAATATTAACAAGCATGATAACCACTAGACCAACACATTTTTTGATTATATCTTGCAAATCCAAATCTATAAACTTATACAACAAATTATTACCAATTTATTGAGATAAGTTTGACAATCTCTACAACTTATAACCCTATCTCGAGTAAAAAAAATCTCACTTCATTCGTAATATACTTTTTCTTAAAACCCTAATTCCATCTTTTTCTCAGTTGTGCTAAAGAACCTGGATGTGCCAACGTCAGAAAGCTCATGTTGGATGGTGGAGCTGTTCTTCTTGGTTTTGCAATTCTTATCAATATCCTCTTCGCTGTGGCTCTCACGTATTTAGAAGGTAAGTTTCAGGAATTTTAAGCTTAAATTTTGTCAGTAACTAATAACCTTTTCTTATTCTTTTGTTAATTACTTATAGCCGCTGGAAACCACAAGCAATTAATTTGCAATCACTCTCGATCTATATATCAATTTTTAGTTTTGGTGGATTGTTTAGGTTGATTGCAGGAGTTTGTAAGACAAATAACATGGCAAACACTGGAGGATATGCTGTACTAATAGTTATATTTCTGTTGGGTGGTTTCATTCTACCCAAAACACAAATTACAAACTGGTGTTCTAGGTTTCATGCGGGCAAAATCCAGTCCTAATAATCATGCTGAAATTCTTGTAGTTCTTATGATAAAGTTTAATATTTAATTTCCAATCCGGTATGGTATGTTGAACTAAACTTGGAATAATGATTTTTTCTACATCTACTATTGCATTAAAACCATTGCAGTGATTGTGAGAGCTATTGATACTTTTTATTACCATCTACCATTGATTAAAGTAGCAAATTTATATAATGAATTCAATGAAACTTGATGACTATAAACAATCCAAAAGTATGTAAAATATTCTTCTGGGATACCCGTGAAATATGTTGGTTTGGGCTGCATCTAATCTCCAATGGGTCAAATGGGAAAAAAATTGAAAGCTTAGCCAAAATGATATCAAAATTCAAGTAGTATTTCACTTTTATGGTAACAAGATAATCACATGCAGAAGTAGTAGTTTACCTACTACCAAAACACTAGAAATTGATATTAGAAAGGTATATTAGAACGCCCCATGAAAAAGAGACATCATTTGTTTGGTACAAGCAGGGATTTATTTGTTTATTTAACGTGCTCATCTTCTTTCTTTTATATGCTACAAGTTTCCTATATTATGTTTATTAATTTTGGACAAAGAGTGTATCGTTATATTTTGATGTATGAATTGATTGTTGCTGATACTGGAATGCTCTCAGATTTGGACTTTAGAAGCTTTGTCACGTAAGCCAAAGTTGTAACATCAATGCTGCTCTCATGCAAGTCCTTTTGAAGAATAAAATTCCAGCAAGAGCCATTGCAGAACTAGCATGAGTCCTATCGCACCTAGACGGTAAATCCAGTTGACTTTTTAATCGTCACTCCCTTGACAACATTCAATATGAGCTGTCAAGGTATAATGTGTCTACTTTTAACTCACCTCTACAACTGCAGTATCAACGCTCGAACCAGTCAATTCCTACAAAAATGATATATCCACAAATAAGATAAATAAAAGCACATAATTGTATGGTATCTCTATGTGATTAAAAGCACATGATGTCTTAATGTCTTAAAGATTCACCCTTTGGAGAAAACTCGAAAGCTTACCACACCATGTAACCAAATGATCATGGTCAGTATAGTAGTAAGGAGGTATTTTGATATGAGTTTTCAAAGTGATCATGTGATCTCACAACCATAATAGTTTTAGATCATGGTATAGCAGGGGTCTGGATGGTCTTCTCTTTTGAGGGGTATTTGTAATAGCTTATTAGAACTACACATCTAGGTATTGCATTTTTATAAAGCATTAATCTGTTGGAGCGATGGAAGGCCATTGAAAAACATGACGACAACAATCGACTTCAATCTCAACATCTCAAAGAGTCATGGTCCATGTTTATTTCTTCAACTACTGTATTTTCATTTCTACTCATTCCTTTTTACTTCAATTTGCACGGGTTAATAATAGTTTTACATTGCTACTCATTCACTTAAAAGTTGATTTAATTAATTTATGATAATTATCTATTCATTCAATTATCATCAGGTTTACAAATACATACAACTACCTTATATCTCTCCCTAAAGGCGGAGATAATCAAAATCATATATGGTGTGGCTCCTGGGACATCATGGGCCCCCTTTTCAAAACCTTTTACAACTTCCACGAATCTTCCCCTCTCAAGCTTCTTTGGGAGCGAGTATCCCAAGAGTTACAGGAATGCATGCATTGCATTTGTCAGCATCATCAAGCCAAGGACACTTACGCCGCAGACTATGACTATGCTTCTATTGATCCCCTTCTTCATCTTTTACAGACTCTAGACGAAGAACGGGTCACTAATCAACTCAAACGCTTCAACTCATGTCCGCTTAAAGATGAAGATGATGATGCTAAACTTATTACTCACTTTGGACGTCCATCAGCACTACCCGATACGTACACACTACACCTTCATTGATACTCTAAGCTTTTGGTTTTTTTTATTTCCATTCACTGATTATTTTTCAATATGTAGGGAGTTTAAAAAGTCAACTTTTACTCAAGACCAGAAAGTGTCGTTCTATAGACTTTCGCTTAGCTGCATCCATTGGAAAGTTGAGGAATGCAACCCTTGCTCAAGAATTGCATTCAATTCCTAGAGACAGAAGTCGTCATGCGATCTTCAAGTGTTGTTGAGACCTCAAGGCCGAGGATGCAACTATCAGATAACTGTATGGCTTGGAATCAAGGCACTGTAGGGAGCAGTAACTTCTGACTGAAACAAACTGTTTAAATCGTGAAAAGATGACTCAATTCATTTTTGAGACGTTCCACACCCCTGCTATATATGTTGCCATCCAGGATGTTCTATCTCTTTATGCCAGTGGACATACAACTGGTAAGCTTTCCATATGCTTTTAAGAGTATAAATTACATAATTTTTGTCCAATTCAAATATATTAGTAAAATATTATTTTGTGAAATTTAGTTATAAGCGTTGCCATTATGAATTGTGCTCTTTAATAAAGAAGCGACTTTTGACCCGCTTACTTTTTCTTTTGATCTTGCTTATTTGAACTATTGGAGATGAGGTATATATAGACAACTAATGGAAACTATTTATAGGAATGTTGCTAGGGAAATTATAAAGCATAGATCTCTTCGAAATCCAAACATAATTTGATTTAAAGAGGCAAATGTACCACGATTGCATAATCTTCAGATATGTGCTGTTTTCATTCATAATCAACCTATACTTTTTGGTACAGTCATCTCTGAACGGACGAGCTTCATATCTTCAAGACAACTCTGGGCGACCATTTTCTCCATGTTTCTCAACTCAAACTGGTGCACCATCCCCTAATTTCCATCAAAGTGGTTAGTATATTTTACTGATAGTTATTACCATTGGTGGTTGTATTTTTGAAATCACTTGGTACCCTTTATATGTAAATGAGTCATAATTGCCACCTCTAATTGGCGCTTTTTTTTAAAAAATACTGCATCTTTACATGAGAACTTGTCTTTATAGGATCTCTTCATGGGCTTCATAATTTACATGGTAGTTTCAATGTTCCCAACATGTCGGGCACACTTGGATCAAGAAATCCAACAGCAGTTAATGTACCTTCAAGTGGGCTTCAACAGCAAAGTGGAAACCTTTCTGAAGGAAGATTTACATCAAACAATATGCATGTTGGTCTTTCTCAGGTACTTTGGATTTTCTTAAATATTTTAATAATTTATGGAAATCGCTTGGTGTCACATAGGGATATGCCAAGGAAATGAAATGAGGTTGAGTTTGGCTCAAGCATATCAATGTTTAGGCTAAGCTTGAATTCAATTTGTTAACTGGCCAAGTAATATGGATTCAGTGACGAGCTCAATCCAAGAGCTAGCAAATATTTGTCAAGGTTATACTCTAAAGCAATCTTGACTTCGTGTTTTGAATAGCTTGAAAACATCTTCCGAAACTATACTCAATAAAAACAATAAAAAGGTAGATTTGTCATACATTGGGCTCGAAAAGCTTGTTAAGAATTTGAGTCGAGTCATGTAAACTTGGACTCAACTTGTATGTATTGAGCTCATTTATGTAAAAGCCTGATCGGGCAGCTCTCGTGTCACGTGACATCAGTAGTCCCCCATCGGTCCTCCATCGGTAAAAGCTTGATTTGATCGGGTTTCGGCTCGAATAACAAAATAAAAGCTCGGTTCATTTGTAGCTCTCAATGTCATTTGACATCAGTAGCCCCATGCTGGATTCAACTTGAAAGTGACTCGTGGTCTGTACTCTGTACTATGTAGCGCATAGCGCAATGTACATCGTGCCCTAAAACAGAAGATATAAAACAAAATGGAAATGCATGATAATAAATTAATTTGGAAGATAATTAAATCGTAAGTCTTTACATAGTATTCTAATAATGGAAACCACAAAATGACAATTATGTTATCAAACGAGGTTGGCATTGGCACTAACACATGAATGACAGTTCATGAATAAACGGCCAGCACACATTAAGGAAAGTTTCTCAGGTTATTAGTTTAGTGTCAGGTTATTAGTTTAGTGTCAAGGAAAAACCAATAAGAGAATCCTGGATAAGTAACCAAGTGAAGAATAATTATGTATTTTTGATGTATCACTTTTAGTAATCTAACGTGTTGCACACCTTGATTACCAGCTACAAAGTCCTAATTTTGAAAAACACTCTCATTTGTTATTATTAAGTTTTCAGATAGCTGCATTAATCATTTTTCTAAATTCTGAGGTTGCTTATCCTAACTGCTTTTCGGCTATATCAACTAAAACAAGCTGTTTGAACAAGCAACTTGAACTTCTCATTCCTGGCTGCATATATCGAAAAACAACCACCATGGAAACATCTTTCATAAGCAATCCCAAACACAACCCTTAACAAATCCTAACAATTGCATAAGAATAAGCAAAATTCACAAAACCCTATACTAAATTGTTACTAACCATAAGCTGATCAACACTAAACTCAAGAGGCCCCATTAAAATCTCATCAACTTCAGCAGCTTCTCTTTGATTCAAATTCGATATCATATCACAATGCTTAGCCATTTTCTGAATAACATGATTTATCTCTGTCTTAGCAGGCCGTGTCAAGGAGCAGATATAATTGCTTTCAAGCAAAACTTAGGAAAATCGCTATTAGGTAACTTTCCACGGGCTCACTTACAGGTGGACACGTACAAACCCGCAGAGGAAATATATGGGTATTTTTCTCTTTCAAACATTTACATCAACAGTTTAGATTGCAGGCATGTTGTCTATGATATTATCATCTAATTTTCAAATTATTAAAAAAAAATGCCTAATTTGAGCTATAGTGGAGACTTAAAGTTGGTACCTGTGAATGATGAACAGGTTTGGAGAGCTGGTAGGGATAAATGGAAGACTATGTCAGACTCTGTAAGTTGTATTTGCTTTTGTATGTTTAGTGTTTACTTTATGAGCCCATAATGATACTGAAATATATAAGAGGTAAGCCTGGTGATTGTCTGTTGATGTACACTTTAATGGAGTAACCAATAGGGCATTGGTATAATGGTGATCTTAAAATAGATACAAGCTTAGTTTGTGTGCTCTTACGTTGTTTCAGATTGTGTCAGTGCTCCAAGTGGTTTCAACCATCAGAGATCTCTTTCAAAGATTCACAGCAATAGTTTAGATTGCAGGTACGTTGTCTATGATAATCTATGATATTATCATCTGAATCGCTATATCATTAAAAAAAATGCCTAATTTGAGCTATAGTGAAGGAGACTTAATTTTGGTACCTGTGAATGATGAACAGGTTTGGAGAGCTGGTAGGGATAAATGGAAGCCTATGTCAGACTTTGTAAGTTGTATTTGCTTTCATATGTTTAGTGTTTACTTTATGAGCCCATGTTGGTGATATGTACTAGATCGTGAGGTGAAACTCTTTAGCTTTATGGATTATTGTTGATAAATCTCTTATGGGTATATGATTATTTCGATAGAAAGCTAAAATAGAAAGAATCTTGAATTTGATCACAAGAGGACTTGAAGAAAATATGTTGAGGCCGCGGTTGATTGGGGAAAATATGTTGGTGTCATGGTTGGAATGGGACAACAAGTTGCCTATGTTGGTGATGGACGGGGCTCAATCAAAGAGAGGTATTTTGACTTTAAAGTACCTGATTGAGCATGATATTATCGGCAACTGGGATGACATGGAGAAGATTTGGCATCATACTTTCTACAATGAGCTTTATGTCGCACCAGAAGAGCATCCCGCTCTTTTGACTGAAGCTCATTTGAACCCTAAGGCTAATCGTGAAAAGACGACTCAATTCATTTTTGAAAAGTTCCACACCCCTACTATATATGCTGGTAAGCTTTTCATATGCTTTTAAGAGTATAAATTACATAATTTTTGTCCAATTCAGATATATTAGTAAAATATTATTTTGTGAAATTTAGTTATAAGCGTTGCCATTATGAATTGTGCTCTTTAATAATGAAGCGATTTTTGACCCGCTTACTTTTTCTTTTGATCTTGCTTATTTGAACTATTGGAGATGAGGTATATATAGACAACTAATGGAAACTATTTATAGGAATGTTGCTAGGGAAATTATAAAGCATAGATCTCTTCGAAATCCAAACATAATTTGATTTAAAGAGGCAAATGTACCACGATTGCATAATCTTCAGATATGTGCTGTTTTTATTCATAATCAACCTATAATTTTTGGTACAGTCATCTCTGAACGCACGACAAGAAATTACAGTGTACATCTGCACTAAAGTCGCATTTGTGGATATTGACATTGCAAGTTTAAGGGGTTTTCACTAATAAAGAAAACCAAAAGGATTGCTAGCGTAATTACTAATTAGTATAATCAAGTGGATTGAATTGTATAGTCTGTAGACAGATCATCTTTAATCTCCATGATTGGTTTTCTAGCTAGGCTAGGCCGTTAGGATGGTAGGGCCATATTAGTCATTTTTGGTAAACGTAGGGTAAACCAATAAAAGCCTAATGTATTTAAGAACTACATTTTTCAAGCAAATATGGTTAACGATATTAAGGAAATATATCAAATTATAGTGTAACAATAGCAAGTCATTTAGTAATTTTTGGTACATCAGTAGGTTAAACAATAAAATCCAATTGTATTATAGAACTACATCTTGCCAGGAAATATCAAATATGGTGATAATATTAAGGGAATTAAGCAATTACGTTATAACCATATAGGACTTGCGAGAAGAGTAAAGCACACTGAATTTTGATCTTAGATATACAATGATAATCAAGTCTTCTCACATGTATCTCAGTATTTGCATGTATCTCAGTATGTATTATTAGTTTTTTTACCCCGTTATCTCTTACAAATCTACTAAGGGTGTGTTTGGTTTAGCTTATTATTTGAGCATATGGGCTTATTTGAATTTGGAAAAGCTCATAAGCTTATCAACAGGAGCGTATGGCTTATATAAGTCCATAAGATCAAGTTGATGAGCTCATAAGCCAAAAAAAAGTAAGCTTCTTCAGTTTTTCCAATTTCAGATAAGCACATAACCTGAAGAATAAGTTAATCCAAACACCCCATAAATCATCTCAGCAATCAGCCTATATTAATATACTTGAATTGGTAAAAGATTTTCTCACAAGATTTTCCTATTTTTAATTTACCTGATTATAAGTACTGGCCAAGAGTTTGTTCAAAGGTTCAATACGCTCTATATATATTTCATAATGGTAAGAGTATGTTAAATGAATCTGCTAATGTAGCGCACAAACGATCAAACACTCATGATGCAAATAAATAAAAATGAATATAATGTGAGCTCCGCCTATTTCCTTAATCGCTCTTGGGTTAGTGAAATTTTGATGGGGGCTTGACAATAGACTTTTAAAGCCAATGGTGACACCAGCTTGCCATAAAAATCAGACAAGACACAAACATGGAAAAATGGCAGTGAAAGAAAAATATATTTTATGCTTCTCTCTGCTTCTGGTAGAAGTTTCAAAGTGCGTGAGTTTGGGTAACGGGTAAATATGGGTGCTTTTTTATGTCGGTTGTGTCACTCAAGTTCCACGAGATATGCAAGTTTTTTTTTTAAATGTTTTAGTTATAGGGAAACAATAGTTAATCAAGTAACTACAACGACATGTCTTAATTGTCACCTCATGTAAACCTCTTAACTGATAAATGTTTTGGCCTACAAAAGAAACATATTTGGAGATAGACGATAGCTGATTTATGGTGAATATTTGACTGGAGTTTTTATTTTTGTAGACATCTAAACCTATACTCTTTGAAGAAGGGAAATAGCTAGGTCTCATTGATACTATTGTCCCTCCTCAAGAGTTACTAAAAGTGTCAAGGGAATGGGCATTAGATATTGCTGAAAAGTGTAGACCATGGGTCTGGTCCCTTCACAGCATCGACAAGATCGGGTCCCTATCAGAAGCACATGAGATAATTAAGGTTGAGAGACAGAAAGCCAAGCTGACAACACCTAATATGCCACAACATGTACCAAATTTATTACATGTTTCGCATATTTATAGTGAGTAATGTCTTTATGCAGTTGTGTGTGTGGAACACAACACCTGGTTATGAAAAGAAAACCAGTAAACAGTTGCAAATTCTCGGGGGGGTCGTGTTGTTACTCCCTTTGCTAATACGCGTGTACAATTTCATCAAGATCACACACATTTGAGTTCCGTTCATGTTTCTACTTGATCAGCAACGGATACAGTTATTGCAACGCCAATAGTGAGTTCGGGCCAACTGAAAGCCATTGCTAAAGGAAAACAGAAAGTATGAGGGAAAAATGATTGCTCATTCCCTGATATTCGTGCTGTTGAACCATTACCTGTTAGTGACCCTATTATTTTTCAGGGATTTCAAGGTGTTGAACCTTCTGGGTCGACACCGGTACCTACACCATCTCCAACATCGATATCTGTTCAAATGGCGTCTTGCGGTTTTGCAATTCCAAACGGTAACCATAATTCTTCTATGCTATAAACTGTGTGTATGGTATATCTATATGTTATTGTACATTAAAGTTGTTAATTCATGTGCTTATTGTTGTATTTTTAGTGGCCACTACCTCATGATTTACCTGTAGATAACATCTTTAGATATTATTGTCCGACTACCAAAACCAAAATTTGGATCAGGAGAGTTGTCCGTTGTCAAAGAAAAGTTTGCCTTTGGCAAGATTAAGAGATTGTGCTCATTTTAGACCTCAAACAACCACGATAAACTAATTATATTTCTATGTATATTGTTCAAAGGTTTCATTTTTGACTTAGTCACTATGGTGTCCATCTCAAACGGGTCAAATGAACATTCTAGCGGGTCAAAGGGTAACAAGTACAATGGGTTGAAAGTCAACCATACTCTCTGCAAATAAGGAGATGGGTGAAGTCGTAGCAATG
Source organism: Chrysanthemum lavandulifolium (assembly GCA_022545495.1). Classification (NCBI taxonomy): domain Eukaryota; kingdom Viridiplantae; phylum Streptophyta; class Magnoliopsida; order Asterales; family Asteraceae; genus Chrysanthemum; species Chrysanthemum lavandulifolium. The sequence goes on along the minus strand of CM040242.1, from coordinate 48,229,408 downwards.
ACAGAAAGCGGTGTTAATGATGCTCCTGCTCTCAAACTTGCTGATATCGAATGCTATAGCAATTACTGGCTTTTATCAGGTAGTATTTACCTTATTTCATAGTTATTTTATAGTTCAAGTATATTGTATTTTATAGGTCAAAGGGTAACAAGTACAATGGGTTGAAAGTCAACCATACTCTCTGCAAATAAGGAGATGGGTGAAGTCGTAGCAATGACAAAAAACGGTGTTAATGATGCTCCTTGTCTCAAACTTGCTGATATCAAATTGCTATGGCAATTACTGGCTTTTATGAGGTAGTCATTACCTTATTACATAGTTATTTTATAGTTCAAGTATATTGTATTTAATTTGACATGATTTTGTAAACTTTTAGGTAAGAATAATCATCAAATGCTGGGGAACTTATATCCATTTTCATAACTGCTGCACCGGGGATACCGGAATGCTTGATACGTGTGCAACTTCCGTGGGTTAATGTGAAGAAGTTGAGTAACTAACGAAAAGCCACAAGAGTTCCTAACGGGTGACCAACCTCTATATAGCAACTAATATGCTTAAAATTTTCTGATTTTATAGAGTGTAGGCTAATTAAGAGGGTTAGAGCAATATTTTATTGCCACTTTATAACTCAAATATATACATTTTTTTGGTTTATAAATATTCAGTATGGTCATTCTTTGATAATTGATATACCTGAGATGTAATCATATAACAAATGTATATTCAGCAGTAGTCGTTATAGTTTTATATGACAAATTTACTGGTTTAATGAAAATTTTTAATTGTCGCGATGAAGTACTTATTATGACAATGGTATCTTAGATGTATTAGTAGTATGGTGGATATTTATAGTAAATTAATACTTATGCAAATCCCATTCCTAATAGAAATTGATTATACTTATAATCAGGTATATAGAACAAAATACACTTCAATTTTTACTAATACTGATTATATTGCGATTCTATATGCTCAATGCTGCACAACTCCACAATTTTAAGTTGTAATCTTACTTATGGAAGCAGAAAAGGAGAATGATCAGCAGGTTTCAACTAGGACGTATAACATATTTCTTGACCGCTAAAAGGAGAACGATCAATAGGTTTCAACTAGGACGGGTAACATATTTCTTGACTGCTAATATGAATACGGTAAATTTTCTCTCTCTAAATTATGCAATTTTGGTTTCATTGAGTTTTGGTTTGTAACTATTGAGAGATGCTTCACAAGAATGCCAATTTTGGCCATAGCAAACACTTGAGTGTTTGATTATACTAAAGCTTCAAACAACTCCAAACACATTTTAACAACATCTTCATAATCTGTTCTCGATTTTTAAACTTGCTGATTATCAAATTCTGATCATACATTTTCAGATCATCACTTTCAAAACACGCACCCAAACACCTTAACTAATAATTATATTGAATTGATATCTAAATATTGTTATTCCTTTTTTTCCCGAGAATCTCCCTAAATGAGATCAAGAGCCATCCATGGCAAGTTAAGAAAGCACTTTGTTACTTGAGTGCAGTACATACAACTAAATTTTACCTTCGTCTCAAAATATCGGTCCATTTTGACAATTCAATCTGACTTTGACCTTAAATATTATTGTTTGTATTATATAATATTTGATCAAAATTATACAAATGAAAATATATTTAAAACTCAATCCATCTATACATTTTGAATCAACTATTATATATCTGAGCAAAAATATTTATGAACAAAGCTGCATCCCAAATATCAAACTATACTTATACTGGGACAAAGGGACATTAATATCTTAGGATGTATATAAATAGATCACTTACATTAAACTAAAAAGTAAGAAACATAAACACATTGCAAAATCAATAAAAGTTAAACAAACCGACCATATTAAAATTAGGATTTCAGTCATAAAATGTCTGCTGATGAATAAATACGACCATATTAATTGTTTCATAATTAATAACGCTAAATTAATTTTCAGTGTAAATGCATTAACTAACAAACCGTATTATAAAATTTTATTATTCCTTAACTAATACCTTCAAACGATCTTTATAAGTCATGCCTAACTAAATAAAAAAAATGATATGACCCAACTAGATTATGATAACATCAATTATAGATTTTAACTTTTTTTTTAACTTTCAATTACTTTTTAGTATATATTTGTTTTACTAAAACCTAAAATAAAACCACAAGTCATACCGTCCATCGGACGGTTTTGTTTTAGTATATATATATATATATATATATATATATATATATATATATATATATATATATATATATATATATATATATATATATATATATATATATATATATATATATAGGATAAAGATCAAATAAAAAGACAAATATCAGTAAAAAGATAAAAGATTTTTTTCAAAAAATTTCTCGAAAAATTCCAAAAAATTCCACAAGATCGGGTATGAAGGTGCATGAAAAGTTGTGAAAACTTTTTCTAAAAGTGGATATTTTTCCGAAAAAATTATGAAAAATTACGTTTGCGTATTAAATCGTTTTTGTGCATCAAAATTGGTTTTTGCACCCAACTTCTTTTGACTTTTTCATCAAAATAACATTCGCATCTAACTAAAACAAGTTGAAAATTTTGTGCATCAAAATTCGTTTTTGTGCATTAAAAAAGCGTATCAAAACTCAAAATTATAAAAATGTTTTCACAAAGTTTTATACACCAACATACCCGATCTTGTGGAATTTTTGAATTTTGGAGAATTTAAAAAATACAAATATTTTATTCTTTTACGGATATTTGTCTTTTTATTTTAACTTTACCCTATTCTTGGAGGTGTTAATAGATGTGTTGGAGTTTGGTTCGATTTTGTTTGATTGTTGACTGTTTGGTTCGTCTTCATTTGTCAACTGGGTTTCGTAGTGATCGTATTTGAAATTTCGTTTTGTTCGGCACTTTTCAGTTGGTTTTGGATTGGTAATTGTATTAGTATGGTTGTGATTGGTATTAGTTATGGTATAAATAATGGTATTGAATCTGTATATTGGTATTGGAATTCGTATAAATTGGTACTAGTAATGGATTTGGTATTGATGTCGGTATCGGTATTTGGTAATCACGATTATGTTTGTTAGTGTTATAGTTGATTGGTTTTGTATTGGTATTGGTAATGAATCGGAAATTGGTTTGGAGTTGGTGATGGTGATGTAGCAGTCTTAACTAATCCGATTGCGTCTTGAGTAGTTATGTGTTGCATCTTGACATCAACTTGTTTTGGTTTCACACGTGGTTTCACATCGGTTACGGTTTTGTGCGCATCATGCGAATCGAATATGTACGAATCACGAATTGAATATATGCATGCGAATCGTATGTTTGAATCAATTTAGCTGTTCTCTCTCGTTTATCTCCGTATT
>CM040242.1:48069788-48225915 GCA_022545495.1 Chrysanthemum lavandulifolium | reverse complement strand
AATCTTTCACATGAGAATGAAATTATGAAGACGGTTTGAAAAAATAGGGTGAGAAGAATCTTTATGGGTTTTACGGTTGCGAAGCGTCGATATCACAACAAAATCAATTAACACAAAATCGAGGCAAAACAACAAATGAACTTAACCAATAATCCAAGATGAATGGCTTCTTTGAAAAGGTACACCAATCACAATGGACACAAAGGCAAGTTTTATATCTTTAGTTCGGGAACTTATTATGGTCGCACCCAGTTAGGTAGTGCCTTTGCCTTGGTTTCGGTGGTAATCTTTTAAGTTGTTAATTATTAGAAAGCAGCGATTCTTTTGTATTTTTATTTTTGATACATATATAGAAACAAAAGAAAATATTTTGTGTTTTATCGTTTTGCTTGTTTTTGGGTTTTGGATTTTTAGAAGAAAATATGGATATATATATATAGAGAATGATGATATAAACAATGAGTGAGGATTCAAACAACTAATCGCTAAAGCGGAGATAAATCAAGATACAAGCAGTCAAGCCTAAAATTTGATCTGTGCTAAATCAAGTCTAAAAGACAAACCTTCAACAACCAATGCAATTAAGATCTGAGGAGTATAGAGTCCCTGTCAATGTCCAAATGAGTCAGGTGCAATGGATCAATCTAACGCCTAGTGATCGAGAAGTTTGAACGAGAAAGTGGATTATAATTGATTATTATGACTACGTAAATATCAAATGCAAAGAGCTAAAATGCAAATGAGAGGAAATTAAAAGATAAAATCTATTAAATAAACGCTATCACTAAAATTAAAATGATGTTTTTTTTTATGATTTTACTAAATCAATTTAAAATCTACGACGTATAACCAAAAAAACGAAACTAAGTCAATATTAACCCTAAAAATATGAAAATGATGTTTTTACAATCCTAATGATTAAAAGATAAAATTTATACGAAAATTAAAATTATTTTTAAAACTAATTATCTAATTAAAAATATTATTAACTTAATTAATTAATTACCTAAAATATATGGTGAAAATAGGAAATTAAAGCTAGAAAAATAAGAAAAATAAGATTAACACTTGGAAAAGTCTAAAATATCAAAATAGACTTTTTAAAACTATTTTTGTATTTTTGTGACTATTTTTCTATTTTCTAGGATTTTTAAACTATTAAATACTAATTAAATTGCTAAAAATTACCAAATGAACTATGAAAAATATGGAAAATTACTTTTTCTACTTTTTATATTTATCTAAGCCTAAGAAAATTGAAAACTTATTTTTTGGAACCTTTTTCTAATTTTTTGTATTAAATGCTATTTAAAAAGTATTAAAAACTAATTAAGAATAGGAAAAATAGCAAAAACAAATTATAAAAATCTGAAAATTTAGGAAACTCTAAAATAATGATAAGAAGCTATGAAAATTAGAAAACAGGTACTTGTGTAGAGAAATACAATCGATGTGAAAAGCTTATTGGAATAAGCACAAATAAGCCAAATGATCAACAGCAACCAACTGATCACGGTATAACTAATAAGCTATTTTAACCAAATTCCAACTAAGATCAACAAGCTATAACAACCTAATAACAAGATTTTCAGCTTTGATGATTTTGATAAAAGCGCAAACAAACATTTATGTATACTATGACAAGAAATAAGCAAACCAAATAAGCACCAAACTAAAATCCAATGATTGAAATCTCAAATAGACCTAGGTGACTATCAATGACCAAAAGACTAGACCTTGAAAGTTTATACAAGCTCAAGGCAAGCTTGTTAAGAATTGAGAAAAGCACTCACCGACACCGAGTTGGCCGCAGGCAAAAAGTGGCTCACTTTGAGCTTAAGTTCAAGCTTATCCAAATAGCTTATAGCAAAAAACAGTATATTAGGACTTGTAGACCACCTAGTGAACTACTTGTATCCCAAAAATCATAACCTAAAACCCTTTAATGAGGTCAGCACATGCCGCACTTTTGCATAAACCCATTTTTTCGCATTTGACTTTTTGAAACCGCGATAGATCTTTGACTCAAGATGAAGTTTAAATCCACTTTTGATGACTGAAATTGTTGCTATAAGGTACAATGAGTGTAATGAGAGCAAGTTTCAAGATTTCCAAACACAAGATAAAGTTTCCAAAACCAAAATCCAACAGTTTTATCAATAAAACACTTTGAAACTTATTTTGACTTTTAGTCTTTTACATGCAAAACTTGGACAGATTAAGGCTCAAATGAGTCTGCACAAACTACTAGCAAAGAAAATCCAGCACGAGATCTCACTTATCATGTTGATATCGCCTATGCCAAACACTCTCGAGTTAACTCGATTTAGAACCAAAACCGTTCCAGACACTAAACCAACATGTGATTAAGATCAAACCCACTTAGATACACCTAATTACATCTATTAGAGCATGATTAAATGATTAGCTCCACAAACACTTGTTATGCTAAAACTTGAAATTTACTTACAATAAGTCCAATGGCCACTATGGCCTCGCATAATCAATGAAACAGAACCCTAACCTAATCCAACTCAATAGCTTCCATTTCCAACCATTTCAAGTTTTAAACCACCCATTTCCATTTGCACTATTTTACCCATATTTGACTTTTATTGACCAAATTGGAAAGTAGTTGAAATTGTAAAAGGAGCTTATGGAAAGCTTAAACCGCTTGAATGAGCCCGCTTGAGCTTAAACACAAGTAACTGCGTTGTTAACATATGATTTCAAGAGCTGATATTTCAGCAAAGGATAAGAAAATGGAAATTGAACAGAACCGCAATCTTTGCTTAAATTAAGTCGAGATACACCAAGTAGGTTTACTTCGAGTTCAATGAAACCAAAATTACAACTATCAATCTAATTTAGACTAGGAAATTATGAGGCGACATACAATGTTAAGAAAAACTAAAACTACACACACTAAACTTGCTTCTCTTCGCTTCTTATAAGCTTCAAACTTCCTTTCCTTTCGTCTCGAATGAATCCCAAAGACAAATGTCACCATAGATCGCTAAAGCTCTCTTAGCCACATATTTGGGTTTTCGCCAAATCCTTGTTTTGATACGGAGATGAGTGAAAAGCAATTAATGTGGTGGGAAGTGGCAGTGAGTGCGGGAGACAGGATGCATGGTAGTGGTGGTTTTGGGAGCCGGGTCCGCGCTCAGCGGAGTTGCGTATAAAGGTGCTCCTGGACACAGTGGAAAGCGGGATTTAGTTTATTTTAAATGGTTGGGTCGGTCGGGTCACGGGACCTGACCGTAACTGCCGGTCGGGGGTTTAATAATTGGGCTTGGGAACTATTTAGGTCTGCTTTGGTTTGTATAGTATTAATACTTTAGGGACCAAATGTGTAAAGCTTCAAAACCAAAGGACCAAAACTGTAAAACTGAGATTCCCAGGGACCAAACATGAAGATTATGAAAATTAGTCAAGGGTTGGTGTTGCCAACTTTTAAAAGTCCAAGGGTTAGTTTTTAACATTTTTTTGAAATTCGCAAGGACTAAATTTGAACATTTTGATTTTCGAGGTGACTAAATTGCAATTTTCTCAAACTTTTAGATTTCTCACCAAAGGACTAAATATGATAATTTGTGATTTTAAAAGACCTTTGGTGACTTTTCTTTGAAATTTTGGCTCGTGGACCAATTTTGACAATTTTATAAACTCGGGGACTAAAACCCAATTTTGCAAATTTGATATGTTTTTCATCCGATTTTTGATATTTTTGAATTTAAAACACATAAAACACCGATTGTGATATTTTGATCATTTTGATGTGTTTCCGAGTGGTTTCGAGATGATTTTCGGGTTTATTTTGTATAAAACGATGAGTGATTTACACACTCATCATATATGCCCAAAATTATTTTGCCTTCTTGGTGAATGATAAAACCTGTTTTGACCAAAGTTATCCCCAAAAGGTTTAGCAAGACTGCTTTGAAAAGGTTTTGAAGAAGGTATCATTGTTGAGCAAAGACTTTGTTTTAAAGGTACCGCTTGATTTTCAATATTATTTTCAACAACTTCTTTGGGTTTTTCGGACCTAGATTGAGCAACAAGCTTCTTCCTAAACTCTAGACAATCTACTCCAAAGCGAGAAACATCGTGCCTAGAGGGTTGATGAATGCCTGGGATGAGGAACAAGATGATAACCATTGTCTTTCTTATACTCAAGTGGTGGTTCACTTATCGAGCCCTCATTACTAGATGTATCAACATAGTTAATGAGTTCATCATCACTAGTGGTTATGTCCTCAAAATCACCATCATCCCGATCACTAGGTTGGTTTTCATCTATGTTACTAAAGTCCATTCCAAATCCTAAGCATGTTCTAATGTAAGCCCTTCTCTGTTTTTCAACATAAGCAACATGGGACAAGCCGGACTCTCCCCAAGAGAAACTTAGCTAACAAATCATCTCTTTCCTTAGTCAATTTCTCAATTTCAAGAATTTTACGCTTTAGTTTCCATTCACTAAGTTTTAATTGATAATCATGTTGTTCATATTTTTCACCAAGCCATTTCATTATTTTCATGAGTTAATATTTTGGCTTCCATAGACTCTAAAGTGATTTGATAACTTCGCTACCTCGCACCTAGCCCTAACACAATTATCTCTTTCAATCACATAATTGTTAAGTAATTTTAGATAAAACTCATAATAGTTTGAGCAACCTCGTAGATAGGAGACCGAGTTGGTGAAGTAGCCACCCTAGCAAGAAGAATGTGATCATCTTCACTTTCTTTGCTCCAATCAAATCCTCCAAAGCCATCATCGATTCCAAAGCAAGATGTTCGGGTTCTTCATCAAAAGCAAGTGCTCCATTCAATGCTTCCACAATGTCTTCAATCGCATCTTCCATCGCTACCATACAAGAAGTCACCGGTTCATCATCAAATTCTTCACTCAAATAACTCGATAACTTCTCGAGCAACCAAAGCCTTTGTTTCGCTTATTGGAATTTCTTTGAGCTCAAGTTTTGGCTTCTCGATGTTCTGCTTGCTTGATACTTAGCAAACCCGCACTCCTTGCAAAGTGACCATCTTTTGACAATTGAAGCATTCAATTTGAGATTTGTCAAAAGTTATTCCTTGTTTTGGTTTGAAATCAATACTTTTGCTGTCTTCTTCATGTACTTTTGATCCTTGCAGTTGATCATAGCAACTTGCCACCGATATCTATTTCTTCAAGTGCATCTTCTTCAACTGCTAGATCCTCTTCATAAGTGACAGTAAACCGGCTTGTTGTGCAAAGAAGGAGCACACAACTTCATCCGAATGCAAAGTGGTAGATGGTGGGGCTCACGAGCATATGAAGGGGATTATAAACAAGAAGATTTTGAGAAACAAGACTTTGAGGAGAAGCAAGATTTTGGAAATATTGCTCTTCTTTTCGGATGATAGAAAAGCAATATTGTGAGATTTTGAATTTGGTTGACCACTCATCTCATGTTCATACACCTTGATTGATGATAGAGATCATCAAAGTCCATAACATCCAATCCTTGTTGTTCTCTCGATCATTGTAGCAATCACATGCCATGTAGATGGCAAGCTCCTTAGAAACTTCAAGTTAGCATCCTCAACTCGACACTTCGCCTTGTATAATTCCAACATGTTGAGGAGATTTTGAAACCTATCATATGCAAGATCAAGATTCTCTCTTTCACCAACTGTGAAAGTTTCAAATTGTTGCTTCAAAGAAATTTTGCATCTTCTTGAAGCTTCATTCCTCCAATCTGGTCTTGAGAGCAGCCCGTGAGTCGCTTAGCATCTTTAGCATCATGAAATTTGAGAAGATGACCATCTCGAATGGCGATAAGAGAATGTTTAGAGCCTTCTCTTGATTCCTTAGGGTCTGCCGGTAAGACCGCCTTTGGTGCTATAGGTTGTCCAGAACATTAATGGGATCTTGAACTACTTCATTCCCATTCACAATTACATTCCATAGAGCATGGTCAGAATGGCAATATACCGCCTCATCTTCATGCACCGTAGATCATATTCTCCCTTCTTGATTATTGGAATTCGAGTGAGGTGATTGAGGGTGGTGGAACAACTTCAATGACATCTTGAATATTGTTGAAGTAGGATTTCTTCCTAGTCGAGTTTCCACACAAGCTCGATACCACTTGTTGGATCGATATGCTTTAATCAAACTAACTTTAACTAGCTTGTTAAGGTTTAATAACCTCGGATAAATCCTAAGTTATTAACAAAGAAACACCGAGCAATCTTTATCAAGTACGGAATTTACTTAACAAAGCTAAGAAGAATAACTTTATTATAAACTCTAAATCGCTTATTATGCGATACTCTAATACAACTCTAAGATAATCAAACTTTTCTCTAAACACTAATTCGTAAACTCTAAAACTCTTTTGGAATCTTACCTCTAATGCCAATCTAGGAGTCCTTTATAGGCTCAAGGATATCCTAGTCGGTTTACAATTTGTAACCTTGTACGACAAGTAATCTAAACATAGAATACAATTCTTTCCATAAACGAATGTAACAGTTCTTTTGTTCTTGCAAGATTTGACTTCAGAGTGCAATACTTTGACTTTATCTTTAGAAGCTTTGACTCTTTCGATTTCCAAGATTTTGCGCTTTACAAGACTTTCATGTCTTCAAGACTTTCATATCCCAACAACCAACATCCAACACACACAACCAAATAGATTGACATAAGTCGATCTAAATAGTTTAAAAGGAGTTTTAATTGGTAAACTATTCAACCCCTTCTAGTTTTCCACAATTGGTATTAGAGCTTCGCTATCAAGTTTCTTGAAGTATATTGTACTTTAAAACTTGATACGATCCATGGTTAATTGAAAACTACAAAGAAGGTTTTTCATAAAACAAACACCATGTCTTTTAAAACTATATGTTTGGATGTTGATTTGATAACAACATTTTCATATTTATTTTTATTGTACTAATCTTTTTGTCATGTTGATTAGTCAAAGCTCATACCCACCAAGCTTTAGGAGTCGCTGGTAACAAGAATACCTTCCTAAGAAGGTATCTTAAACGCAAAGGAGCGGAATAATCTAAGTGACATTTTCGTGTCATTTGTAAAGACATTCCTAAGTGCGCTAGAGGTATGATTTTCTTTTACTTTGCTTGATAATTAAGTATACCTATTTAGGTATTTATATGATTATCTTTTGTGAAAATTACATGTTTTACATGAAGCTTCATTAGAAGCCTTTTTCTTACATACGTGTCTTATTTCTCGCCTAAAGTCGTGGTATATAAACTTATGTTTTGTTTTCTTTTAATCCAATAATAAAACAAAACACAATTTCAAAAATTCCTCCTTCCCCATAAATACTCCCATCGTCGACCACTCTATCAAACCCTCACTTTTTCAAATCTTCCAATTTCAAAATTTTCCTCTCACTCAAAAACTTCATCTTCCTCCTCATTCCATCTCAACCGAAACCAAGAAGATTCGTCATCAACATGGTTTACATCGCACTCGTGCTCATCGCCTTAACACTCATCGCACTTGTGTTCCCTATGTTGAAGTTCACATATGGAGACATTTATTTTGTGTTGTTAATCTACATTGGGATCATATACCCAATCCTTTGTATCATCCTTATCATTGAAATGTGTGGAAAACTAGAAGGGGGGGGGATGAATAGTTTTACCAATTTAAAACTTCCTTTTAAATATTTAGATCGACTTATGTCAATCTATTTGATTGTTTATGTTGGACGTTGATAGATAGATATATAAGCGTGTAATGAAATATAAAGAGTAAGAAGCACATCACCACGACACAAGTTATTTATAGTGGTTCGCCACAAGGACACCTTCCTTGCCCTACTCCACCCCCGAGTCACCTACTCGAGTTCGTAAGCACTACACCAACTCCTTATGGCGTAGAAGCCTTCACAACGCCGCTTAACCTTTTCCGGACAAAGCTAAATACCGAGTTCTTTCACACCAAGGCGAACCACACCTAACACAACGTCGCCTACCCTTTATACGGTGCTAGGCTAACCACCGAGTTCTTTCACACCAAGGAGAACTAATCCTATCACAACGCCGCCTACCCTTTATTAGGTACTAGGCTAAGCACCTAGTTCCATTACTATGGAGGAACTACTACCCTTCACGACACAACACCTAATCTCAAGGAGATCTACTCCTTGTTACAACATCATCAAGGATATCACCATCCTTGGAAATAAACTAATACTTATATGTATAACGATGCACCTCATCGATTATACGACCCAGGCATTCTTCCCAAATGCTACTTGATTTGATTCTTCGCATCCTTCACTAATGCCTTTACACAACGCTTGACACCCTTCACTAATGCCTTTGACACAACGCTTGGCACCCTTCACTAATGCCTTCGCCTTGACACCTATAGCATTCTTCACTAATGCTCTTGACACGAACGATGAGCACCTTTCACTAATGCTTTATCTTGACACTTTCGGCATTCTTCACTAATGCCTTCAACCCAACATCTATGGAGAAAGGTAGAACTATCAACAAGAGAACCTTCGTTGTCTTGATGATGACGGCATGGCAACTCATGGACTTGAGCTTGCGTCTTCAAGAAGTGGTGATCTTTCCTTTAAGAGGAACCTAGAAGATCACACAAAACAAAAGACAAACTACATAGATCACACGGATCCGAGGTTAGAGGGTTAGAATACTTGGGGAAAGTATGTGTGTAAAGTGATGAATAGAAAAGAAGAAATGGCTCTCTATTTATAGAGAAAATTCTCTCTCGTTCCCGGATCCCACGGATCCTTCCACTGGGATCCGCTAGCACAAAGCCGTGGATCCGTGGAATGCTCCTCTTGCCCATGGGTATTTTTGGTTATGGGTCATGGGTTATGGGTTGATCCATGGTTTTCTTTCTAGATACAATGAACTTGGTTAAGTGGTATATATAAAACCATGGGTTATGGGTCAATACCATTTGCTAGTTTTACCCATTTAGTATATACTTGTTTTACCCATTTTAGTATACTTAGTTTAAGTATATGCTAACCTAATATGTAAACACTAGTTGTTGTACATATGTATTTAAATCATAAAATTACTTATACTTGTTTTAGTGTTTTATGTGAAACGTAAGTGTGTTAGGAAACTATTAACTCAAACTATTTACGTATTCTATTTGTTTCGTTAAATGATTTTACGTTTGTTATCGACAAAACATTAGAAGATCATAAAATATAAATAAACGTTTTTACGGCTTATTTGTATTAACAATCTCCCATTTTGTTGATGACAAAACATAAAATTATTTTAAGGAAAACTAAAATTGTAAAAGTTTGAATTTGTAGTTTTACTTTTTCTCCCTTTTTGTCGAAACAAAAGTGTTAAAAGAAACTAACACAATTTTTATAAGAAAAGTTATGTAAAATGTAAAGAGAGCAAGTGACGGAATGGTACTCGCCTTAACTCCCCTTGACGAGTCCATCCCTTTGAAAGGGGTCAAGGACATGACATAAAATAAACTAATTGTGTTTGCAATTAAGTTTGAAAATGGTTCGCCTAAGTGACGAAAAACGTGCTCCCTTGAAGATTGCAAAGATGCAATGAGGTATCATGAAGTATAATCCAAAAACGGATTAATGTTGCAAATGTTTTGCAAATATCGTTTGACACAAAGCTCCCCCTAGCTTTATGGTGTCAAAATCTTCATGTGTTATTTTTAAAATCTACAAAGTAAAGATTAGAAATCAAGAGTATAATGCATAATTTCCTGCAAGAAAAACTCAAGTTAGTACAATTTTGTGCTTCTGTACCACGGATCCCACGGTTCCCTTCTTGGAGGGATCCGTCTAGGTATTTGAGAGGGATCCGGCTATCTGTTTGATAGTTTCTTCAGCAATGAGAATGTTCCATTCAATGCTAATGAAGATGTGAAATAACAAGCACAATGCACTAAATAAATATAGCATAAAGATATTCATTCAATAAAAAACAAGAGATAACCAAACGAATCTCTAAAACTAAGAGAATGAACTAGTACATACAAGTACCACTAAATACTAACTAACTACTAGACTTAAGATGCTACAAAGTGCTTGAGTCTAGGGATGAGTGGACTTGTTGATTTGATCCAACTTTGCAAGAAGGTGATTAAACATGAAATGTATCTCATTTCGTACTTCTTGAACAAGTACTTGAGTTTTAGACAATTTGAACAATTATTGTCTTGGTTTGAACTCTGAGGAAATGGATATTTTGAGGAGGCTCTATGTGATTGTGGGTCTTCATTTTGAGAGGTAGGAAGAGGTTTTAAAATGAGGGTGGTAATGGAACTTCTTCCATATGAACAAGGTTATTCCTTGTCTCCCATGACGGGCTAGTTGGTGTTGTTGGTGGTTCCTATTCAATGAAAAGGTTGGTGAATGGGAAGTTCTTGGTTGTGAATGATCTAATAAGTAGATGTTTGGGTGAGGATAGGCTCATTCAAGGAGTGAAGTCCATGCTCAATGAATGAGGGTTTGATGGCTTGCTAGAACTAGCCATGTTTGGTTTTAAACTAGATGACCCTTTTTCTAGTCCGAAAGGTTTGATGCTAATTCTAGCGGTTCTCTTAGCCTTTGTATGAGTTTGATGAGGTGAGACTCTAGCTTCATCATTTCTAATGGGAGATTTTTGGTGGATGAGATTTCATGGATCATTTGACCTTTTCTCTTAGATGATCCTATGGTTGAAGAGTTGTTGCTAAGAGCCTTAGTCATAGTGATGATGGTGCTAGTAAGAGCTTCTTTAGTTGCTGATTTTTGAGATGTGATTGAGAGTAGTGACTTAATCCTAAGGTTGTTTGGTTTATAAAGGATAATTTGAATTAGGAAATTAAATTCTTGGCCACTTAGAGGACTAAGCATGCTCTTGGGGTTTTGATCAGCTCTAGGAGGATAATTAATGAATGTTAAAAGTGGTTAGAGAACTAAAAGGTGACTTCAATTTGAATATGGAAGTTGAATTATGCTTTCAGTATCTATGGATCCGTGGATCCTCTCGAAGGATCCGCTGGTTAAAGACCAAGGATCCGCTATCGAACGTGGTTTAGGTGAAATCATTATGCTTTTGTAAGGTTTATTATTGATGGATTTCGAGGTTTTGACTTAATTTTGAAGTCCCTAGCTGTTGGATATCTTAAATCCTTCACCATATCAAGTAATGGTGCTTTATGAAGGTTTTGGCCAAGAAAATTGACCTTGGGTAGTCTAACCATATTTTTGATAAGGATTTCATTTAACTTGATGTGGAGAAATGGTGATGACAAGTCCTAGAAGTCAGATGGTGTCCTAAGAGGGATTTACTAAAGTCTTAAAAATTACAAAGAAATGAAAACTAATTTTGAGCCTAATATCGAGTAAAAAGGATTGAGATCAATTTGCTAAAATTGAAAGGTAGACCTAGGTAAGTGCTATCAAACGTGATAGGTGATGTGTGAGTGTTGGAGCGGAATTATGGTGAGTTTTGGCTAGTTGAAAAAAAAATATTTCGAGAATATATCCCAGATAAGCCATGGATAAGTGTGAAGTTTTCAATTATTTGAGAAACACTTAGTTGGCTCTATTATCTTATGTTTGACTTGTTTGAGGTGATCTAGTAGACTATTTTGATGTACCTAAATCAGATTGCATATCGATACCACGGATCCCATGGTTCCCTTATGGGAGGATCCGCTAGTTCAAAAGTCGGGATCCGCCAACCGCAGATTAGAGAGCTTTTAGAAATGTGCAACTTTGCACTTTATAGTAAATGCTTTTCCTAGTTGTTTCTATGAGGACTAAATGCAAGATCACAACTAATATAATGTACATCAAAGTAGGAAGAGCCAAAATTCCTAGAATGAGTGACGGCGACCACTAAAGGAGTCGTAAAATCTCATTTTCCAAATACCTAAGTTAGGAATGTTTAGTGCCAAGATATGGCAATACCTACATACTACGAGCATAGTTTAAAGTGTTTACAAACCATTGTTTGAAATAGTTCATCATACATTTGAGTTCTAAGACCTTACCTTTCTTCTCCTCCTTCACTTCTTTACCCGTCCTCCACTTTTTATCAAACTATCTTCACTTCTTCTTCCTCAAGAAATTGGCGAAGCATTTGAAGATTCCCTTGGTTTGTTGCCATTCGGGTGATTCATTAGGGATGTTTGGCAATTGGTTAATGTAGTCCAAGGGGTCAAGATCGATATTTTCAAGTGGGTTGCTACTACTCCCTTCACCTCCACCTTCTCCTTGCCTTTCCCATTCGTCCGAGGAATCCAGGTGGGTGGGTGTGGCCTCTTGCCTTCTACCATAAACCTTGTTGTTCTCTCTCGGTTAATGGTACGATAACCTTATTGCAAAACTATGATCCAAGGATTGTGGGAAGGGTCTAATGCAAAGATGAATTTAGCAAGACGAGGTTTGAAGCATTGCATATGGAAGCACCATATTGTCCATGCTTCTTACACTTGCCATTCTCTTGACCATGTAGTAGGCAATGTTGAAGCGAGTCTCGGTCATAAGACAATAGATCATGAAGCTTAGACATGCGTTGGGGTGATCCTTGTTTCCTACTAGACACACCACATTCTCCCTTATCACATCTTCCATTTTTCTATACAACACGTACATCTCCGAGAGCTCCATTTGGAAAGGATCCCTATAGATCACTTTCGACTTCCTAGTAACCCTTGATGGGGATGCTCTTGGAATAAACACGGTGTCCCTTACCGTAGTTGCTTCCGGAATTGTTGCGTGATAAATGTCGTGATGATCACCCATAGATTGTATCTCCTTCAACGACCACTCATTAGAATACATGCAAACACCATCATATGTAACCCTAGAATTCTTCCAAACTCCTCAAGTGAAAGAGTGTACCATGTCCATTTATGGTGAATTCAATTGAGATTGACCCATCATCATTTCTAATTATACCCATAGTCTTGTAGAACTCAAGCACAAGGACCGGGCAAATTTGCTCGCTTATATCCAATAAACAATTAAACCCAATATTTCCAAATACTTCCCTCAAGTCGGTATTTGCAAGAAATGATGAATCAACGACTTACCTTCATGAAAGAGTCTCCTTTCAAGCAACTTAAAGGCTTTCCTATCGTCCGACTTAATCCATTTTTCCTATGGTACATGGGTATGTAGTGGCAAGGTCTTGGTAATCTTGTTGCTTGTTGCTTGGCATGATGTTCCTAAACAATACAACTACAATGTGGTGTTAATGGTGAATAGTAACCTAGAGGGTTTGATCACAATTTTTCTCTCATAATCTTTGTTGAGTTCAAGAAATGTGTTTAATTTGTATTAACAATGTTAATTCTTTGATTTAGATTATCTTAGAAAACAACGTGGTGACAAATTATGGTAAACCCATTTGAACCCAACTCTTAAAGATGAAGAAATTGTAATCTTAGAAATCAAGGAATTAAATTAACAATGTAGTGAAGAATGTACTTACACAAGTGATTGTTAAACTTGAGAGGAATGATCAAGTTGCTCCTATGAACAGTACCTGAGTTTTTGTTCGTGAGTCTTTGAGGTGAGTATAATTGTGGAACATCCACAGTGATCATTCTTGAGCATATATTGTCTTCATTGCACGGATCCCCGGATCCCTCTCATTTGGGATCCGCTAGTATAAACGAAGGGATCCGCATGATGAAAAAAAATCACTCAAAATTCTTTGATAACTTTGGTTTGGGAGTTCTAAAACGCCTAGTATTTTGGTGTTAAGGTTCTAAAATTTTGTGGTTTGAGGTTTTGACGATTTAATACTATTCCTATTAGACGAGGTTCCCTTTTTAAGAATTAGTCATAATTCTTGGGAAGCTTTTCAAACATTATAATAAAATCCCATTTTATCATAATATAAGAAGTTTCATATGGATATTTATTGACATAGATGAAGTGTCAATAAATCTTTTGTGATGAATAATAATTGAGGTTATCAAATAACCAAGATATCATTATTACAAGTTGATAATGAAGTCTATACAAATAAGTCAGAGACAACTAATTCGATGAAGACTATAATATGAATAACTACTAGAACAATTACTAATAAATCATGCAACTAAGATTTTAATAATAATAATAAGGTATGTAATTAAAGATCATACCTTTGCCAAATATTTTTTTAAAGAAAAGAAGTATTTAGATGTTTTGTGATCTTTTGGAATCTCGATTTATGTTGTAAGAATACTTAAACATTCTTTTGCGAAAAGAAATATTTAGATAAATTCTTTAAGATTTTCTTGGTAACTCCAAATCCAATTATGGATAATGTTTTAAGAAAGAAAAAAATATTAGAGCATTCTATCATTGTCCAACAATAAACAATATAACGATTTTTAAAATATGACAAAATAATCCTTCTTTGTAGTTTTCAAACATACATGGATCGTATCAAGTTTTAAAGTACAACATACTCTAAGAAACTTGGTAACGAAGCTCGATGCCAATGTGGAAAACTAGAAGGGGTTGAATAGTTTTACCAATTTAAAACTTCCTTTTAAATATTTAGATCGACTTATGTCAATCTATTTGATTGTTTATGTTGGACGTTGATAGATAGATATATAAACGTGTAATGAAATATAAAGAGTAAGAAGCACATCACCACGACACAAGTTATTTGTTGTGGTTCGCCACAAGGACACCTTCCTTGCCCTACTCCACTCCCCGAGTCACCTACTCGAGAGTTCGTAAGCACTACACCAACTCCTTATGGCGGAGAAGCCTTCACAACGCCGCTTAACCTTTTCCGGTACAAAGCTAAATACCGAGTTCTTTCACACCAAGGCGAACCACACCTATCACAACGTCGCTTACCCTTTATACGGTGCTAGGCTAACCACCAAGTTCTTTCACACCAAGGAGAACTAATCCTATCACAACGTCGCTACCCTTTATTAGGTACTAGGCTAAGCACCTAGTTCCATTACTATGGAGGAACTACTACCCTTCACGACACAACACCTAATCTCAAGGAGATCTACCTTGTTACAACATCATCAAGGATATCACCATCCTTGTAAATAAACAAATACTTATATGTATAACGATGCACCTCATCGATTATACGACCTAGGCATTCTTCCCAAATGCTACTTGATTTGATTCTTCGGCATCCTTCACTAATTCCTTTTACACAACGCTTGACACCCTTCACTAATGCCTTTGACACAACGCTTGGCACCCTTCACTAATGCCTTCGTCTTGACACCTATAGCATTCTTCACTAATGCTCTTGACACGAACGATGAGCACCTTTCACTAATGCTTTATCTTGACACTTTTCGCATTCTTCACTAATGCCTTCAACCCAACATCTATGGAGAAAGGTAGAACTATCAACAAGAGAACCTTCGTTGTCTTATTGATGACGAAGCATGGCAACTCATGGACTTGAGCTTGCACGCCTTCAAGAAGTGGTGATCTTTCCTTTAAGAGGAACCTAGAAGATCACACAAAACAAAAGACAAACTACATAGATCACTTGGATATGAGGTTAGAGGTTAGAATACCGGGAAAGTATGTGTGTAAAGTGATGAATAGAAAAGAAGAAATGGCTCTTTATTTATAGAGAAAATTCTCATCGTTCCCCGGATCCTTCCACTTGGGATCCGCTAGCACAAAGCCGTGGATCCGTGGAACGCTCCTCTTTGCCCATGGGTATTTTTGGTTATGGGTCATGGGTCATGGGTTATGGGTTGATCCATGGTTTTTTCTAGATACAATGAACTTGGTTAAGTGGTATATATAAAACCATGGGTTATGGGTCAATACCATTTGCTAGTTTTACCCATTTAGTATATACTTGTTTTACCCATTTTAGTATACTTAGTTTAAGTATATGCTAACCTAATATGTAAACACTAGTTGTTGAACATTTGTATTTAAATCATAAAATCACTTATACTTGTTTTAGTGTTTTATGTGAAAACGTAAGTGTGTTAGGAAACTATTAACTCAAACTATTTACGATTCTATTTGTTTCGTTAAAATGATTTTACGCTTGTTATCGAAAAATATTAGAAGATCGTAAAATATAAATAAACGCTTTTACGGCTTATTTGTATTAACAAAATGCAATATTACTAATAATCTTGTTATCTTTGTTATTATTTATTTTCTTGTGATTTATATGTTTCATATTCCTTCGTGATACATTAGAAGTCATGTGCGCATGCTAAAAGAAAATGTAGGATAAAACACTTCGTGGTATAAAATGTAAAACCTTTTTATCAAAACTGCTTACATACTACACATCCACGGATCCGGAAGTTATACTAGCCGGATCCCTTTGAAAAGGAACCGTGGATCCGTCCTCATGGAGAATGCTTTTTCATGCAAATTAAAACCATTGTTAATAAAAATCTAATAAAACGTTAGATAATTATAGGTCGCCATAAACATCACCTCTTATTAACCCATCATTTCTATAGGTTCAACTATGACGCATGAATATGAGTTTGATTTTCACCACTAGCGTCTACACTCCGAACATCTCTCTCGAACCCAACACACCGCAATCATGTCCATGGGTTCAATAATCTCGAAACCGCTACTTCCACGAAGGACGATTGTAGACACCTTCTACAATTCAAGAAGGTATCAATACCTCCTTCCGAGCCATAGGACTAGAATGTCTTCTTGAAATCAACGAAGATATGCCCAAGGTTCATAATGGAATTCTTCCACAAATCGAACTCGTTCGTAACGAGGATCGCTCTCATCCCTTTGGTTTTATATCAAAACCAAAAGTTCACTCTAACCCTTGGGAATTTTGCTCACAACCTCCGGATTCCAAATCATGGACAATGTGCCTTCACCAAGATTGGTCTCTTGATTCTCTCTTCAACTTTCGTGAAGAAAATAGCCCATATTGTTCACACATACCCTCCGAAGATTTAAATCGCATAATATGGAAACCTCGACCATATTACTCCGATCCAAACATTATCTTCACACGGACATCCGAGAAGAGTACAAGCCTCTTGCACTCATCCCACGTGAAAATGTTTGGAGTCTTGGGAAATCGAGAAATTCTTCCCGCTTGTTGTGCTCACATGTTGTAATCGTTTGCTAACACAACAACCATACAATCTCGCCTACTTCTTCGCAAGGCGAATTGCAAATCTTCAAGGCTCCAAGAATAAACTCATCCCTTATGGAATGTTCTTGACATGCCTCTATCATAATGTTATGCACTTCCATCCTCAATTTCAAAGTCTGTTGTATTTCTTGTGAACAAGATGATGGAACCGCTAAACATATCTCTCATGAAGACTTTTTTCATTCTTGATTCCACCAACACTCATGAATCACGTAATGATCCTCCTAGCGAAAACACTCAAGAAATTAGTAGTATTTCAAAATAGGATAAATTCTCTTGTACTCGTGCTTTATCAATGTAATCCTATTTCCTTCATGAAATAAAACATATTACATTTGATATCTTAGTGTTAGAACCCTCTAAACCAACCATGGAATATGATGCATTTTCAAGATCATTGCATACTTTTAGTAAAGGTTCTCACGAAAGATGGACGGATCCCAAAGTTTGTGCTAGACGGATCCCTTCACTTAGGAGTCGTGGGATCCTAAGAAATGTAAAATGCAATTGCAAGCATTATATTTCAAAGATATCCTTAGAACACCTCACACTAAGCTAAACATAGTATCTTAAGGCAAATTAAATCCTTATCAAGATAGGTTGATCCTTTCTACTCACACACCTAGATCACATTCCTAAACGCTTGTAGATCTACCATGTCATTTTAATCCGTTACTCTTTCGCTCTTAAACTCACACTTCATTTTTTTATCCTCACATCTAGTCTTAGAAAGCTTTAGATTATGACAAAATTGATCATAAATCATCCTCACCTCAAAATTGATCAAAGTTGAACAAAATCTAATTTTCCCATCTCAAAGCTTCTAGGATATTTTCCAAAGCACTATCCTAAAACACAACCCGATCTCTAGGATCATTTAGCTTTAATTGACACTCTAAATCTTTAGTGTCATCCTTGCTCATCCATTGGTACTCTTGAAAGTTCCAAATCCTTCCATAAATAACAATCATTAGCTACATCATTCATTACCTTCAAGTACTCAAGCACCCCTTCATTTAAAACACTTAGAGGACTGAAACACTCAAGATGATATAGGTCTTAGATCTTAGAAACATCATTTCCACTCTTTTATAATCACGAAAGCTTGGTTCTCTAGGATTAGCCTAGACGGATCCCTCTCGAGGAAGGAACCGTGGGATCCGGATGATGCTTTATGTCAAATCTTGCTAAATCAATCATTTCAACTCATCTTCCTAGCTCAAACACTCCATCTCATCTTAAATGCATTCCTAGATCAGTACAACCTCGAAGTTGACTCTTGTGCATGTTAATCATCACATTCCAATGAATCCTAGTGGCTTAAGGCTTAAATGCACTTACCAAATCTCTTGGTTTATAAACCACTTTGCTAGAACCTCCATAGTCATCACTCTCATCCTAACTTTCAGCTCTTGCAACCTCTTGAAATCATCTCATCATGAGGAAAACCCCAAGTAGTAACTTATCCACCAAAGAACCACCCATGAAAAGGCTCGTGTTATATACGAAATCTCTTCAACCGAATCATCTCCTGTTAAGCCAACAAATGATAGGATTCTTCCTCATCCAATCAAACCAATTCCTAAAAGGATAGTACCCACAAAACTACCAATACCAAACACCACCATACCTCCTAGGCCAAACAATATTATCTCCACTAAACCATCACCATTGGTTCCTAGAGCTATTTCATTTACATCCCACTATCATCACCACATCTCTACAATTTAGAGGACTTGCCTCCTAGGCCGCCTCATCCGTTTCACGACAACATTCTCCTCATTAGGAGGAATAATGGTTCAAAATCAAGGTGTTGAGTCAACACTTGCTCCTACTTCCTTTTCGCTGCTTCCATCATATAATCCCATTTGGATTATGAGAAATCATCAAAGTCAACCACCCGATCATATGGAAGTTGACACCTCTCTACCACCACCATCATTCTTGGTTGAGTCATTCTCAAATGTACCTCCACCAATCCCTCCATAGTTTGAAGCTCCACAAGCCGCTTCACTTGATCCTTCACATTAAGCTATTTCATTTCCTCCACCACCACTACCTAGCCATGACAAAGATTGCTATCATTGTCAACATGTTGAAAGTTTGATACATGAAGTACGAGAAGACCAACGTTTCATGTTATATCATCTCCTCGAACGCTTCGACGAGATTAAACCTAAACAAAACTTGAGCTAGAAGATTTTAGTGGTGTCCTAGCATCAAGCGTTAGTTGGTCTAGAAATTCCTAGTCATGTATTGTCTATTTTCTTAGTTTTAGAGTCATGTATATCATAACTCTAGTTTTATTAAATGGAATTACATGCTACTTGTTATTTTTCCGAGCATATGATTACCTTGTATTCATATCTCATTTTTTGTGATAACATTACTTGTTATATCACCATTGTTTGAAATTAATCGCCTACTACGGATCCTCGTAATTCCTAGATGGATCCCTACAAGGAGGGAACCGTGGGATCCGTGAGATGAAAGTTTTTTTCTACTAACTTGAATCACATTTGTGAAATTGTGAATTATACTTGCTTTCTAATCTTTGTTTTGTAGTTATTCAATTTACACATGAAGACTTTGACATCCTAAAGCTAGGGAGCTTTATGTCAAAGCAATACATTGCAAATTACTTGCAATACTAGGTTTACATTTCGTGACATCCCGTGCATAATTGCAATCATCAAGGGGAGCACATTCGCCACTTAGACGAAATCTTTGCAAACTTACTTGCAAACAAACTAGATTAGTATCACTTTCTTGACGCCTTACATAGGGATGGACTCGTCAAGGGGAGTAAAGACGAGATCCGCTCCGTTACTTGCTATCTATTTTTATTTCTTTCACATGTTTTTCTTAAAACGATGTGTTGCTTTCCTTCAAACACTTTTGTTTCGACAAAAGGGGAGAAGAAAGTAAAACTACAAATTCAAACTTTTATGAATTTTAGATTTTTCTTAAAATAATTTTATGTTTTGTCATCAACAAAAGGGAGATTGTTAATACAAATAAGCCGTAAAAACGTTTATTTATATTTTACGATCTTCTAATGTTTTGTCGATAACAAACGTAAAATCATTTTAACGAAACAAATAAAATATGTAAATTGTTTGAACTAATAGTTTCTAACATATTCACATTTTCACATAAAATACTAAAACAAGTATAATTGATTTTATGATTTAGTAATACATATGTACAACAACTAGTGTTTACATATTTGGATAAAATATACACATAACTAGTATGGAGTATATTGGGTAATATAAATGGGTAGAAACTTAAGCATCACAACCCATTGGGCAAATACATTGAATGTAGTTGGGTACAACCCAAAGCCCGTAACCCATGGATCTTGACCCATAACCCATTGCATGATATCATGCTTATGTCATACACCGATAATATCCATAACCCATGGATCAACCCACACCAAGTGACCAAGTGCATTGCACTCAAAGATACATTGTATCTAGCCAAAGATCCATGGTTCAACCCATGACCCATGACCCATAACCAAAATACCCATGGGTAAAGGGGCGCCCCACGGATCCCTAGCTTAACGCTAGACGGATCCCTTGTGGAAGGATCCGTGGGATCCGGGAACATGAGGATTTTCCTCTATAAATAGTGAGACATTTCTTCATTATTCCTTACCCCTTTCTAACACACTTTCTCCCCGAGTTAAATCTCACTAACCTTAGATCCAAGAGATCTATGTTTGTAGTTTTTTTTTGTGTGATCTTTAGGTTCCTCTTAAAGGCAAGATCACCACCTTTGAAGTCGAGCAAGCTCAAGTCCATGAGTTGCCAAGCTTCCTCATCATCAAGGCCATCAAGTCTTCTTGTTGATAATTCTTTCTTTCTTCAAAGAAGTGTAGTGTTGAAGACATTAGTGAAAGGTGTCTCAAGTGTCAAGACGAAGATATTAGTGAAGAGTATTTATCGTCTATAGCATAAGAACTTGTGGTAGGTGCTTAGAAGTCAAGACAAGAAGCATTAGTGAAAGGTGCTTAGAAGTCAAGACTTGAAGCATTAGTGAAAGGTGCTTAGAAGTGAAGACACAAGACATTAGTGAAAGGTGTCTTGTAGATCTAGTCAAAGGCATTAGCGAAAGGTGCCTTAGATGTACATTCAATATGGTGTGTTTCGATGTACTAGATAGACTAGCATTAGATCCAAGGATATTCATGTCCTTGATGATGTTGTAAAGGAGTAGATCTCCTTTGGGATTAGTCGTTGGTGTAGTGTGGTAGTAGTTCCTCCATTGCAATGGAACTAGGTGTTTAGCCTAGTACCTAATAAAGGGTAGGCGACGTTGTGAAGGTGTAGTTCACCTTGGTGTGAAAGAACTAGGTACTTAGCCTAGTACCTTATAAAGGGTAGGCGACGTTGTGTAGGTTTGGTTCACCTTGGAGTGAAAGAACCCGTGGTTAGCCTAGCACCGAAAAAGGGTAGGCGACGTTGTGAAGGCTTCTCCGCCATAAGGAGATTGGTGTAGTGTTTACGAACTCTCGAGTAGGTGACTCGGGAGTGGAGTAGGCAAGGAAGGTGTCCTTGTATTCGAACCACTATAAATACTCGTGTTGTGGTTTTGTGTTTCTTACTCTTATCTTTTCATTACATATCTTTATATGCTTGTTTATCAACATCCAACACACACAACCAAATAGATTGGCATAAGTCGATCTA
This sequence comes from Chrysanthemum lavandulifolium, assembly GCA_022545495.1. Taxonomy (NCBI): domain Eukaryota; kingdom Viridiplantae; phylum Streptophyta; class Magnoliopsida; order Asterales; family Asteraceae; genus Chrysanthemum; species Chrysanthemum lavandulifolium. The sequence goes on along the minus strand of CM040242.1, from coordinate 48,204,079 downwards.
AATAGTTTAAAAGGAAGTTTTAATTGGTAAAACTATTCAACCCCCCTTCTAGTTTTCCACATTATGCCTTAAGTTATAGGTCTCACTAACTAACTTAATTAAGTTGTCTAATTTAGAAATAGCAAATTATTTAAGCTGAGGTCTCACACAACATAAAGATTCACCTTGTTATCGTAATCTAGCTCAAGATCTCACATAACTAAATTACAACTTCAAGTGTTTCATATCATTAGATGGCATAAACTTAAATTTTAAAGGGTACAATTTTGATGTGTAATCGAAACTTATGTGTGAAGAAGCATGCATACATCTTCGTAACATAAAAAATTTCAAAACCTTACTCATAGTTTTAAATTGCTAAGATTAAATTCTACAAAGTTTTAATCGATGCGTTGAGAAACTTACAACTTTGCACTAAGATGCTTCGTACATAGAATGGTTATACTAGGTAGCTCCAATCGAACTCATAGAGGCGAGAGGACCGTAAGCTTAAAAGCATAACCTTAGGCATCCTTTCGGTGCGATGCATGCACTTCTTTATTAATCCCTTTATAGTTTGTTCTAGTGGGTGAGCCGTTCTAACCATTTAGCACAGTCGCATCAGTCGATTAAAAGTTCAAGATTTAATACTTAGAAAACAAATCAAATTTCGCCATTATTTAGTCTATTTAATTTTCTATTCATAAAACCCTTTTTGCTTACTAACATGTCATACAATATAAACAAAAAGGCACTTTAATAAAAATTAAACAAGCTCAAATAATATATACATATAACTTAACAATTTAACATATGTAAAACAATTAGCCACATGCATAATTATTTCGATAAAAGTTAATAAAAAATTCTAGGCGTAAAATAATGCATACATCAACTAGGGCTTTCAACTACAAGGTAGAAGAGCCACATACATCGACAATAATCCATGGCAAAACATGCATGTTCCACTATGGATTCCTCATAACAATTATAATCCCAAGATATGCATATTATCATGGCACATAACAATTATTCATAATAACCACATAAAATATACATGCAATCCTAGGGTTTCTACAAGTTTTACAAAATAATAAAACCTAATTAAATCATTAAGGGTAATCGACCCAAATTAAAAAAATTAGGGTTCCAATTTTTAAAACCCTAGAAACCAATAAAAGCATGTAAAAATCATAAAGATTCAAGTTTTATGTGTTTCGTAATTAATTACAACATATTAACCGCTCGTGATGCCCTTTGTTGGGTTTTACTAATCATAAAATTATAGAAAACAAGTAAACATCATCAAAGCATGCAGTGAAGTAATAGGAATAATACTTGTAAATTAATTAACCGAATTAAAAGTATATGCGCACCTTTTGCGAATCAATGCAATTAGGGTTTATGAAAAACCCCCAATTAAGATCAAGAACCAAGAAACCCTAAACCCTAATAAATTAGGGTTTATGAATGTCGACCAAAACCCTTATCGACCCACCAAGATATGCAAACACAAGTGTATTTGTTCTTCGTTCTTGTACACACGTATTAGTAGCGAATCAATGAGAAAAGCTAGGTTCTTGAATCACAAATAAACCAAACACTAATACTTGAGCTATGGAAAATCGAATCCCTAGGGGTTAGGGATGTGGGACGATCGGCCAAAGCACAAGGGGAGGAGAGGAGAAGAAGTTAGGGTTCTTTGGTGATCCAAGATTAGATTTAATGAATACAAGGGGTTTGTATTTATACATATCTAAACTTGGTGAACAAGCAAAGCCTCCCCTTGGGCTTTTGAGACCCACGACCGGCCTAGGACTCCCAAGAGGGGTTCTAGATCCTTCTCGTCTTCTATTTTTATCCTTAGTCCTTTAATGTTACATTTAACGACCGTTAACCAAACTCCGTTAAATAACAACTCTCGTTAAGTGTTTTATTCGTGATCAAATAATTAAATATAACATTTTATATATTAATTATTTATACATTGATTCTCGTACGTAATGTGTGCAATCCCGAAGTCTCGAGTTCGAATCCGGACATACGCATATTAAAATATATACATAACCTTTCATGTTTTACTTAGAAACTTTAACTTCAAGGAGCACAATGATCAACTTATTGCAACATCAATTGATGTTACACACAAACTTCAATGTCAAGAGCACATATACGTACCACATAATAAAACGGATTCTTTTTAACGAGCCGCAATCCCACATTACACGTACCATTTACTCCTTACCAGGCCATTTCTTAAAATACTCAATAAGGCCTTCTCTTAGAGGTAAGATTTCCTTAACAACTTTACAGTTGATGAAGTTTTCGGCCCATTTAACTAATTTTGGAAACTTGTCCTCTGTGATGAGCTTTACTTCTTGATTACTTCTTCCAATGCTCCAACCCAATAGGCTAAAAATCGTGAGAATATCAACCGGGTTAATGTTGAAGCCTCCAAAGAACTTGGTACCTTTGACTTTGAGTTCATTTTCTAGTATTTGAAGTTGCTCACAAGCTTCGAGAAGAGCCTCGCCGCTCACCATTCTTTGAGAAAAACTTTGATTACCGCAGAGCGCTTGAACAAACCATCGTAATGTAGAATTAGATTCATTTACATTATAAAGGAAACAATTTTAAATCACAAAGAAAAGAGAGCTAGAATTTCATTACTAAATCACATCAAGGACAAATATGTGAAATTGTCAATTAATTATCATAAAATATGTTGTCGCATCGATTATTAAGAGAATGCAAAAAACCAACATAGTCAAGGGACATAGATAAGTTGGTATTACTAAAAGTAGTAAACCAATGATAATTAAGATAAAACAAAATTGATTACCTTATCATCCATAAATTTAGCCCAAAATCGAGCAACAGACTTCTCATAAGGATCCTGAGGCAAAACAGGAACACCTTTCCAGACATCATCAATGTACTCAATGATCAGAAGTGACTCAGATATCGGATTTCTATTGTGAACCAACACGGGGTACCTGCTTATGAACAGGATTGTACTTAAGAAGATCGGCACTCTTGTTGCTTATATCTTCTTCAATGTTTTCATACTTTATTCCCTTCATATCCAAAGCGATTTTCACTCTGCAAACGTATAGACTTGTTGCATAGCCATACAACTTCAGTTCATCCGTCATTTTCAGTGAACTGGTTAAATAACCAACACTTAAATTTAGAATATGGTTCCAAAATGATTTGTGTATGAATCATATATGTAGTTGTTTAGGTAAAAGGTATACGCATAATGCATGCACACATTAGATATAGATAAACCACTTGCACCCTGCACCAACTTCCTAATATAATGTCCTCGGACAGAACTCTCGGATAGAACACTACTTGTGGTTGAATTTTAAAATCCAATAAATTTCATTTTGTCAAACTTATTTTGCTGTTAAGCTTGCAAAATGCATACTTACAAATAAAAGATAAATGTACTCGTATGTATACACATATATAGAAGAAAATGGAGAAACTTTTAGGTTAAATATCATCTCGACTCAAATTGAACTATATATCATATAAAATCCGTCCTTGGAGTCTTTGGCATCTACTTCTTATTTCTCTTTAAAGCTCCTAAAAGCATGATATCATATTTTGAAAAGTCGAGGAAAAATTTCTTTTGGGGTGATGTTTGAGACTCAAATAAATTTACATGGATTGCTCAGAAAAAGTGTGGAAAACTAGAAGGGGGGTTGAATAGTTTTACCAATTTAAAACTTCCTTTTAAATATTTAGATCAACTTACGTCAATCCATTTGGTTGTTTATGTTGGACATTGATAGATAGATATATAAACGTGTAATGAAAGATAAAGAGTAAGAAGTACATCACCACGACACAAGTTATTTATAGTGGTTCGGCTACAAGGACACCTTCCTTGCCCTACCCACTCCCCGAGTCACCTACTCGAGAGTTCAGAACACTACACCAACTCCTTATGGCGGAGAAGCCTTCACAACGTCCGCTTAACCTTTTTCGGTACAAAGCTAAATACCGAGTTCCTTCACACCAAGGCGAACCACACCTATCACAACGTCGCCTACCCTTTATACGGTGCTAGGCTAACCACCAAGTTCTTTCACACCAAGGAGAACTAATCCTATCACAACGTCGCCTACCCTTTATTAGGTACTAGGCTAAGCACCTAGTTCCATTACTATGGAGGAACTACTACCCTTCACAACACAACACCTAATATCAAGGAGATCCACTCCTTGTTACAACACAAACAAGGATATCACCATCCTTGGAAATAAACAAATACTTATATATATAACGATGCACCTCATCGATTCTACGACCTAGGCATTCTTCCCAAATGCTACTTGATTTGATTCTTCGGCATCCTTTACTAATGCCTTAGACACAACGCTTGGCACCCTTCACTAATGCCTTCGTCTTGACACCTTTAGCATTCTTTAGTAATGCTTTGACACGGATGATCGGCATCTTTCACTAATGCTTTTATCTTGACACTTTCGGCATTCCTCACTAATGCCTTCAACCCAACATCTATGGAGAAAGTAAGAACTATCAACAAGAGAACATTAGTTATCTTGATGATGACGAAGCATGGCAACTCATGGACTTGAGGTTGCTCGTCTTCAAGAAGTGGCGATCTTTCCTTTAAGAGGAACCTAGAAGATCACACAAAAACAAAAGACAAACTACATAGATCACTTGGATCTGAGGTTAGAGGGTTACAATACTTGGGAAGTATGTATGTAAAAGTGTTGATTAGAAAGGAATAAATGGCTCTCTATTTATAGAGAAAATTCTCATCGTTCTCCGGATCCCACGGATCCTTCCACTGGGATCCGGCTAGCACAAAGCAGGGATCCGTGGAACGCCTCCTCTTGCCCATGGGTATTTTGGTTATGGGTCATGGGTCATGCGTTATGGGTTGATCCATGGTTTTCTTTCTAGATACAATGTATCTTAAGTATACAATGAACTTGGTTAAGTGGTATATATAAAACCATGGGTTATGGGTCAATACCATTTGCTAGTTTTTACCCATTTTAGTATATACATGTTTTTACCCATTTTAGTATATCCTAACCCAATATGTAAACACTAGTTGTTGTACATATGTATTTCAATCATAAAATCACTTATACTTGTTTTAGTGTTTTATGTGAAAACGTAAGTGTGTTAGAAAACTATTAACTCAAACTATTTACGTATTCTATTTGTTTCGTTAAAATGATTTTACGTTTGTTATCGACAAAACATTGAAGATCGTAAAATATAAATAAACGTTTTACGGCTTATTTGTTTTAACAATCTCCCTTTTGTTGATGACAAAACATAAAATTATTTTAAGGAAAAGCTAAAATTGTAAAAGTTTGAATTTAGTTTTTACTTTCTTCTCCCCTTTTGTCGAAACAAAAGTGTTAAAAGAAAGTAACACAATTTTATAAGAAAAGGTATGTAAAAAATAAAGAGAGCAAGTGACGGAATGGTACTCGCCTTAACTCCCCTTGACGAGTCCATCCCTTTGAAAGGCGTCAAGGACATGACGTAAAATAAACTAATTGTGTTTGCAATTATGTTTGCAAATGGTTCGCCTAAGTGACGAAACGTGCTCCCCTTGAAGATTGCAAAGTTGCAATGGGGTGTCATGAAGTATATTCCAAGATCGGATTAAGTTGCAAATGTTTTTGCAATTACTTTTGACAAAAAGCTCCCCTAGCTTTATGGTGTCAAAATCTTCATGTGTTATTTTGAAAATTTACAAAGTAAAGGTTAGAAAACAAGAGTATAGTGCATAATTTCCTGCAAATAAAACTCAAGTTAGTAGAAATTTGTGCTTCTGTACCACGGATCCTACGGTTCCCTTAATGGAGGGATCCGTCTAGGCATTTTGGAGGGATCTGGCTGTCTGTTGACAGTTTCTTCAGCAATGAGAGTGTTTCAATCAATGCTAATGAAGTAGTATATGAAATATCAAGCACAACACATAAAGCACATAACAATTATGGCGTATAGATATTCATTCAATAAAAAACAAGAGATGATCGACCAAATCTAAAACTAAGAGAATGAACTAGCCATACAAGTACTACTAATGCTAATGAGTTACCCAAACTCTAGATTCAACTAAAAAGCTTAATGATGATCAAGAATGAGATAGGGTTCCTAAATATTCTAAGTTTGAGCTTGTGACTTATGATGCTCATTGTAGTTTAGGCTTATTGACCTCTTCGAAACGTTCGAGGAGGTGATAAAACATGAAACGTTGCTCTTCACGTAGTTCATGTATCAACCTTTCAACATGTTTACAATGATAGCAATCCTTATCGTGGTTTTGAATTTTTTGAAGTGGAAGTTCAAGCGAAATGGGTTGAGGATCTTCAAATGAAGAAGGAATTGGTGGAGGCTCATTAAGTGATGGCTCTACAATGTTTGAGGATGGAGGTAAAGAAGCATCAACTTCCATGTGATCGGGTGGTTGCCTTTGATGTCTTCTCATAATCTAAAATGGACTATTGGGGGGAATGAGAGAGTTTGATGTTGGAGCAAGTGTTGATTTAACACTTTGATTTTGTTGTTCACCCTTTTCAAGTGAATTTGTTGGTAGTGGTGGAAGATGAGATGGCCAAGGAGGTAAGTCTTCTACATTGTGAGAATGTGGAGATGATTGTGAGGTGGCTCTAGGCACTAATGATGTTGGTTGAGTTGTGGAGGGTGAAATCCTAGTGAGAACAATCTTCTTGGGGATTAGCTTGATTGGTTTCCTTGGTGTAGGGAAATCCTAGCATTAGTGGACTTAGGAGATGATTCGGTTGAGGAAACTTCGTGTATGATCCTAGCAAGTTTCTTGGGTGGTTCTTGAGTGGATGAGTTAGCACTAGGAGCCTTTCTCATGATAAAAATGACTAAGGGAGATGGTTGTAATTGTTGATAATTATGTTTATGTTTGATGACTAAAGTGTTCTTAGCAACATGGCTTATAAAGGGAAGAACTTGTCAAGTGCATTTAAGACTTAAGCCACTAAGATTCTTGGAAATGTGATGATTAACATGCACAAGGTTGAAGTTCAGAGTTTCACTGTTCTAGGAACTCATTTAAGATGAGATGGAGTGTTTGAGTTAGGAAGATGAGTTGAGATGATTGTTTTAGCAATGTTAGACATAAACTGTCACCCGAATCCCACGGTTCCCTCCTTGGAGGGATCCGGCTAGGCTAATCCTGGGGATTCGGCTCTCAGCAGTTATGACAGGTTTGAAATGAGGTTTCTAGAAGCTAAGGCCTATCTTATTTTGAGTGTTTCAGTTCTCCTAGGTGTTTTAAGATGTGAGGGTACTTGAATGATCAAGTGTAATAAGTGTTATAGCAAATGATTGCTTCTTATTGAAAGGAGATGGGACAATATGACTACCAATGGATGTCCAAGAATAACACTAAGAGTTTTGGTGGTGTCAAGTCATAATAAATGATCCTAGTGATCAGATTTAAGCTTGAGGTGAAATTTGAAAATTTCTTAAAAATCACAAGAATTGAAAAACTAATTTTTGTCTCACTTTGAGATAAAAATGATTAAAAACAATTTCCTAAAATTGTTTAATTAGTCCACTTAAGTATTTTGAAAGATGAGAAACAGTTTGTGAGTATTGAAGCGAAAATATGGTGGGTTTTGATGTGTTGATAAATCAAGAGGCATTTTGACTAAGATCTTAAGTCTTTAGTGAGTCTAAAACTTTCTCATCCTTGAAGTGGTTTTAGTTGGATTCTAAAATCATATACTTAGCTAATGCGATGTTATCTAGAAAGTTATCTTGATGCAATGAATGCAGTATTGCTGATATGATGTCACGGATCCCACGGTTCCCTCAAAGGAGGGATCCGACTAGGCTAATCCTAGGGATCCGGTATCTCGCAGATCGTAATCTTCACTGTAAATGATGTGCGATTTTGCATACTAATAAATCTATAAACAAGGCAATAAGAACAAGCATGTCATCACAAAACACCACTTATAAAAGCATGATAAAGTAACAATATCCAAATTACCATAAACCAAAAGTGCTAAACGTAATCATCCAAACATAAAATAAAGGAAAACAAGCACATTCCTATTGTCTCTTTCATCAATCCTTTCTTTTCCTTTTGACGGCTTAGTGAAGTTGTAAGCGAGGTTTTGAATCATGCCCTCAATTGTTTAAATTCATGGTCTTGTTTGGAATGGTTGGAAGTTGTTCGTAGTAGTCAAAGGGTTCTAATTTGATGTTGGCTATGGGGTCGACATCTTCCTCATCTTCATCTTCTTCTTCACCGCCGAGGAGTCCGAGAGGGCTTTAGGTTTCTTTCCATTGACCTTGAAGCGTTTAGAGGGTATTTTGGTAAGAGGTACCATTACATGATCGGCAAAGAAATGATCATTGTTGATAGGGATGGTTGCAATGCACTAACATACTTACAAAGTCGTGTTAGGAGCATACCATATGGAAGTACCATGTTGAAGCTTTGAATACCCGACCATTCTCCTTACCATGTAATAGGCGAGATTAAATGGCTTTTGGTGGATAAGACAATAGATCATTTGCACAAGACATGCGTTTGGATGATCTTTGTTTCCAACTAGGCTTATGACGTTTTCCTAAGGATTTCTTCCCATTTTCTAAACATGGGATGGATTTGAAAAGTTCCATTTGAAAGGGATTACGGTGAATGAGCTTCTTGTTTCATCGAAACGGATTGGTCGGCTCTTATTTTAAAAATGGTGTCTTGGATGGTTTCGGGTTCATCAAGAGGAGTATGGTACATTGGTTTAGGATCAAGTGCAAGGTTTTGAGTGTTAATTGCCCAATCTTGAGAGTACATACAAATTCCTTCACAAGGAATGCGAAGAATTTGAGCAAAGGTGTTGAGAGGAAGAGTGAAGTTTTGTTTATTGATGATGAAAGCGATTGAAATGCTATCATCGATGTTTCGAATGATCCTAATGCTTCTATAAAATTCAAAGATAAAGACCGGACAAATTTGTTCATCAATGTCAAGAAGACAATCAAAATTGATTGCTGAGAAGACTTGACGAATGTCGGTATCTTCAAGGAAACATTCCTTGATTACACGACCTTCGTGGATAAGTCGTTTTTCGAGCTTTTTGAAGACCTTGCGGTCGATTTTTGAGAATTCCTCATTACGATAATAATGAGTAAGGTAGTGAACAGTATCATGATGATCTTGTTGAGTAGCTTTAGGAATGGTTGGTCCTAAAAACACAAATTTTCCAATTAGGTAAAATTAGTTGTGGTGGGTTTATGGTTTTGATTTGTATTAACAATGTTGTGAACACAATGTGATCTTAGTTATGTTAAAAGCCCCTTTTCATGATTAATTTTGAAAACCCTAATTAAACTAATTGATTAGAGATTTGTGAAACCATAAACCCTAGAATTAGGATGATGGGAATTAGAACAAGTTAATATAATTACTTACAATGGTGTTCTAGGAATGAATACTTGAGATAATGGAATCCAATGAGGATGAAATCAGTGGTGTAGTCATTTTTGTGTTATGTGGGTAGAGGGAAAAGATCAGTGTTTATTTTTTTGAAAGCGTATAATTGAGTTCTGTTCCACGGTTCCTCCGGATCCTTTGTATTTGGGATCCGGCTAGTACAACTAGAGGGATCCGGCAACTGTGGACAGAAAAATGGTTGTTTGGCATTATTTTTGTAGTAGGCTTATAAATTAGCTTACTAAAAAATAGTTTGGAGGTATTAGATGATGGTTGTCTTTGGATGATGACTTATGATGAATCACATATCAAGGGTTCATATGTGACGACGGCGTTAGTTTGACGAATCAAAAGGATTACCATTCTCGATGATGAAAAAGACGGAAAAGTGACGAAAGAGACTTTTAACGATGCTAGTGATTATTTAAACAAAGAAAACTATGAAGTAAATTGAACTCATGTAACCTATCTAATGAAAATTAAAACATACCTCTATGCTTCTTGGTTTGGCATAATACCAAAACTACTTCATGAGCTTTTAAAGTAATCCTTTGTACTTGGTGTACGTAAGTTGTGATTACTTTTTAGATCCTTCCTTGAATGTTGACTTCATTATTCTTGAATGAAGATTTTGAAGAGATTCTAGCATGAAGTTTTCTTGAAAACAAAAGTTGTTAGAATGATCTATCAATGTCCAACAAAATGATTTAAAGGGAAAAAAAATATGACCTTAAAAAAAATCCTTCTTTGTAGTTTTCAAACATACATGGATCGTATCAAGTTTTTAAAGTACAACATACTCTAAGAAACTTGGTAACGAAGCTCTGATGCCAATTGTGGAAAACTAGAAGGGGGGGTTGAATAGTTTTACCAATTTAAAACTTCCTTTTAAATAGTTAGATCGACTTATGTCAATCCATTTGGTTGTTTATGTTGGACGTTGATAGATAGATATATAAACGTGTAATGAAAGATAAAGAGTAAGAAGTACATCACCATGACACAAGTTATTTATAGTGGTTCGCTACAAGGACACCTTCCTTGCCCTACTCCACTCCCCGAGTCACCTACTCGAGAGTTCGTAAACACTACACCAACTCCTTATGGCGGAGAAGCCTTCACAACGTCGCTTAACCTTTTTCCGGTACAAAGCTAAATACCGAGTTCCTTCACACCAAGGCGAACCACACCTATCACAATGTCGCCTACCCTTTATACTGTGCTAGGCTAACCATCGAGTTCTTTCACACCAAGGAGAACTAATCCTATCACAACGTCGCCTACCCTTTATTAGGTACTAGGCTAAGCACCTAGTTCCATTACTATGGAGGAACTACTACCCTTCACAACACAACACCTAATATCAAGGAGATCCACTCCTTGTTACAACACCAACAAGGATATCACCATCCTTGGAAATAAACAAATACTTATATGTATAACGATGCACCTCATCGATTATACGACCTAGGCATTCTTCCCAAATGCTACTTGATTTGATTCTTCGGCATCCTTCACTAATGCCTTAGACACAACGCTTGGCACCCTTCACTAATGCCTTCGTCTTGACATCTTTAGCATTCTTCAGTAATGCTTTGACACGGATGATCGGCATCTTTCACTAATGCTTTCATCTTGACACTTTCGGCATTCTTCACTAATGCCTTCAACCCAACATCTATGGAGAAAGTAAGAACTATCAACAAGAGAACATTAGTTATCTTGATGATGACGAAGCATGGCAACTCATGGACTTGAGGTTGCTCGTCTTCAAGAAGTGGAGATCTTTCCTTTAAGAGGAACCTAGAAGATCACACAAAAACAAAAGACAAACTACATAGATCACTTGGATCTGAGGTTAGAGGGTTACAATACTTGGGAAGTATGTATGTAAAAGTGTTGATTAGAAAGGAATAAATGGCTCTCTATTTATAGAGAAAATTCTCTACTGTTCCCCGGATCCCACGGATCCCTTCCACTTGGGATCCGGCTAGCACAAAGCCAGGGATCCGTGGAACGCTCCTCTTTGCCCATGGGTATTTTGGTCATGGGTTATAGGTTGATCCATGGTTTTCTTTCTAGATACAATGTATCTTAAGTATACAATGAACTTGGTTAAGTGGTATATATAAAACCGTGGGTTATGGGTCAATACCATTTGCTAGTTTTTACCCATTTTAGTATATACATGTGTTTACCCATTTTAGTATATTTAGTTTAAGTATATAACCCAATATGTAAACACTAGTTGTTGTACATATGTATTTCAATCATAAAATCACTTATACTTGTTTTAGTGTTTTATGTGAAAACGTAAGTGTGTTAGAAAACTATTAACTCAAACTATTTACGTATTCTATTTGTTTCGTTAAAATGATTTTACGTTTGTTATCGACAAAACATTAGAAGATCGTAAAATATAAATAAACGTTTTTACGGCTTATTTGTATTAACAAAAAGGTACGTTCCACCTCAACTTGTGGTGATCTTGGGATTTGTAGTCTCCAAATTTCTAATTTGTCTATGGTGGTGATGGCGTTTTCACCATGAACCTAATTCCTTATGAAGGAATGTGATCACTTTAATCCATGGCGACAAGGGTGGCATTAAGCCACTCTTTGTTAGCCGTAGTTTGTGTAGTTGGATTATATTTTGTATTGAGCTAAATCATGGCTTCTATATTAGTCTATGTATCTCTATTTATATGCCTCGACTCAATGATTAATGACATATCGACATTTACACACTTACATGGTATCACAGCCATAGCACCGATCCATAAACCCTAAAACTCTAAAAAAATCTATCTTTCTACACACCATCGCTATTATCTTTTTCTTCTCCTGTTTGTGATAATCGTTGTAATCTGTGTTACCAGTCGTCACTAGTTGTGCATCTAAAGGTCGATCTTTGGTATTTATTGGTTACCAGTCGACATATATTCTGCTTAAGTTGATTGGGAGGTTTTATGATTACCAGTCGACGTGTTTTTGTTTGTTACTGTTGGTGTTTGTGATTACCAGCCGATCGTTGTTCATGTAGTTGTGATTTCAAAATTTGGTTATTACGTGTGTTTCAAGTCACTCATTCGAGCCCTAACCCTAATATTGTTTACGTACCCTAATCAATCATTGTTGGGTTTCAAAGACTTCTAGATATTGTTGTTGCTTATATAGTTAAAACTGCTCATGGTGATCAATGAATTATACTCTAAGTATGTTAATGTTGTTGGTTATGTGTTACTGTTGCTTGTTGAAGATTAAGACTGCTAGTGTATATAATTCTTTGAAAGGAAAATTCTAAGAATGCATTTTTCGCTCAAGGTGTCATCACTTTTAGAAAAAAAAGTTTGGGTATTTCAAAATAAACTTTGAGACTTGCGACTTTATCCTTCCAATGTAATAGTGACACGTGTCTGACAGTTTTGAGTCCAATCATTTCGTACCTATGAATTTTAGTCGACTAATATCCGGCGACCTTTTAAGATTCATGCGATTTTTTTTTTGATATTTTCGAGAAAAAGTCAAACTTTAAAAAGTAATATTTTATTCCTTTTGCTCCTTCCCAATGTCGGCGACTTAAGCGAATTAATTTTAGCGGTTTTGGCCAAATAGTATTTTGTACTTTTCCCAATTTTACACCACGGTAAAAATACTTTTACTTATCACATATCTTTCCTAACCAATGAATTAGAATAACACATACATTACACCCCATTACAAAATTACTCCTACAAGTCAAGAACATCGTCTTCTCGAAATCTGCAAAAAAATGTTTCGTATTCGGGTATGTTTTTATGTTTATATATATAAATTGTTCGTATATTTGTTTTCCCTTATTTATTTGAAATTAATCATGTTTAATAGTAGTTTTGCAACAACAATTATGTTTAGGTTACAAAATTGTGTTTGGGTTTGTAATTTATCGGTGTCCGAGATGTGATTCTTTGTTGTTCTACCTTTTGAAAGTATACTTGGCATTTGTTACAAAATTGTAGTGTGAGGCTTGGATGGTGAATGCGGTTTGTTACTCCCTTATATGTTATTAAGTAGAGTATTTTTATTTTATTTTATTTATTTATTTTATTTTTTCATTTGTAGGAATATGAGGTGAAAATCATCATCGAGTAAACCAAACTACTTTTCTTTAATAAAATCCAAGTTGGATAAAAATCGAAGGAAGTTGTTTAGGAAACTTGTTTGGTAAATGGTTGGACCTTTCTTATTTTGACCACGAAGCACATATGATAGATTATGTTTTACAAAACAATGTTATCCGAATGAAAACCATTATGATATGCCGATTGTATATTATATTGATGACCGTCCCTTCATTTCGATCGTCGAGTTTTCGCTTATCCTTTGGTTTTAATTTTGGAAAAGTAAGTTTTGAAAAATATGGATCTGGACACATCAATTTTATGTCAAGGGTTTTCCCAAAACATTCGAGGTTCAAAATTACAAACTTAGATATTCTTGGCCTAATTGAGGATGAAGAGGCATTTGGTATCATATCGACGAAGATGCGATCGTCTTTGTCTATTGTTAGCTTTGGAGGTTATCTTCATGGGCGATTATTGGTTCGGGAAGTTGATGTTTCTCTCATGCGATTAGTTGAAAACCTAGATGATTGGGATGCCTTTCCATGGGAGAGCATATTTGGAGGCATTTGTATGATGAAATTTTGGATGTTGCGAGATAAACACAAGTGGGATTTCCTTCAAGGTATTAACAAAGACCACAAATTTGTTCCAACCTATACCTTTGTCGGGATTCGTTTGGGCTTTCAAGGTTAATATTTTATATATCAATATAAACTGGATTCATTTTGTGTATCAATATTTTATGCTATTATTTTTATTGAAATTCCAAAATCCGTATAGATTTGGATCTTGGAGTCTTTTGAAAGAAGCATTCTATGGTGGAATAAAGTTCACGATATTATGCCAAGAGGAGTAAGCGTGGTCAAAGAATACACCCTTCAAAAGATCGATTATAAGTTTCTTTTGGAAAGGTAAAAGTAATATATAAAATTTTCTTATTAATGCAATCTTTTTTCTACATTAATGCAATCTTTTATTGAACATTATTATTTGTTTTTAAGGATTGAATCTGTTAAAGAACCGACACCGACAATTCTTTGAGAGGAGATCGATTGGTATATAAAGTTTACGGCATTTTCCATGATTACATACCTAGAACTCCACCGTGAAAACAACACATCTCTGACAGTGGTTGAAGAAGATGGCGCGACATAAGCGTGGCAAGGCGAAGGAAACATTTACCTATTATACGCGGGGTGAAGCGATATAATAGAGATCAAGATAACACAGGATCGTGTTATTACTGAGAGTTAAATAAGCGTTTGTTCAAACTTGAGACAATTATTCGAGTTATTTAAGCATTTGTTCAAACTCATATACCCATCAATAATCACACGAATCGATAATAATATCGTCCCTTTTTGGGTTCTTGCTCGAGAAAGAAATGGGGTAATATATCCTTCTTTTTTTATCGTATATATACTTTGACATTATCGAAGCGCTAGCGATGGATTGAAAACCACTAGCGGTGCTTTCATATACTCTAGCGATGGATACACGAAATTTACAAAACGACCCTTCAAGTATTATCGGGAAGGCATTAGCGATGGATTGAAAACCTCTAGCAAGGGTTTCATATACTCTAGCGATGGATACGAACTTTACAAAAGCGCCTTCAAGTATTATCGAGGCGCTAGCGGTTGATTGAAAACCACTAGCGATGGTTTGATATCACGCTAGCGATGGATACGAAATTTACAAAAGCGCCCTTCAATTATTATCGGGAACACGCTAGCGATGGATTGAAAACCTCTAGCGGTGGTTTCATATACTCTAGCGATGGATACACTAAATTTACAAAACGACCCTTCAAGTATCCATTATCTTTCGTATATATCCTTTTATAAATACTTATTTTCATTCTTAGGAGAAATTGGAGTTATGTAATGATCTCTGGCATCTTAGTGCAGTTTTGTGATGAGCTTAATCATGATTTTCTTGACTTGTTTGAGTCAAGTCGGTCAAGCATTGATACTAGTTCATCGGTAGCGGCTAGATGAATTTTCGATGGCGATCTTGCAAAGGTAATGTACAAAATCGGTAAACAAGTGTAAAACTCTTTCCGTAGCATAACATATCATAATGATAGGTTATTTATAAGCGCGACGAATTTATTATCCAAGAAGAATTAATGTTGCGACATGAAGAATTAGAAAGTGCCGGTTAAAAAGCGTGATTGATGCAACAAGAGAAGAGGTTGAGGATGGAAGAGGACAAGTTGATAATGAGGGAAGAGGAAAAGAGGTTGCGGTATGAAAATGAGCGAAAGAAAGGGAGAAGCAATCATGAACTCGGATCATATGAAAGCCCGGTGAAGCGCGTTTTGCGGTTTCAAGAGGAGTGAACAACGTTCGGGTGAAGCTAATTCGTATTATTGGACCAATGCATATCTTTGAAAAGAAAAGACGATGCTCTAGCTTACGATCCGGATATGAGTGAAAAACTTAAATTTGTCACGCCTTGGGTTGAGGTATGAAAAATACTTCTTGACAACCTTTTAAAATATATATTGTTAATGACAAATGATTATAAGTTTAATCGTTTCATATACTAGGATCTTGCACTTTGCACCAATCTTGTCAACGAGTTCATTTACAAATGAATTTGATGAATTTCTTGGACAAATAGGACCACTTAGCGCAAGTTTCCTTGGTGTGACGATGTGTGTGTGGATAGAAGGTTTTGGGAAAGTTTGGTTTGCTTAGACCCGCCTAGGAAAGGTTGGCTAAGGGATGAGGCAAGTACTCATACAAGCTGTACATCTGAAATGATTTGTTATAAAGTTTATCACACTCATTCATGTTTGAAATTCTGACACATAGAGTTGTGGGTTAATTACCTTTGGCATGTTAGGCCCGATACGGCTAATTGGGCGATGGTTAGTAGCTATTTTGTTGAAACACATTACAAAATTCTTTGCCGTTGTGGTATGCTAATGGTGAAAGATACTCTATTCCATGGTGCGGCGTTAAGCATGTAAGTAACGATATATATATACATGCCGATTAATAATCTTGATTAGCTTTTGCTATATATTGATATTATGTTTGTGACCCAAGCGTTGTAGGTTTTCATGCCGATTAATGGCGGCGCTCATTGGTTTCTTGCCCGTTTGGAGATGAACCGGCATTGTTACCTTTTATGATAGCGGTCAAACTTTTGAAGAGGAATGGCGAGTTTTATATCAAGCGAGGGAGTGTTTCTGAGGTTTGGCTATTTATTCATATGTCATAAAATTAATACATAACCGTTTAACCGACTTTTAAAACATTAGTTTTTAAGGCGAGTGCTACTTTTGTCCTGACTACAATTACACGAGGTCCTAGCACAAGCGCAAGTATTTGAGAAGAAAGGCATTGATCCGGCTAGTTATTTCATTACATTTACTATCATTGAACAAGTACAAAGCGGTAGGGATATTTGGTGATTGTGGTATTTGGGTATGTATTTTTTATACCGCTTGGCTTTTGGTCTACCATTGGATGTGAAGGATCGTATTAAATTGCGCTTTCATACCGTGAACAAATGGCTAGTTTTTTTAAACACCGTGTTTGTGTTTAGCTATGTTCTATTTTGTTGATGTATTACTTGAAACAAATTGATAACCATATGCTCCCTTGAATGGTTTTGTATTGAACATGTTGTATTATACTTGTGTTCAAGCTAAGGTAGTGACGTTGCAAATTTGTTTACTAGTAATATTTTCTATAAAAATAAGCAAAAAATATTAAACACACACCAAATTATATATACAAAGTAGGCCAAACCCATGCATGCTAGTTTACAAATCTTGTCCATTCGGTGTCGTTACTCAACATTACACACTAAGCGACTTTTTGGGAGAGTTTGACTATATCTTAGATATATCATTTGAGTATGGTTGTAATGTACTTTTTAGACACTTTTAAGCTGTTCAATATTTTGTACCTTTTGTATATTTTGTACCTACTAACCAAAACTACCCCATATTTTATCTTACATATATTTTACATTTTTCGGACTTCTACTAAATATGGCATCGAAAACACAGAATCAAAGGGTCATTATGAATTATGGTATCAAGAATGGTCGTAAGTTTGTCCATTTACTTTTCTCTATTAAATTTTATTCAACAAGGATTTTGTTTCTTTGAATTATATCCATTGTTACAGAATGTCGAAAGCAGTCAAGATCTTGGGTTTGATGTTTATCATGGCGATCTTTTTTTTACCCTTAAGTTATTTAGGTGGAGATGTTTTACATTTGAGGTTACCTAGGTTGAGTAGGTTATCGTATTCTCAAATATGTGACATCTTTGTTGAAAGAAATTAAGGAGGATATTTGGGCTTGGTATTTTGTCTTCCAATTAGTAGTGCGGAGCAAGGGTTGACCCTTGTAGAAGATGATAATGATGTCAAGAAGCGTATGACATGGTGAGCTCCATGGTCTAGTTGAGATCTATGTTTGTCATCGACCACGGGTTCATTTAGTTACTTACTATCACAAGAACTTGTCTTTTGATTCCTCGAGACGATGATCGGCGTTTAAAATTAAAAGTCACGAAAAGAAAAAAAAGATGTCGGTATGCATCGTTTGAAGAACTAATGGCATGGGAAGAAGAGGAAAAAATTCACCGACCTACCTTAGGACACCTTATATCAAGCCTTTTGTTGAAGCTAGTTTATTCAGAGGAAAGTCGAATTTGGTGGTAATAATGACCTTGAATACATTCCTCCTTGTTTAAGGACTACGGTCCGACCTTATGTGTCGGATGACTTTGAAGATTCTTGGACACGAGAACTCCTTTGTTACGAGTGTTTGTCAAGCGAGCGTGGGTTCGAGGTTAGTCCGTTAAGAGGTAAGAACCTTTTGAGCGACTTTGAGGCTGCGATAATCATGACCTTGGGATCCACATTCTACTAGTTTAATCCCATCTATTCAAAACAGCCCTTTAAAGTGTAAGAGGTTTTTAATGACATTGATGGCCTTCCTACGGTTGGAAGCTCAGCTGTAGTTCAATATGTCCAAGAAAAGTCGTTTTGAAGCGGTACCTTGAAATCTAGGAGATTATTTGATGAATTTGAAGAAGTTGGTAGTAATCAATCGATGATATGAAGGGTGATGAGGCAATCGGTTTGGTTAATGATCAAGTGATAGTTGCGATTCCACGGTGATGGTTCCATGTCATACCCGACCTCTTGATCCAAGTAATTCGAAGGTATTATGAAGGCTACCATGTGGTAGTTATTTGATCTTCGGTGGTATGTACCTGTTAAACAATTGCATGATGACTAGTTAGTGTATGTTACAAACTACACTAACTAGTCATCATGATGAAACAATTATTTTCGATTATGTGGTGAAGGCTTGTTGGTGTATGTTACAAACTAGTATGTGATGATGCTTCTACTACCATGTGTATGTTACATTGCAATTATTATGATTAAATATCTTTGATGTCTATCGGCACAACTATCTCGATAACAAAACTACAACAATCATCTCAATAAATTGTTTCATAGATAAGATTTTCCACACAACCATTACATTGTTAAAATTTAGGCGATAACATTTATTATTGAACTATTACATCCATTCAAGCAGTCTTGCTAGAACCACATCCTTCTTGATTGATTTCCTTTCCTTGAGTTTTCAAAGTACTCTTCCGGTTCTTTAATCCTTTTGCCCTTTGCCCTAACTTTTTACGGTGTAATGCCATCTTGGTTCTCCTTACGTAATATCACCATCTAGTTTTTCTTCTCGGAAAAATCTAAAGCCATTAATGGATTGTTGTATGTGTGCCATCAAATTGTCATCGACATCCTCTTTCTGTTTGGCACTTGTTCACAATTAGCTTTTCGGATAAGTTCAAAGCCATTGTGGATTGTTGTATGTGTGCTATCAAATTGTCATCGACATCCTCTTTCTTGTTTGGCACTTGTTCACAATTACCTTTTCGGATAAGTTCAAAGCCATTGTGAATTGTTGTATGTGGACTATAGAATTGTTGTATTTATGCTTATTTTGTTGACTTGTGTTTAGGCGGAAAATTATTTTGGCGGGATAATAGATAAGCGTATTTTTAACCGATATAGTATGAGCGACTTTTTAAAGCGATTTGTAAACAATAAAACCTTATCTTTTAGCTATTTTGGGCAGCTGTCAAGGTTCGTGATCCTTTATTGTGATGGTCCCCATATCAATATTATTTGTCTTTTATGTTTGAATATTCATCATCAAAATTTTAGCATTAACTAACCTTTACATGGCCATCGAGTTTGTGGTGCGACCAAACAGAAATTTTTACCCTGGGTTTCTTGAGCTTCCTCGATTTGCTGACCGTGCTTTCAATGGGAATCGTAATTTCTATTTAACTGGAATACAAAGACAACGGAAGAAAGTAAGGATTATTGGTCAGTTAGGAGGTCCCATTAGGATTGTAGGTAACAAATGGGTAGAATTTGTTCATGAAAACATGTATACGGATGTTCAAATGTTACACTTTGTACAAGAAGGTGATGACTCTTTTTACGTTACTGGCTATGATTCTAAAGGGTTGGAAGTTGAGGATTATGCTGGTGTAGAAAGTCGTCATATAAGGTTTCAGAGTTCTCGGCTGCCATACCCTCAATTTCCACAGGTTATTTATAACAACTCATTTTTTGTTTACGTTTATTTAAGAATACGTGTATTTTGGTACTGTGTATGTTATAATTGTTAATCAGCAGATGGTGTTTCAGACATTGCCCGGTAATTTTCTAGATGGTATTGGGTTGCGTGGTACTGTTGTTGTTGTTGTTGAAGGAATGGAGTTTAATGTGGATGTTACTTGGGGCTATGAACGAGGTCATGATCCTCTTGTTTTGTATGTTATGGATGATGAGATGTGGTCATTGCTCTTCAATATTCGATATTGAGTTTGGCGATGTTATTGTTTTACTAAATTGGCAAAGAATAGGTTGAATATAACCGTGTTTGGTTTTGAAGGTGGGGCAAAGATCTGAGGCGGTTTCTTGGTGTGACGCAATTGTTTTTCCACAAAATGATCTTGATAACGAAGATGGAGGTAGGCTTGAAATCTCATAATCATATTCAATAATATCATAGCATTTATCTTTAAGATTTATTTTGATATTTTTGAAGCAAGTGATGAGCGAATGCAACACATTTGCCAATGGATTGGTCACCTTGATCATTTTGGTGAAATGACGATGTCTTTCTGAAGGTCTCTTGAAATTCTTCCGTTATGTAAACTTGTAAGTTTGTGTTTTGTGTGCACTTTGTTGTCTATGCATTTATGTAATTATATATAATTTTGTAATTGTTGCACAAGGATATTCCAAACCATTTTCTTGAGAATCATCCTATGCATTTTATCAAAATGCACTTTTAGGAATGATGAAGTCGAATACATGATGCAAATTCAGATTGAGTATCATAGAGACAATCCATTCCGGGTGAATCATGTTAATGCATTAGGTGACTGGACCTACTTTTTTGAAGATTGTGAGTTTGAGCATGGAAAGATGATAAGGTTTAAGTTCATGTATGTAGAGTCATATGATGGTTTGGTGTATCCTGTTTTCCATATTTGTTAGGAAATCAGATAAGGTTAAATTTAATGTATGTAGATTGTTATGACATTTTCTCTATATATTTTGTTGGGTTACATGAACAAACTTTTCAGTGGTTAAAGAGTGTATATACTTGTATTCGATTGGACTGTTACAAATTTTAACACTTTATGGTAAGTAGGACTTTCACAACACAACCATTATGTTGTAATCCTTCATATTAGTTCATAATATCACTATTTTTCCACTACTTTTGGTAGACGTAATCTTGGTCAGCAGTTGGAGTGTCGTTGGTGTATCCTTTGCTAGGACATTTCAAACCCTTTGCTAGAGTTGATGAAACCTTTGCCGGAAGAATGATACCAATGCTTGAATTAAACCCTTTGCTAGAGTTGAAGAAACACGCTAGAGTTGATGAAACCCTTTGCCGAAGAATGAATCAATGCTTGGATTAAACCATTGCTAGAATTAAACCATTGCTAATCTTGTTGTTTAACCCTTTGTTTGTTTTAAAATCATTTATTTTAAAATCATTTTAACATAAACTAAAATTTCATTAATAATTAAAATGTTACAATGCTAAATAAAACAATCGAAATCGTAAATCATAAATCTAATCGAATGCTCCCGCATGCGAGTCATCTGACGAGTACGAGCGAGCAAATCCCTCCAACCGAGCCAAATCTTCCTCGTCTGACATCGTCTACACCATCGTCTTTGTTCTCCGATAGCTCCAACTTATTTTGGTCTTTGGCGTTGTTCGTTATATTGAAACACACCGCCACAAGTTGTCGACAACCTCGCGATCTTTGCGTGCTTGATCTTTAAAAATTTGTTGATGTGACTTTTCTTTCAATGGTAATGTCGTTGCAAATCGGTAGTTTTGTCTCATTTGTTCCTTTTCCCCTTTGCTGGTCAAACAATTTGATGGCGCTTATAATAGCGTTTTTCGAACCGCATCGTCGATATTGCATTGATTTTGAGCGTACACTTGCATATCTTCAACGAGAATGGGGAGGCGGCAAGCCATATTAAATCTTGTGGGAAGTATTTTGATCTTCAATTGTTTGAAATTGTGTGTTAAAAATGTGTTTGGTGAAGTTGGTATTTATAGGCGGTAAAATTGTTTTGAAAATGTTTATTTTTTTTTTTTTTTTTTTTTTTTTAATATTTATTGACCAAGCGGTTGTTGCTTTTAGGGAAATATTTATTGCATACATTTATCGACAAGCGTAATGTACTATCACATATCCCAAAATATTACGAGCAACTTTCGAGCAAAAGCGCCTTTTTCAATTTAGCGATTTATGATCGCTAATAGTTTGTCTTTTATCTTTTGTTCCCATTCACTTCCTACCGACCAGAACCCTATCTTCTTAATAATCTAATACAAGCTGTCGTTTTCGTTCGATTATTAAAATTGAATTGTCTTGAAAGGTTCGTCATACTTTATTGTCATGGTCCCCATATCAATTTTGCCTATATTTAATGTTTCAATATTCGAACCTAATTAGGGTTTACATTTCAAATTATTTTACTTTTTAAAGTATTGTATTTTACGTGTTCTGTGTGAGGATGGCACCTATTTGGAGTTCGGATCCTCGTTACTGTTTGGCGTTCATCTTTTGGGGAGTTTTATTTCCAACCGTTGAGGTATGAAAATGGGGTGTTTTTATTGGAGTTTGTCCAAGGATAGGAAGGTGGACTATAATAGTATGTGCCGGTTTACGAAAGAACATCTTGAGCTAAATTTCCATTCGTTGTTTTACATTTACCACAATGTCAATTAGAGGTAGGATTGAAACTAATAGAGTGCGATAGGGATGTGGGCGCCATGTATGACCTTGCGATCGATATGGGAAGTTGATGATGTATATGGCACATAATCCCCAAAACTTATTTGATTTTATTATCAAAATCTTAACTTTTGTGATTACGAAGATGATTATACAACCAAATTGATTATACATGGAAGAAGATTAAAAGATGCAAGCAATATGACATATGATGAGCTTATTGCTTGGGCTGAAGAAGAAGCAAGCGTCCTTATTGATGTTGATGTCGATATGTCTGTTAGCCATAGGGATGTAGTTGCTAAGCCTAAGGTTAAGCGTAAGTTGGTTTTCATTGAAGAGCAAGATAAAGCCTTTGCAGGCGATCGATAAAAAAATTAAGGTGGTGCAAAAAAAAAAAAAAATAAAAAAAATCAAATCAACGCTATTTCTGAGCTGTTAGATTCTACTTTGTGACACATACATCTAATAAACCAGGCGATATATGTGTCACAAAGTAGCATTTAGCAGCCCAGGAATATCGCGGGTTTTTTTTTTTTTTTTTTTTTTTTTGGGATTTTGTTTATAGCGAGACACTTATATTTTACAGTGCGTTAAAGTTACAAATTAATTCATATCACACTTACCACGACACGTATCCATATCGATTATACTTTTTTGATGGTGTAGGTTATGTTTTCAACACTACGTTACAAGCCGACATATCAGCGGAGCATGTTATAACACGGTATGTTCCACAAAAGTACTTAGACAAACATAAATAAGTAAGTGCATATATATCCAACAAAATTAACCTTAATTGGTTTATAGAACATCCATAAGCGTAAAATAAACATCATACATTCCTAACCATATACTAAACTCAAAACATATATGAAGAAACCGATTCGATTACACCATACACTTGAGCTTCTCAATGAATGACATAAGCTCCCTTGTTAAACACGCTTGTTCACAACCTTCACCAACATGTTAGCAATGTACGCCAAATCTTCATTTTGCAAAATATTCAAGCTGTGAAATACTTTGCACACATGAATCAAAGGGATACAAAAGCTCGCAACTCTGCAATCACGAAATCCTCTCGGTAACACGAGACCTAATATCTTGGGCTTTTTGGTTAGTGCAGCCGTCACCCTAGTGTGACAACCTCCTACTAAACTTCTCCACCATCATGTCTCTAACGAGACTAGAACCAGCATGATGACTAACTCTGGCGAAAGGCATTTTGTAGTCATTTTCTTCTTTTGGTTTCTTTTTGTTTTTGTTTTTTTTTTTTTAACAAAGCAATGATTAAGATAGCTCTTTGGTTTATGTGTGTTTTATATTAGTTATAAGGTCTTGATTTGATAGCCACGCATAGTTATTATGGCATTTTGACTTATAAGCCATATTGATTTGATTTGATAGCCAACTTGAACCAAAATAAGTATACTACACTACTTGATGAATTTGTTTACTTGAGGAAATGTTGAACCTTTGTTTCTCTTTAATTTGTGGGTTTACTTGAGGAGGCGTGTTTAAGCGTATTACAAGCGTGCATGGACTCACAATAGTTGTATTGCTAAATTGTATATTCGACAATTGTATTTAAGTGGGCTACTTTTATATGTCTTTATTTAGTTTAGTTCCTTTATTTTAAATTGTTGAGCGATATTTTATAAGCATGTATATCACCCAGTATGTAGAAGAAAGTATGATGTTTATATGCAAAAGACATTTTGGTACCCAAAATATATATGCAATAAGACATGTGTTTAATAGTACTATCACGTAATCCAATATATTACGGCGACATTTTTAAGCGCCTTTTTCTTCTTATCTATTCGCCCACTATCACATGAAGCCCAACAATAACTCTACATTTAGGGCCCCTACATTTATTTACAAGTCAAATGCAAATCTTTTCCACTTTGAGGTCAAACTAAAAAGTATTGTCACACAAACCAATGTATGCATCATGTCAAGTACTTTCACATAAAATTTACAAAACGACCCGCATATGGTACATTAAGAGGAAGGCGCTAGCGGTGGGTTGAAGACCACTAGCGGGGGTTTCATAGGCGCTAGCGGTGGATATCTAAAATTTACAAAACGACCCCCATGTGGTACATTAAGAGGAAGGCGCTAGCGTGGGTTGAAGACCACTATCGGGGTTTCATAGGCGCTAGCGGTGGATATCTAAAATTTACAAAACAAACCCCCATGTGGTACATTAAGAGGAAGGCGCTAGCTAGTGGGTTGAAGACCACTATCGGGGTTTCATAGGCGCTAGCGGTGGATATCTAAAATTTACAAAACGACCCCCATGTGGTACATTATCGATATCTAAAATTTACAAAACAATTTCCCATGTGGTCATCGGTCAAGTACAAGAAAGAAGGAAAATCACGTGCTTATATTTACGACTTACATTTTTTTAAAATAATTTGTAATATAAGTGTAAAAAAGGAGTTTTTTATTGAACCATCGTAATTCTAAAATTTATTTAATAAAATGAGTGCTTTAAAATTCTAACTCAGAAACCATTTTTTTAAGAGTTACATTTATACACAAACAATAATCAACACCAGTTTATCAAAAAAATATGTAGGTTGCTAACAGCAAATTTTGTACACCATTAATATATAGAGAAAAAAATTTGTAAACGATTTTACAAGCTTCAAACAAATGATGCTAGGTTGCCTTTTTGAGGCATCACTTTATCGTCAAACCAAAAAGATATACAGTTATAAATTAGCTAATTGTTTAAAAGTGTATTATATTTATCATTATTTGTAGTTGTGTGTATCATTATTCGAATCCGATTATTCCATACACATTTTTTTGAATTTTGATTATTTTGCGTATCGATTCTTAAAAATACTTGATTCGAGTTTTTTGTTATTTTTTGTGTAGCGATTCAAGTTTTTTGTTATCGAATAACGTATTTTTTGGAATCGAATCAAAATTTGAAAAGGTGACGAAATAATCGGATTCGAACAATGATACACCCAAGGTACAAACGATGACAAGTATATACATTTTTTAACCGGCTAACACATTTTATATATACAACTATAGCTTGTTGGTCAAATCGTTTACAAATTTTTCTCTCTATATATTAATGGCGTACAAAATTTGCTCCGAACAACCTACATAATTTGATAAACTATTGTTGATTATTGATTGTGTATAAACGTAGCTCTTTAAAAGATGGTTTTAAGTTAGAATTTTAAAGCATACCACACTTCCTTAAATATATTTGAAAGTACTCATTTTGTTAAATAGATTTTAAAATTACAATGGTCCAATAAAAACTACGTAAAAAATCTTGCCCACTATCCCATGAAGCCCAACAATAACTCTACATTTAGGGCCCCTACATTTATGTCAAGTACTTTGAGAAGTGTAAAAAGTATTGTCACACAAACCAATGTATGCATCATGTCAAGTACTTTCACATAAACCGATGAATTCAAGCGACCTTATTAACGCGCCATTTTCATCTTACCAACTTAAACCGAGTAGACAAACATATTTTGTTTTAGTAACCAAAATTGGATACAAGGAATTATGAGGTTGATATTTTATTTTATGTTTTATTTTAATTATATCGATTATGCGATATAATTTTGCTTTTTAATTCAACGTCAATGTAGGTTGTTTTGTAAAACACAAAACCCAATCAAAAGAGAAGAGATTGCGACGGTAAGGTTGCGTTTAGTTGAGGGAAAACACCCTTGTTTTTCACAAAATGTTTTGTGGAAAACAAGGAACACAGAGATCGCGTTCAAATTAACAAGGAAATTTACAAAACAAATTTTAGTTGTTTTCCTTGTTTTCCTTTGTAACCCTCAACCCTCCCTCCCTTTCTTCAAAACAGAAAATAGAAACATCAACTAAACGCGTTTTCTATATTTTCAAGTGTTTTGCGGAGATTAATTCTCCTTCCAAATTTTTACAAAACTAGAGATAAAAAATAAGAGAAATTGTTTTCCACCAACTAAACGCACCCTAAATATATTGAGTGTTCTTGTGCCACCAAACTCATATTAAGTTGCCTTAAACCTTGCACCGCCTATATAACGAGACCCCAATGCACACTTATCTCTTCACAATATCCCCAAATCTTCTTCACAAACCCTAAATTCTACCACAAACCCCAAAATGCCATAAACCATAATTCACCACTAAAACCATGAATACTAAACGGAGGTTGTAAATCGAACCTCTTCTCCATCATCATCATCATCATCATCCGGTGATTTCCTTGAGTTCTTTCCATATCCTTATGATCCTCTACCTAAAAATCACCTTTTCTCCCATCATCGGAAGATGATAGTGTAGAGAATCAAGTGTATCTGCGATGATTCGATGACTACTATAAGGAGGAACATCTTACTCCCAACCTCCGGCACCTCTGCCTCAATGCGGGGCCTCGAGCAAGCAATCCGCCACTTCCTATGGGTGGAAAGGTGGTGCTTGGTCTTCACACACTGGATTTGGTGCATCAACACACATCGCATAGAAGAAATGCTAGGGAAGGGTGGATGGGTTGCATTTTGGTTGAAATACATGGAGGAAGCACAAAGGAGACCTTTATTTTCTCCATCATCAACGTTTTCATCAATCCATCCTTCATACTTTTGACCCTTAGCATCTTCGTTATAGAAGTCTTGTAGCTCCGACCATCGGGATAGAGCGAATGGGTGGTTATGCGAGACTTCACAAGCATTAATCCGGCATTTAGTGTGATAGATGTGGCGGTCATGCTCATCTTCTTTGCTCTTTAGATGTTGGAGCAGATGATATGCACTAGATTAGGTTTAGTAGTAGTAGAAATATTAGTAGGAGATCATGTATAGCACTTTGGATTTGTAGTTGCATTTGAAGTTGATTGGGTTTTGTAAGTTGTAAGTCGTAAGCTGTTTCATGAATGAATGAATGAACAATTTTACTTCAATCTCTTCTCTTTAGAACTTTAGCTTTGTGAGTTTTATGGAATAAGATGTGGTATTTTGAAATGAGTTTGGATTGTTAGGGTTTATGTGGGCGTCATGGAAGTTTTGAAGATCAATTATCCACACAAGGAGGTGGCAACATATGATTGGTGTATTTTGATACACTTTCTCCTCTTCTTGGGGTTCATCACACCAATCACATGTTCACATCCTTTGTGGATTTGAAAATGGTTGAACATCATAAATAATTCCATTTGGATTGGTTATGTCATTTTATTTGTAAAGTGTAATGTGTATTTTTTTGTAGCAAGGTTCAAACAGTGATTTGAAGATCAATTACTTCAATCCTAATCACATCTTAATTATATGGGGAAAAAATAAGTTTGCATCAAATTTACAAAACACACCCTTGAAGTATGCATTACCATGAAATTGCTAGCGATGATTTCAAACCACTAGAAGTGGTTTGATAAAGTATATGATTGATACATCATATTTACAAAACAGACCCCAAGTATATATTATCGGAAAAACCCTTGGCGGTGCATTGACAACCAAAGCGGTGGTTTCATAGACGCTATAGCGATGGATATCTAAAATTTACAAAACGACCCCCATGTGGTACATTAAGAGGAGGCGCTAGCGGTGGGTTGAAAACAACTAGCGGGGTTTCATAGGCGCTAGAAGCGGATGCATCAAATTACAAAACGACCCCAAGTATACATTATCGGTCAAGTACAAGAAAGAAGGAAAATCACGTGCTTATATTTACGACTTTTTAAAATAATTTGTAATATAAGTGTAAAAAGTAATGCCCACTATCACATGAAGCCCAACAATAACTCTACATTTAGGGCCCTACATTTATTTACAAGTCAAATGCAAATCTTTACCGCTTTGAGGGTGTAAAAAGTATTGTCACACAAACCAATGTATGCATCATGTCAAGTACTTTCACATAAACCGATGAATTCCAAGCGACCTTATTAACGCGCCATTTTCATCTTACCAACTTAAATCGAGTAGACAAAGATATTTTGTTTTAGTAAACAAAAATTGGATACAAGGAATTATGAGGTTGATATTTTATTTGATGTTTTATTTTAATTATATCGATTATGCGATATAATTTTGCTTTTTAATTCAACGTCAATGTAGGTTGTTTTGTAAAACACAAATACAAATTAGACTAAGATTGACAACGTCATAAACAAAAGTAGTTACACTTAACTAGTACACACATAACCCACCATAACTAACCTAAACAAAACATAAACCCTAACATGAAGGCTTCACAAATTCAAAGGACCATTGACTCAAGATGTTCAATGAAGGATAACAAAGAAGAAAGCGAGCACGCTTTTCTAAGATGGAGTGCCTTCCTTACAATCTCAGCCCTATCTTCAATTTGCATCCTTCTCATATGCGAGCAGGCCTTAGCAGACGAGTTAGTTGGACCCACAACCAATGACTCTCCAATAAGCACATCCCTACGTTGTACACGGCGGTTAGCTCGTCAATCTTCTCTTGCGGATCTAATTCATCCCGAGCAGTATCCTAACTTCTCCCCAATATTCCACAATCATCATAGCCTTGCGGATCGGCGGTTTCTTTATGCGGGATAGTTGATCCAAGAGGGGAAGAGGGGGGTTGGACATTGTTGTTGTTGGTTGAGATGTTTTTTTTTTTTTTTTTTAGAGAGGATTAAAAATAGAGTGTGGAAATATAGAGTGATAACCACAAAATGTGTTGCTAGTTGTGATAGGAGTAGTTGTTAAATAGAGTGGAATTATAGTAGTTTTAAAATAGAAGTGTAAACCGTATATTATTTACAAGGAAAAAAATGTATACTGTTTAGAAGTTATCATCATATATGTTTTGACTGTTAATAGATATTTGTATATAGTTTAGAAGTTATCATCATATACGTTTTTGTTTTGTCACAACAACACAAGTTGCTAAACATAATTTCTTATATAAGCATAAATCGATAACATAAAATGTGTTTCCAAAATCACCAATGGTCCAAAAACTGTACATAAGCTACATATAACAAAATGTTCAAAAACTATACCTATAATCCATTTAGCGGTAATCCTAACCAAGTTATTCTCTACAAACATATAATAACACATAGGCGCGAACTCGTGTTAACCGGGTCTTTTGTCGGTGAACTTCCGCTATCTCTGCTTCTTGAGTTTGACCAAAGCTTAACTGCGTATTTTAAATAGCTTAGGGTTTTAAGTAATGAGAACTATCCAACCATCGGGTATCAAAAGACCCTTTAAACCATTAAGCTCGAGTGGGTCATTTTAACAATTAGGGTAGGAGGGTAGGATGGTGGGTTTTGAGACATAAACCAAGTTCTTGGCGGTGTTGGGGTCAGCCCCTTTCATGTGTAATAGCACTTTAACAAGGATAATGAGATTATGTTGTGTTCATATGCACGTGATACACGAAATTTTATCTGTTTGCATCGACTATTTGAGCAGTGTGTATATGGTTGAAGGGTCACGAAAACAAAGGAATGATGTTAGTGTGTGCGCTTAAAGTTATATTATACCATTGCCGACACCATTTCCTTATCCTTTTACAATGATCACCCCCAAAGAAACCAAGAATTCTCTACTATATTATGAACCAACAAAATTGTAGTGTGCGTGTATGACACGTGGCTTCTTTGATGGTTCACGGCGACAGTACGGTTTCTTGGTCCGATGAATACGGGAAAGTGTACAACACGTTTCTTATTACGGTTTGTAATGGTTACGATGATGAGAGTTGAATCTTGAAGGGTAGAAAGGTAGTGCAAAGTGGTTTAGCCATGCGTATAGAGTTCATAAGCGTGCTTGTGTGTGTTTTTAGTGTACATTTTTTTGTAGAAACTCCATGTTTACGTGTAACAAAGAGATGTCGAGATTATAAGAAATAGATGACATGGTTTTGTAATGATAGTGATGGCGAGTGAAGTGGAGTTAATGAGGCACCCTCAAAACACTCATATCGCTCCCACCATTATATATCATTACCAACCATTTCATCTATCTTGTTATCATCTATGATCTCATACCACGGAAACATGGACTTGGTCACCAAAAAGACACCACTAAAAAACACACTCGGTTAAACAATCTCAAAGCAAGCTAAACCCTTTTGCACCACCTTTCTACACTTCATGATTCAACCCTCTTCATCGGTAACTTGTACATCTTGTAACAATAAAGGCTTTACACTTTCCGGTATCTCTGGACCAAAACCGTGTACCTCCTCGTCGTATACCATCGGAGAAGCCGCGTGTCATGGTGTTTGACTTCAATATTGTTGTTTGATAATATAGGAGAGAATTGTTGGTGAGTTTTGGGAAGATCATTGTAAAAGGAGAATGAAATGGTGTTGGGCAATGGTATAATGCTTTGTAAGCATACCCGCTGCTGACATTCTTTGTTTTCAAGAACCTCGACCATATACACCTTTGTTCAAATAGTCGTCGCAAACTGCGATCAAATCTTTTGTATCACAAGCATATGAACACAACATGATCTCAATATCCTGTTATAGTTCTATTACACATGAAAGGGTTGGACCCCAACACCACCGCCAATAACGGTTTATGTCACAAAAACCACCATCTACACTCGAACCCTAATTGTAAAATGACCCACTCGAGCTTAATGGTTTAAAGGTCTTTTGAAACCGATCTTGGATAGTTCTCATTATAAAACCTAAGCTATTTAAAATACACAACGACATATCTTACCTTTTGGCATCATTCTTTGTCGCGGCTTGGTCTCGGTTGGAACCCGTGACACCTAATCAATTTGAAGCAAGTATAAAAGCAAATCATATATTCCTACAACTAATCAATTGCATATAACATACTATATAACAATACCTAATAAACAAGAGATACCCACTAAGATTACAACTATCTAACAAAAACCCATGAAGCTTTTACGGTCGGTCAAGTATTTATAAAAAGTAGTAAGCGATACACCTTTCGGTGATGTAGTGGTGGTGGGCGGCGCTATGATGTAGTGGTGGTGCGGTGATGAAGATGAAGATGAAGAAGTTGAGGTGAAAGCGGTTGAGGTTAATAATTGGGGTATGTGTGATATGGGTAGTATCGAGTTATAGGTTCTTAAATAGAAGTTAAGTGTTTGGTTATAAGTTGTTGAGGAGTAAATTAAGTGGTTGACTTTGGTTTCATTAAGTGTTTGGTTATTTGACACGTTGCAAATTATTTTAAAAATCGTATATTACAAATTATTTTAAAAATCACAAAGCGAGACACGTATATTACAAATTATTTTAAAAATTGTAAGTCGTAAATACAAACACGTGATTTTCCATCTTTCTTGTACTTGACACGATAATGTATACTTGGGGGCTGTTTTGTAAATTTGATGTATCCATTGCTAGCGTCTATGAAACCCACGCTAGTTGTTTTCAACCCATTGCTAGCGACTTCCTCTTAATGTACCACTTGAAATTTGTTTTGTAAATTTTAGGTATCCTTTGCTAGCGTCTATGAAACCCACTGCTATTGTCTATCAAACCCACGCCTTTGGTTGTCAATGCCTTTGCCGGTGGTTTTATGATAATATATACTTGAAATTTGTTTTGTAAATATAATGTATCCATTGCTATACTTTATCAAACCACTTCTAGTGGTTTGAAATCTCTGCTAGCAATTTTATGGTAATGCATACTTCAAGGGTGTGTTTTGTAAATTTGATGCAAACTTATTTTTCCCCAAATCTTTGCCGGTTGAAGTAATTGATCTTCAAATCACTTCAATTGACGCTCACATAAACCTAACCAATCAAGCTGGTAATTTCAAAATCCCATCTTTTTCCAAACCAACTCACAATGCCGTCATGATGTTCCAACACCCATAACCTAGTTGCTTACTTAAAAAAATAATCAATCGGATGGTTTCATGAGATGATTGATTTTATCAACCTGATAAAATTCGGTTTGCATTAAGCTGTAGCACCACAATTCTCAAAGACTATATACATGATTTTTGGGGTAAAGGCGAGATCTGGGAGGCGAGATGGATTTGAGGTGTTTAGGGCTGTGGTGGATGATAATGAGATTTTGGTGGATGAGGAAGTCATTAGAGTGCGTTGAAACTCAATGATGCTAATGGAGTAGTTAATCTTTCGATAATGATATATTTTAGGTTTAGAAAGATTAGGTTATACAAGAAGGGAGCAGGGTAAAATTTTTGAAATGTATGTTTTCTCCCGAATGGAAGTTTTAATTCACACCTTGATGTGTGCGAGTAGTAAGACCACGGCTTTAATGAATTTCCTCCAAAATTGCAAGCGCTTTAATTTGTCTATCGAAGGAGAATTCAATTGGTCTAGCATGATTTTGAAGGGTTTTGCGAGAATATTAGGAAGAAAGGTAAATATTACTTGTATCCTAGGTTTGTTCAACTTATTGTGGGTAGCCAAATAGCGAACTGTTGAACATAATACAAAGTATGAGGTGCATTATATGCATCATAAGGTTTTGCTCATATGAAACAAAATCCAAATTTAACAATCCCAAATGTTCCATTGTTCCGCATATGATTAATTTACATCATTCGTGAGTTTGATGATGTAAATGAACCCCAATTGGTGAACTGAACCCAGCGACACCGTAGTTCCACCACTATTAGTCGATTGTAACCCACGCAACCAACCTTGATGCTATGATAAGTTCGCGCGCGCGGATAACACGGTCGAACTCGGGAAGGTATCTTGGAACATGAACATGAATGGGCGTATAATGATGAACATCAACATGATGCCTTTTGAATGAGCGACCGGTTAACACAGTCGAGTTGGGGATGAAAATCGTGAGCGATTAAATGAATTGACGGTTAAATGTACAAAATGGAGAATCGATCGAGAATTGAAGCACGGGATGTTTGTGATGGAAAAAGTTAGGGGACATGGGCGTAGTGTTGTTAGCGGAGTTAGGAGACATGGGCGTATTGTTGTTACAAGAGTTAGGAAACATACTAAGAAAGTGACATCCTCTCAAGATGTGGTTTGGAGGACCAAAAACACAGGGGACGGTGAAGGATTTGATTCGAGGGGACAGCTGCGGTTGTGCGTATGGATGAGGATGTGGATAGTGTAGATCATGGAGGGAGTATGTGGTGTCGATAAAGATGGGAATAGAGAAGGATTTGGTGATATCTGAAGGATGTATTAGATGATATAGAAGGATTTGGTGCGGGACACATCCAGCGATAGTCTTCGAGAACCCACCGCTAGAGTTGTGCGTATGGATGAGGATGTGGATAGTGTAGATCATGGAGGGAGTATGTGGTGTCGATAAAGATGGGAATGAAGGCGTACTCGATATCGTGAAGAATGTATTAGATGATATAGAGAAGGATTTGGTGCGGGACACATCCGCGATAGTCTTCGAGAACCCCCGCTAGAGTTGTGCGTATGGATGAGGATGTGGATAGTGTAGATCATGGAGGGGGTATGTGGTGTCGATAAAGATGGGAATGAAGCGTACTCGAGATCGCGAAGAATGTATTTGATGATATAGAGAAGGATTTGGTGCGAAACATCCGCGATAGTCTTCGAACCCGCGCTACAACTTCAAGCGAGGTAACCCCCCTGGTGATGTACAACTTAAAGAGAAGGAATTGGTGCGGGGACATCCTTGCTCAAGCGATGCACAAGATAAAGAGGATGAGGTGGTGCGGGACACATCCACTGCTCCCAATGATGAACAAGATAAAGAGGAGGTGGTGGTGCGGGACACATCCACTGCTAGTGTTCTGTAACCTTAACCCCACGGTGATGAACAAGTTAAAGAGAAGGAGGTGGTGCGGGAGACATCCAGCTGCTCCCAATGATGCACAAGATAAAGAGGAGGTGGTGGTGCGGGACACATCCACTGCTAGTGTTTGTAACCTTAACCCCCCGGTGATGTACAAGTTAAAGAGAAGGTGGCGGTGCGGGACACATACTCGAGAACCAGCTGCTACAACTTGTCTATCACGAAATGTGACAACAAGCGATGTACAAGTTAAGGAGAATGAGGTGGTGCGGGACACATACTCGGAACCAGCTACAACTTCTCTTGAGGTGCGACACCAAGTGATGTAGAAGTTAAAGAGAAGGAGGGCTGCATGAGACATCCATGGCTAGCGTAACCTTAACCCCACCGGCTAGTTTGAAAAGTGTAGTAGACAATAGAGTAGTCTCACACTTGCTATTACTACCACATCTACAATTGTCACAACTACATCTGTTTCACCACCTAAATCAAAAGAAGTTGAGAAGGAGGTGCCGATTACAACGATAAATTTAAGCAAAGTTCATCAAACCCTACACCTACCATTGCACCGGCTCCTATATTTCTTAAACCAAGCTGGACCTAAACCCTTGACTACAAGTTTGACTATTGGTGAGCCTTTGAAGAAGAAGGTGGCTCTACCGGATATTGGAAAGGAAAAGGTATTCTTGAACACGATATAAAGTTTAAGAATAAAGAAGAAGCGATTGCTTATGATCATGACCTTGGTGTAAGAATGGTAGGCTGTAGAAAAGCGAAATAAAAGGAAAAGGCTAGAAGAGGAGGAAGCTAATCGAGATGGATAGATGAATGGGAGGATTCACAAGCCTATCTTGAAGCTTCTAATAATATTGGGATTGAGTACACTCGTGAAGTGTGGAAATGTTCTCTAATAATCAAAAGCAAGAATCTTGGATGAATGGTTCACGAAGTTCAAAGAAGATAAAAAGCAAGTCAAAGAAAGAAACCTCCTACAAAAGCGATATGAGAAATACATACATGAAGATTATCAAGAATTGGTACATCTTGGTGTAGATCTAAGAACATGTTCAACGAGAGAGGTGAAGGAGCTTAGTCGAGAAGTGTATGAGGGTTAATGAAGATCACATTCCTATGAATTACGAGAAAAAGCAGAATGGTTAAAGAAGCAATCCGGATATAAAAGACAAAAGGTGGGCGAAGCTTTGAAAAGAAAGAAAGAACTCAACGATATTTTAAGGAGACTAATAGTCCTAATCACGAACCTATTAATCCTATTCCTTTAAAAGCGGTTCATCCTATTATCGATTGGCGATTGTCAAACATAGGCGTAGAAAGTAGTTGAGATTACAAGAGGTGATGGATGCAAATCCACTTATTGGTCATTTGGGATATTCTTGGATTGTTTGACTAGGGGTGATTTGGACGAGTTGTGGAAACTAATGAAGTTCGAGATATGGGAAGTTAGGTCCAAATGGAGAGTTAGCTAAGTTTGTGTGAAATTTGCTATAAAGAGCATGTTTGAAACGATCTTGAAATTTGAATATTGGTATGATTGTGAGGTGGTTGAATGGATATTGTACTCATCTTGCAAGGTTCATGGTGTAAAAACAAAAAAGAGGATAGGTTTTCATGTTCGTTGATAGGGATTATCCTTTATCAAAGAATGTGGCAAGACAAATCTTTGGAAGCTAAACTCAGTTCAAGAGGAACAAAGGAGACACATCCTATAATTGATCCTTTGTTTAAAAGATAGAAGATTGCGGACCTACAAGGAACCTCGCGGTGGTGATTAAACCAATCCTAGAAGATTCAATCCACTGCGATGTTAGAATGAGGCTAGTAGTAAAGGTCGAGACGATACTTTAACAATGTGAATTTAATGTCTTGATTGTTCAATTTTGTTATTTTCGCAACCTCATTTTAAATTAGAATCCCATATATTCCATAGGTATCTGTTGGATATGATGAAAAGACGGAAGATTCAAGACCATCCAACTATTGAACACAATATAAAATGTGAGTTAAACTCCTACTTACTAGGAAACTTTATTGAATAAAGTATGTTACTAGGAAAGCACGAGGATATAACACTAAGTACTTGGAAATCGGATACATTATACCACTAAATTCTTACTTGGGGCATATAGTAGTCTTAGTTACTAGGATATCACATACGACATAACAGTTAGTACTTAGCATATCATACGGTGCTTATAAGCGACAGCGTACCCTCAAGCTTATGAATAAAGAAATTCTTGTTTGAGCACTCATTTCGAGTTCTCTGCCAAGATATTCATTTGCATCACTTTGTGTTCACTAAGGGCTGCTCACCTTGAGAAAGTCAACAGTTTTTGTGGCACCTTCTTACATACAGTTTCCATCTCTTGAATAACGGCGACCCTTTGACCATTAAGTCTAGCCAATTCTTGAGTTAGGATGTTCACCTTTCTTGCCAATTGAACATCTTGATTGCGTGATGCAGCGATAGTAAATCATCATGTACATCCGGTTGTTAGTGTTAGAAGCGGCTCTTATCTCATCACATTTAAGCGGACGACATTGTTTTGCTTACTTATTTATGGAATGATGTTGTGTGAAAATATACTTGCAAGTTTCTTTGTTAAATAGGCAGTTGAAAGGTAAATAAGCGATCGCATGCATACATTGACGTTACACTATATGCTGACTCCTCTATGTTTTATAGAAAAGAACAAAAATGTGCACATGTTCAGCAGTTTATTGTATAACATTCTCACAAAGTAACATAAAAAACAAGGGAACAATAAAAGCAAGCCACTCTGTAGCTATTATTATTCAAGTAACAAACATTGAAAATTCTAAATGGTGATAAGTTGTGCTTCCATTGTGTTAAAGTTCAAATTGAAGTACTATAAATCGTCAAATGAACAACATTTTCGATCACGGGTTGTGGTGAATGTTATTACAAACGATGTTTTCGGGGTAGATGATTCACATTTCCATACGAAATCATTGTTTGATTGACCACTTGCTTCTCCTGTTAGACCTCTACGCGTCCTCTGTCCACGTGTCGTTCTTGTTCCTTGCTTCTTCATTAGTTGTAGGGGTGCACGATTGTGACTTTCTTTTACGTTTCGACATGTGGCATTAGTTCAAACAACCATATCGGTAATAACATTAAAATTATACACATTGAAAAAAAGATAGAAACACACTTGCCTTCCTTGTCATCAGCGGTTCGATACATGGTTGTCTTGTGTGTCTGCCTTTCCACACACCACGGTTTTGCTTCTGGCTCTTCCCACGTGATCGGATCGTTTCTTTTCTTTGGGTCTTCGGTTGTCGCTTATCCATAGCGGGAGGTTTCACGGTTTGCAAGTCATCGAGTGCGCCACAAGGATACATCTTTTAGAGGATAAACCCTTGCTTCGTATGTATTTTTAGTGACGTTTTGTTAAACCAATCCATAGCCCATTGCTAGTGTCGGTCATCCTTCAACTCTAGAACCTGGCACAAACATGACCACAAGGTAGACCGGATAGGCGCCATTTGCGGCAAGTGCATTCTCTGTTGTCAAAGTCAACAATATGAACATGTTTCGGATCGGTGACTTGGTAAATCTTGTGCATCTCAATTCCGTTAACACCCAATTAGCACTCTTTGCCATTCTATTGTTTACTTTTGCATTTGCCCATTCGCTAAGTTCATCGGTTGGAGCATCGAAATCAAAAAATAATAATACATTTTCATGCGACGTGCAAATATGTAATAAACCAAGTATAATATCTGAGTTTTTAAGTTACCTTTGTATTTTGCTCGGCGTTCAAAATACCATCTTTGTAGAAGCCTTGGTAGTACTCCATTATTTGGGTTATTGGAACCTTCCTAACATCTTTCGTTAAAGAGTTTCTTGATTGACACTATTTGAGGTCAAATAATTGTACTGTTTGCGAGGCGATAAGCTGCGACCATTTATCAAATCGACTTCATCTTTTAGTTTTTATACACATCTGTTTTAATGATTGAATCTCGAAATTGAAGCATCAAACTCACCTCTGTGTAAGCTTTGCATGTCCTCCAATATATAGCCTTCCACTTTCTAGTTTTCAAATTGCGGTTCATCATTAAATGCCGGCGGCAAAAACCATGAAGCTTATTTGGGAAAAGCGGTACTACATGCATGTGCAATTGGGATGTCATCGGAGATGATGGCCAAATCTTTTACTTCACCAATGCATTCTTTAAGTTTGGTCAAAAACCATGTCCATGATTCATTGGTCTCACCTTGAGAGACACCGGTTGCAATAGGTATAATCGGTTGTTGCCGTCCATCCAACAACAACAGTTAGTACCAAGTATCTCCACTTTAAGATGTGCGGCATCAATGATTAGCAATGGTCGCATAAAGCGTAAAACTCGGATCTATTTTAAAACAATCGAAATTTGCTTAATTAATAAAGTTTCGATAACAATGAAGGTATTAATCATAAATAAAATATAATAGAATTTATGAAAACTTACGACAACACGAAACCAATGAATACCATCTTAAACCGATCTGTCTCATACATCTCAATGTGAGTTCTTGTCCCTCATTTTCCAACTTTAAGTTATAGCGATGTCTGACAGCTGCTCAAAAGACTCCCTAGGACAACCGTTCAACAAGCTGTAATGCAATGTTTTCCCACCCCAAGCTCGGTAGTAGGAAATGTCTACTTTCAATCAACATTAAAATCGTTTTTATGTCCGCACCCGTATATACCGTTTGCAATTCCTCAATTTATCAACAAGTATGTGACCCAATAATTTTCGGGTAGCATTTCGATGATTAGGATGAATTTTGTTACGGAACATGTATGAGAGTCGTTAATGGAAGTAACATAGAAGTATCGGCTAACAACACTTTTAGATGCGTTAATGTACGGTTGCAACCTTGACAAAACAACCTACTGTACCTTTTCTTACATGAGTTTGTAACTTTGTACTCAAACATATCAACCAACGCTTTTATTCCTATTGCATAAATGCATCCTTGCTTATCATCAAACCGACTACCCGCTTTAATTTAGATACTACGAGGTGTTTATGGTTACTTACCTTTTAATTATGGGATCAATTTGAGCTGGGTGGATCGGGGATATTTAGAAATGTTGTTTTACGCCAACTAGGATGCACATCTACATTAACGTTTGCCCTGCACCCTCGTTATTATGATCTTCAACTTTTGGTGTTTGAAAATCATATTCTTGAGGCAACAAAGGAACATTAAGATCAATATCAAGAGTCTTAGAAGAAGTAGGCGGCTTTACCTCGGAAGATTTCTCGATAAGTTTGATGTATAGCGTCGGATCGGTCTTGCTTCTGACATATTTCATGAGCGAAGAAAGAAACATCATCATCGTCACTCACATGAATTTTGGTTGAAGCGGACATGTAGTATAAGCGATGATCTTATCTTTAATCGATATTTGTTAGTGAGATAGGTGTCGGTGTGGGTAGGTGATGTTAACGGAGTAAAACTCCACAATTGATGTCTCAAAATCCAAATAAAGTTTGAATTTTTGGGAATTAGCGAAGTCATTTTACGGGTTTTGTGTTACGGGATTTGTGTTCCTTTGTTCTAGGATTGTACAAAACAATAAACAAAAAAACTTATTTGAAAATAGGACCTTTAAGTCGCTCAATATAAAATTAAGCAAACTTTTCCTCCACAATATTCATTACCGCTCATTCACAAAGTATATTTCCGCCAAATAAGATGTGACTATACTATAAAAGCGTCAAGTTTACTCATTGGGTAAATAAAACCATGGCTCCCTCCTCTGCCTCTACCTCCGGATCAATCGAAAACCATTGGAATACTACATCAATGCTACACTGCTGCGAATGTCCAAAACCATTACGGTGGAAGTACAAACCTCTTGGACACGGACTCATCACGGTAGAAGATTCAAGGCTGTCAATTTATGTAATATTATTATGCATTATACTTATTTTACTTGTTAGGTTGAATATGTGAATTTAACAAATTTTATTTTAGGACAAAAATACCAAATGTAACTTCTATGGTTTCCTAGACCCGGAACTACCAAGTCGATATTACAAAGATTTGTTTTACAAGGAACATGAGGAAAAGAAACATTTAATGAAGGCGGGAAAGAGTTCGGTCTCGGATGAAGTTCTTGAGGTTTCAAACAATGATATCATGAAAGTGTTGGATGAGTTGACTTTTATCAAGTCAAGAGTGCAAGTTCATGACAAAGTTGTGTTGGTTTTCAGTTTGATTGTTCTCTTGATCTTTGTAGTTTGGTTATGGTAATCTGTTTACCAATAAGTGTTATGTAATAAGTATGTTATAGTCTTTTACCAATAAGATTGTATGTAGTCGTTTTTCAAATCAAATGGATGTTTGTAAAAACAAGCGTTTTAACAATTAACACAAAATGTTTGTTGC
The DNA here is from genome assembly GCA_022545495.1 of Chrysanthemum lavandulifolium. Taxonomy (NCBI): domain Eukaryota; kingdom Viridiplantae; phylum Streptophyta; class Magnoliopsida; order Asterales; family Asteraceae; genus Chrysanthemum; species Chrysanthemum lavandulifolium. Next base: position 48,162,991 of record CM040242.1, on the reverse strand, counting down.
AAATCAACGATATCACAACACGTATATTTGGATGGTATGCATGGGTGTTAGGAATATACAAAGTAGCGCTACACATACATGCATAAGAAATTGTCTTTGATGCCCTTCACGAGACATCCAGTTGCGGTTACATTTGGTTGAACAACAAAGTATAAAACCACATACAAGCCATACCCAAATAGATGAAATGCATCTTTATTCATCACTTGTATGAGCAGACATCTTATACTTCCAAAAGTACTCCACCATATGCTCTCGATCGCCAAAGCAACTTGAAGAGGTCATCAACCTTCATACTTAATTTGTTACCCGGCTGTGCAAAAAATACATACCCAAACTCCGCAATCACCGTATGCATTGGCTTGTATAGGGACATCATCCGCAACTTGAAATGTGATCTTATAATCGAAGCAGATATTGATTTAGCTTGAAGAACTTTACACAAGTTTAGATCTTGTGGTAGCTTTCTCTCAAAAGTGACCCTCCATTTTAAATTCTTTTCTCTCGTCTCGGGTTACGGCGTACCTAGTGTGTCATAAATTGTTATAACTCAGTGCAATTTGCAACTCGGCGAGAAACCGATTGCTTTTCGAGTGCGTTAACGGAAAGTATACCTAAATGTGATCAAATAATCCTTGTCATAATTCATCACATTTTACCATGTACATATATTTACCCAAATATATAGAAGAAAGTATGGTCTTTATATACAAACCTTCTCAACACTAGACCATGGCAATGGATAGCGTTCACCGATGGCGTAGTAGCGCATAGACCCTTCAAGGATAGAGGAAGAGAAAAATGGTCCAGCCATAGCCCAATCGGCATTGCGGCTGAGCGCCACATTAGATCAACCCGGAGATCCGGATCTTTGCGAGAAAAATTTTATAAGCAAAATACGGTAAACTAATTCAAAAAAAATCATTAGCTACCTCATCTCCTAGCCATCCTTTTTATTGCCTCTTCCATAACCCAACAAAGCCAACCAAAATTTTCGATCAACAACAATGTCGCCAAGACCCCAAGGAAAGCTATCGATGACTTCAAATTTTTTTAAAAGGTATCCATACTGTTGGTTTAGTAATCTTGTTGATATCGCAACCTTCGGGCGTGACGGATCACGAAATTTTTAAAACAACATTAATGTATATGTCTTTAAGATGTACATTTGTAAATGTAGTTCTTCTATACCTCTACCCATGATTCCAATGATTATCTTCACGGTGGTGGATTAATATCTTTCTCGGTCTTTTGGAGCGTCGTTTGACAGCTGTGGAGTCGTGGGAGGAGATTCACGTATGGTTCTGCAAACACTTGCCCACTGCTTTGTCCTTTTGAGTCATCATCTTCTTTGAAAGCAGGAGTACTCTCTTGGGTAACTTTCTCATCACTCTCTTTGGTAACTTTGGCCTTTCTAGTTTTCTTTTTGGTAGGGCATTATAACGTGTTGTCACGAACTTAGTTGCGTTTCTCTTCCTTTACCCGCATGAAAACATCTTGTCTGAGAAAAAATTCATCATTGAAATAACATCAAACTTTTGAAGTACATGTGGTAACTTTAATGAATAATGTAGTTTGTACCTCGGAAGGTGTAGGAAAAGGCTTCTTGTACCTCGGAGGTATGAATCATCTTACATCTTGCCTTCTGACATCATTATCAATTTTGTCTATTACCGCCTTGGTTGACAAGCGATTTGCAACGGTAACTCAACCCGGTTTCTTTCTCTTTAACGTGGGCATCAACATTGTATGCTTCGTCCCCATCCACGCCATTTGTGACCTTTGCCTCACGATCATGAGTGTTCATCAACGACATTGCAATTAACAATGACATTTTCATTAACTTCAACACCTCTATAGTTTTATCATCGACATTTAAAAGTACTTCATGATCATGAGAGTGTTGATCGGCGATGCAATGAACAATGGCATCTTCCTTACCGTGAGCGACCTTCTGGACTTACCATCAACATTCAACACACCTTCATGAGCACTGTATTTCATGTGCTTGAACCGCCTCACTCGGTGTTTCACCATCTTCATTGTTTTCGGTGGGTTTTCTTCATCTATCCCAACTTTGTTTGTCGTGAAGACAATAATCGAGAAATCATCTTCCATATCCACTGTTCATCTAGTTGCATCTGTTTCCCTGTAATTATACAACAATAACACATCTATATGGATGACCAACTATATCAAATATGTATAGATAGTGCGGTGGAATTTATATATCGTACTTCAACGGTAGATTGAAAGCGTTTCATTCAAATTAGGTAAATTCAAATGGCGGGATCATGATGCGGAATGTGATCATCTAACGGCAATGGTCCGTCGTGAAGACAATATTCCACAGTGCGACATAGTTGATGGAAGCGGCGGGGTCTATATAAGTAAGACCGACTTGTTCGTTTCGGCATTTACACAACTCGATTTGTCGCCATTACGTAGTTAACCAAAGCGGTTTAGGTATGTAACCAAAAAGCGAAAAAAAAAAAGTACTACTAAAGGAACATAACCTTATTATAATCAGCCGAATGAACATCACGACAACGAAGATCAAAGAAACTAGAACTACCATTCCAGTTTTCATTATCAACGGGACTTTGTCCAGAACAAGCCTCATCCGATTTGCCGTGCGTATGAGTTGAAGTCTGATATTTAAAATATACAATCAATTATACTACTAAAGAAACCTGCTAGCAGTGGATTCACAGTTGTTTGATAGACACTAGCAGTGGTTTGATAGACACTAGCAGTGGTTTGATAGACACTAGCAGTGGATACATCAAATTTACATCAAAAAAAACCCCTCGGTGATAGATTAACGGGAACACGCTAGCGATGGATTGAAAACCACTAGCGGGGTTTGATAGGCGCTAGCGATGGATACATCAAATTCACAGAACACCCCCAGCGATACATTGCGGGAACACGCTAGCGGTGGATTGAAAACCACTAGCGGGGGTTTGATGTCGCTAGCGATGGATAGATCAAATTAATAAAACAACCCCCCAAAGTATACATTATCAGGTCAACTCCAACAAGTTTTTAAAAGAAATTGTAATATAAGTTGTAATATACATTACCATGTTCACCTTTGGACGTTGTATCTTTAGAACTTCCTCAACAACGGCAAGTCTATTTTCAATTTCATCAAGGACTCCACATTAATGTCTAGCTTGGTGGGGTTGTATCTTTATTGGCTCGGGGTTGTATCTTTAGAGCTTCCTCTACAGTGACAAGTCTATTGTTAATATCGTCGGTGATTGGAACTTTGACCTTTATCGATTCTTGCCACATCATTATTGACTATAGCCACTTCTTTATCACCTAACGCCACATCGTATCGATTATCACCACCCTTGTGCACCTACAAAGCAAGATCGAAGCAGAATGTGCAATGGTCAATTGTCAGCGTGAATACAACCATGGTTTGCACAAAGCAGGCCAACTTACCTCATTAGTGGGATCATCGGCGGGTAGACTAGCCAAGCTGGCTCAAATATGCATTACTTGGTGCAAACCATGGTTGTAACATTTCCGCATTTGTTGGAAGAAGATCCAAGGCGGATTAGAACCCTAGTAAACAAACAATTATAAAGTTAAAACAAATATAACGAAGTCCTAACTTATTTGACAAATACAAACAAATGGAAATGCTTACAGGACCAAAAGTTGGGCATAATGGCGTTTGGCAAATGTTTTACCCTTTGACCAACAAAAACAACGTGGTATCTTTGTGGTCTTTGTTCCACCATGAGCGCTAGTGGGATAACTCTCGAGAATCCATATCTAAAATAAGCGAAAATTATAAATGCATTGTATGAGCGCTAGTAAACAAAAGCGATATGTTCATAAATGTATACACATCTAACAACAAAAGCCAAGAAAAAGCCGAAATATTATATGTTGCAATTGTAGAAGGGTTTTCTTGCAATTTCTCTTTGCGATGAGCATTGTAATGCGGGGTACCAAATTGGCTAAATTTTTGTAAAAGCGGGTCCACAAGAACTCTCCCAGGATATGCATTCCATGCCCCAAAATCCTCAACTAATTGCAACAAATGATTGTCAACAATGTACCAAGGTCCACGACCTATGAACACGATCTCGGCGACTAGCAAAAGACATACCACCTGACATCCTCGGTGATAACTTTGAAAATTCCGTGTCATTCCCAAACAAATTTAAAAGCTCATTGCCTTTTACGGTTACCTTTCTTATTAATTGTTTTTCGGAAAGACACGCAAAGCAAAGGACTTGATCAATTTGTACATGGGAGGCAAGCGACCAAAGCGAAATCAGGTCATCAATAGAAACTCTTCGACCGAATTTCAATACATTGTTCCCAATTTTGTATAAAATGGGGACAAGAATCAAGTTTGTCGATAATTACAGTGTTGTAAAGCGAAATTAACAATATGATTGCCTTTACCTAGGTCGGGAATATCTAACCATGGCCCAAAAGCAGTTGCTCTGAGCGACCTCATTCGATCTGGATTCCTTGACAATTTAGACTTAATTTCCGAAAACAAGTGTACCTTGGAGCGAGCAGTTACCTTAGCATCAAAATATTGGGGAATGTCGACCATTTTCGAGTTTAATTCTTGAATAATTAGGGATTGATTTAGGATTTCACAATTTTCAATTGTGTTTTTTAGTAGCGATGTTGCTTGTGTGTGTTTGTATTTGGGTTAAAATTTGAAAGCAGGGTAAAATTTTAAAAAGGTAGTAAAACTACTTTTGAAGCGATACTTTAAGTCTTGTTAATGTACCTAAAATAATTCGCTTATGTTTTACGCTTAAGTCGCTCAACCTCGGGAAAGAACTATATGTATAAAAAATATTTTGTATCTTTGACTTTTTTAACTAAAGGACAAAACCAAATTTAGCTAGATTCTAAAAGCAGTCGCTTAGATTCGATTCATTTGGAAAATCATATTTGTAAAAGTCGGAAAAAATGATTGGGTACACAAACTTGAAGGACACTTGTCAAGCTTATATGAAAAGTAGAAAAGTCATGAGTCTCAAAGTATATTTTGGAAATACCCAAACTTTTTCCTAAAAGTGATGACACCTTGAGCGAAAAGTGCATTCTTAGAATTTTCCTTATAACATTGCGCATCTAACTAAAATAAGTTGAAAATTTTGTGCATCAAAATTTTTGAGCATCAAAATTCGTTTTTGTGCATTAAAAAAGCGATATCAAAACTCAAAATTATAAAAATGTTTTCACAAAAGTTTTATGCACCAACATACCCGATCTTGTGGAATTTTTTCGGAATTTTTGGAGAATTTTAAAAAAAAAACAAATATTTTTATTCTTTTTACGGATATTTATTTTTTTATTTTAACTTTACCCTATTCTTGGAGGTGTTAATAGATGTGTTGGAGTTTGGTTCGATTTTGTTTGATTGTTGACTGTTTGGTTCATCTTCGTTTGTCAACTGGGTTTCGTAGTGATCGTATTTGAAATTTCGTTTTGTTCGGCACTTTTCAGTTGGTTTTGGATTGGTAATTGTATTAGTATGGTTGTGATTGGTATTAGTTATGGTATAAATAATGGTATTGAATCTGTATATTGGTATTGGAATTCGTATAAATTGGTACTAGTAATGGATTTGGTATTGATGTCGGTATCGGTATTTGGTAATCACGATTATGTTTGTTAGTGTTATAGTTGATTGGTTTTGTATTGGTATTGGTAATGAATCGGAAATTGGTTTGGAGTTGGTGATGGTGATGCAGCAGTCTTAACTAATCCGATTGCGTCTTGAGTAGTTATGTGTTGCATCTTGACAAAAACTTGTTTTGGTTTCACACGTGGTTTCACATCTGGTTCTGGTTTTGTCTGCATCTGTCTGAATCTGTATGTTTGAATCTGAATTTAGCTGTTCTACTCTCGTTTATCTCCGTATTTATGTTGTTATGTGCTCTGCACCTGGTTCCATTGGATTGTGTCGGATTGAGACTCCGTCTAGCACCGAGTTTGCACTCTGGGACACTCTGTTTTTGTTTGCTTTTTAGTTTTAGTTTATTTTCTGTTTGACAACTCTCAATCTTAACCAATGCAGCATTGTGAGTTTGAGAGAGAATGTTAGATAATAAAGGCCTAGGCCCGACCTTTCGGGTTTGGCCCATTTAGTTTTTAGGTTTTGTTTAGGTTTAGTCCCTATTTAACATCTTGTAATCTCTGTAATTCATTAAATCTGTTAATATAGTGTTTTGGTATTCCTTTGATTTCCACACTATATACCTCGTAATTTTAAAAAGCTTCTAAACGGTTTCTTTTAGCGAATCAAATTGATAAAATGCTTTTAACTTTTACGAAAAGTGGTCACATTTTGATGCATATATGTTTATCATTTGATCATGCGATGACGAGTAATTGTGCATAGCGATGAGACTTTATAGTAACAAATAATTACAGTTGAGATATTTTGATTAAATGCTTCAGCTAACATTTATGTATACAACGTAAAATAATCCAAATATAAATAAAACTAGATTAATATACGATAATTTAACTGAAAATGAAACATGACTGCAATTAATTAAAACAATTATTGTCTTCACCAAATGATGTGTTATGAATATAGTTGAAATAATATATATATATATATATATATATATATATATATATATATATATATATATATATATATATATATATATATATATATATATATATATATATATATATATATATATATATATATATAGAGAGAGAGAGAGAGAGAGAGAGAGAGAGAGAGAGAGAGAGAGATTGGTTCTTTTAAAAAGTTGATCTCAAGAGAAAAGTGAGAGAAGTGATCTCAACCGTTAGATCACCCCCTCTTCCCCTCCTTTTTTTCATACCAAACTACAGGGACCTTATTGTATTTTCCTTCATTCTTTAAGGGAGCGTTTTGTATATTTGCATCTTTCATATATAATGCCTAATTTTTTCATTTGTTCTTTTTCCTCTTTTTTTCTTCTTTCTCTAATAACATATTTCTTTCAGTTCCTCACCATCGTTCACCATCATTCCACCGGCCTTCACAATCGTTCCCCATCGTTCACCATCATTCCAGATCGTTCACCATCATTCCCCATCGTTCACCACCATTTCTCACCGTTCACCACCATTCCCCACCGTTCTCCACCATTCCGCACTTTGTGATTCGTTGTGAAGTGAGTGTGTGAAAACACAAATATCAACGTATATCAAAATAACCGTAAAATTCGACAAATCGACCCTTTAGGAAAAAGGTCAACGTGCCAAACCTCACGGGTGTGATAAAAGTGATACCGGGAAGTGATTTCCCCGGGTCGTGTCCCAACGAGGTGTGAATGGAAGGATTCGTTGAGTTTCGTGATTTGAACTTGAATTGGATTTTAAATGATTTGGAATTGATTACGTATTCTACAATTTAAATGACGGGAAAGTAATTAAGGCAAGGGAACCCTAATAAACTAAAGTTAAACTATCACTAAACCTAAGGAATGATAAAACTAAGTTACACTAAGTCCTAGGGTGCTAAAAGCATAAAAAGCGTAAAAGCAGTAAAACAACCGAGCCATAAGCGTAAAAGTTTTGAAATTTAAGGGCTACGGTGTGAAACCAATTTTCCTCGATCTATTCGACTAAAAATGATTTTAGGAAAAAGCGGAATATTTTTTGACTTTTAAATTAATTTCTACAATTAAAAGCGATTTAACACTAATTAAATGATTAAAAATACTAAACTAATTAAGAAAAATCGAAAATTTAACAAAAAGTACTTTAAGTTATCTAGATTCTGAGAAAAATGAAAAAGGTAGAAGGTGGTGCTATTGGAAAATAAGCACGAAATAAGCCAAAAGAGCTTATAAGCTAAAGCGCCAAAGGTACTTTAAATGATTTGTTTGTGCAAAGTTGAGCGAGACAAGTCCCAGGCGCAATGGTAGAGAGTGTTGTGTTGTGGTGAGTGGCTTGGGTTTGAGTCCCTTTGGTGTCCCTTTTTACAAACTATTTTTTTTCAACTTTTTCTTTTGAAACTAAAGTTAAGATGCAAACAAAAGGACTTTTGTAAAAACTTGACTTTTGAAAAACTTGGGAATAAGCTTTTAAGAGCGACTTATTCTTATCAGTTAGAAAATTTCAAACAACACCCTTTTTGATGGAACCAAACAAACACTCTTTTTTTGTTTTCCTTTTGAAACTTGTAAACAAGATCAAGTTAAACACTTTTTGTGAAAATGAAACTTATGAAAAGATGGCAATAAGCGGTTTGAGCACTTATTGCTCAATTTTAGACGATTATCAAACAAACACCTTTAAGCAAAACCAAACACTCAATGAACATCAAATAATGGATAAGCAAAGCTACTAAATAAGCAACGGCACAATTAATAACTAAATTAAACTTGGAAATAAAAACTACCTAAGGGAAGAAAGCGGTTTACTAAGGAAATCCTAAGCTAGCGATAAATGACTAATCAAACAAAATAAATAAGCACTAAATGGACCTAATAAGTCCTAATAAGCACTAAGTAAGCTAATAATTAGCTAAACTAATCTAATAAACTACTAATAAGCTAAATCTAACAACTTAAGCTAAGCTAAAAATAAAAGAATGGATAAAAGTGACAAAAAGTGACTGACTGTATTGGTGTGCAACTTGTGCAACTGCAAAACTTTGAGCAACACCATTTGGAGCTTATTTATAAGCTTATGAAATGAGCTTCCAAGCCGGTGTACAAGCTGCAAAAACAAAGTTAGGCTAGTGGAGATTCAAGAAAAACAATTGTGGGACCCAAAAAAAAGCATTTACGAGCTTAAAAATAAGTGAGATCGACTGCTTTTGACATATTTTCTTGATGTAGTTCAAAAAGAATGCGAAGGATGATTTTGAGTTCAATTTAAACTAAGCTAAAACTATCTTAGATCGAAATTTTTCCTGAAGACCAAAGTGAGTTTGTTAGACAAGATTTGCAAGAAAAACAACATTTACAAATTTTTTGGACTTCAATCAAGCTAATCAAATAAGCTCATGAGCGATTAGCCATCACTCTTGTTCTTACAAATGTTAGAAAGATTTTTTTTTTTTTTTTTTTTTCTTTTCAAAACTTACCCAAAGGAACTTGAAATCAACTTAAAACTTACTCACTGGTTTGAAAACTCAAAACCAGTTTGACTTTTAAAGTCAAAGTGGGTAAAAGTGATTTTGACCATTTCTAAGGTAAATCCAAACACCCTTTTGGAAAATTTTTGACCCCATTTTTCCTTCTTACGACTTAAATTTGATTTCTTAGAAACACTTAAACTTAATACTACTTGAATAAACAAAGTAACTAAAATATTAAAGAGATTGATAAAAAAACTTTTCATTAACTAAAATAAACATTACAAAGAACATAAAAAAACACTAAAAACGATTTTTTCTAAAAACTAGGGGTGCCTTTTCTTGGCTTACAAAGCTCCTATTTATACTACTAAAACTAGGTCTTCAAAACTCTTCAACTCTTGTGCTTCTTTTGTTTCTTGAGTGCAAACAAGCCAAGACCATATTTGTGCTTTCTTGAAGTCAATCTCGACCATTGAATAGGTAGGTACACTTTGAAGTGAATCGAGCCATCCATTGGGGCCTTTTGACTGGGATTGCCATGCTTGGCGGTTGGGGAGGGGGAAAAAATGGTAGTGGGTTTGGGAGTTGTGATGTTTACGGGTAAAAGCTAGGGGTTTGGGTATTGTGAAGTGGAGGGAACAAGGCACAGGTAAAACATTTTTATTATTTTTTCTTCTTGTGTTACTAGGTGTGTGTTTGTTTTGGGCGGAAGAAAATGAAGAAAGCGAGGCGGTGGGTGGGTTTGTTTATTCATTGACCGGGTGGGGATAGTGGGTTGACGGGTCAAGGTCTTGGATTGGGTTGGGGATTATTTTGGGCCTTGGTTGTATATTGGACTTAGGATTAGATATGAAATCCATGTAATACTTTAGGGACCAAAAGTGTAAATCTTGAAAATCCAAGGACCATTCATGTAATTTACGAAAATGTATTCCAAGGGCCAATCTTGTGAATCTCAAATAAACCAAGGGTCATTTTGCCAATTGTGAAATTCAAGGACTAAACTTGACAATTTTAAAAATCCAGGATCAAAGTTGTAATTTCTCAAACTTTTGAAATTTTTCACCAAAGGACTAATTATGACAACTTATGATTTCAAAAGGACCTTTGGTGACTTTTCTTTTTAAATTCGTGCTCGGGGACTATTTACATCAATTTTTGAAAGTCGGGGGTGAAGCGCCAATTATGCAAACTTTGTTCGTTTTCATCCGATTTTAAACATTTTGCATCGAAACATATAAAACACAATTTTGAGATATTTTCGGTATTTTGATGCATTTGGAGTGTTTTTAGATGTTTTTGATTCGGATTTGACCTAAAATGATGAGTGAATCTGCACTCATCAAATCCCACACTAAAACATTGCTAGTCCTAGCAATCTTTTGAAAACATAATGGATTTGAGTCTCTTTACCAAAAGCCATTACTTACGGAGTAGCCAAATGTTTTGAGTTCAAGTAAGAACCATGGTACACGATAACCATGTGATTTTGAGCAAACCACCGACTTTCAGCGGTTTTGATTTGTCTTTACGAAGCCGTTTGCTACGGACTAGCCAACTCTTAGATAAATTATCAATATTATCTTTGGTGAGTCGATTACCAATTATGGTTTTCAAGCGCCTTTACCACAAGCCATAAACTTGCGGGCTAGCCAACTCTTCACTAATTAAAGATATGGTGGTGAACACCATACAATTTTGGGCAAATTGCAAGCCGTCAGCGGTTTGATAAATCTTTACCAAGAGCCGTTTGCTCTGGATTAGCCAATCCTTTTGTCTTATTAGACATGGCGGATGATAACCAAATGATAAGTGCAAAACACTTACTCAAAAAAAAATTTTGGCCAAAAAAGGAATTGGGTGGTTAATTATATGATAAAATTAGTGAGAATTCCCCAGCACTAGAAATGAATATTGCCCTCAATATTCAAAATGCCGCGGTTATGCGAAACTAAAACGTAAAGGAAATACTACGGCCATTATTAGATTTTTTTTTTTTTTTTTTTTTTTTTTTTTTTTTTTGAAAACCTTTATACAATAGCGGGGACTCCCCGCACTAGGGTGGTAGAAAGTAGAAAGAAGTCGAAATCTGGTGAAAACCCATATAGCGTGCTCTTGTTTTTGTTTCCAGTCGCTAGCTTGACTCGATCCCGCATTCATTGGTTCATGGGAAAGTTTGTAGATCGGGACAACCAAGGATGGTATGTCCCTCAAAATAATGTTTCAATCTATGTCCATTCACCTTGAAGTTTGGTCCGTCGGTTTGAGATAACTCGGCGGTGCCATATGGAAAAACTTTGGCAATGGTGAATGGACGGTCCAACAGGTCTTAAGTTTCCCAGAAGATTTTCAATCTAGAATTGAAAAGAAGGACTCGATCACCAACGTTGAAAAAGCGGTTCTTAATCTTTGAGTCATGGATCTTCTTTGTCTTTTCCTTGTAAATCAACGAGTTCTCGTGAAGCGATCACGGAGTTCATTTAATTCATTGAGTTGAACTTTCCGGTGATCACCCGGACTTAAGGTCAAAATTGGTATGCTTGAGGCCCAATAGGCTTTGTGCTCGAGCTCGATCGGGAGATGACACGCCTTTCCATACACAAGCTTGTAAGGAGTACACCCGATGGGTGTTTTGAAAGCGATGCGGAAGGCCCAAAGTGCATCTTCAAGTTTGTCCGACCAAGAGCACGGTTTTCACCCTCGGTCCTCTCCAAGATTCTTTTCAAACCACGATTGAAACTTCCACTTGCCCACTAGTTTGGGGTGATCAGCGGTAGAAAGGCGGTGGTGACACCGTGCTTAAGCATGACTTTTGCGAATTGGTCGTTGCAAAGTGCGTGCCGCGATCACTAATGATGGCACGGGAGTTCGAAGCGGGTAAAGAGACTTTAGAAATTTCACAACTACTCGGGCGTCGTTGGTGGGGCGCTTTCGCTTCCACCCATTTGGACAAATAATCGACCCGCCACGGTATATACTTGTTCCCTCGAGAAGGCGGAGCGGACCCATAAAGTCGATGCCCCGTCGTCAAAGATCTCGCACACTTGAATAGCATTTTGAGGCATTTCATCTCTTTTAGAGATGTTGCTATAGCGTTGGCAAGAGTCGCAAGATTTGCGAGGTCATGGGCATCTTTGTAAATCGTGGGCCAATAGAAACCGGTCAAACACCTTTTTAGCGGTGTAGTTCGGGCCATGATGTCCCCGTGGGTCCATGATGACAAGCCTTGAGAATTTCATCGGCTTCTTGGCGTGAACACACCGTCGGATGACTTGATCCGCACAAACCTTAAACAAGTAGGGTCGTCCCGAAATAATGCTTAACATCTTTGAAAAATTTGTTCTTTTGTTGGGACGACATCCCTTTCACAACAAAGTTACCCGCATGATAGTTTGCAAAGTCGGCAAACCATGGGGTTTTCAATTTTCATGATGAGATACCACATTAAGAGTCTCGAGAGGAAGCGTTTCATTTATTTCCTTTTCTCGAGCACACCTTGATGTGGATTTTCAAAACGAGAGAGATGATCGGCCGCTGGGTTCTCGCTCCTTTTTATCACGGATGATGATATCAAATTCTTGTAGGAGGAGAACCCATCGAGACAATCTCGGCTTTGCATCTTGCTTAGCAAAAGATATTTGAGGCCGGTGATCCGTATACACTATGCTTTTGGACAAGATCAAGTATGGCGAAATTTCTCGAAAGCATACACCACGGCTAGTAATTCTTTCTCCGTCGTAGTGTAATGTGCTTGAGCTTGGTCAAAGTTTTGCTAGCATAATGTATAGGCTGGAAATGTTTTGATTTTCGTTGCCCAAAGCGGCACCTATGGCGAAATCACTTGCATCGCACATAAGCTCAAATGGTAATTCCCAATCGGGGCAACTAAATTGGTGCTTGGTGAGCTTCTTCTTAAGAATTTGAAAAGCTTCAAGCGCACTCATTAGAAGATGAAAGGTGTCTTTCTCAAGAAGTCGGGTCATAGGCGGGATATCTTGAAAAGTCTTGAATGAAGCGACGATAGAATCCGGCATGACCAAGGAAACTTCTAACTCCTTTGGCGGTTGTGGGAGGAGGTAATTTTGAAATGACATCGACTTTAGCTTTGTCAACCTCAATCCCGCTCTTAGAAATCTTATGGCCAAGGACAATTCCTTCTTTAACCATAAAGTGACATTTCTCCCAATTTAGACTAAGATTAGTGTTTTCAGCGTTCAAGCATCTTGTCCAAATGGGAGAGACATGTTGGAAAGAATCCCCAAAGACCGAAAAATCATCCATAAAGACTTCCATAGTCTTTTCGATCATGTCATGGAAAATGGCCATCATACACCTTTGGAGCGTCTGGGAGCATTACACAAGCCAAAAGGCATGCGTCGGTAAGCAAATGTTCCATAAGGACACGTGAATGTGGTCTTTTCTTGATCTTGTGGGTCAATGGGAATTTGGAAGTAACGAGAAACCATCGAGAAAACAATAGTATTCGTTTCCGCTAATCTCTCAAGCATTTGATCCATGAAAGGTAATGGAAAGTGGTCTTTCTGGTGGCTTCATTTAACTTTCGATAGTCAATGCAAACCGCCATCCGTAACCAATCGGTAGGAATCAACTCGTTTTCATCATTTTCAACAACGGTAATGCCACCTTTTTGGGCACACAATGAGCAGGGCTAACCCGAGGACTATCCGAGATAGGGTAAATCAATCCGGCATCGAGAAGTTTTATGACTTCGCTTTGATAACCTCATGAATTTTAGGATTCACCCTTCTTTGGTGTTGAACCGCGGTTTGAAGTCATCTTCCATGAGAATTTTGTGAGTACAAAATCTCGGGTCAATACCCTTGATGTCGGAAAGGTTCCAGCGATGGCTCGCTTGTGTGACTTTAAAACCTTTATGAGAGCGGATTTTTCATCCTCACTCAAGTCTTTAGCAATGATGACGGGTGATTTATTGTCACCCTCCAAAAATGCATACTCGAGATGAGGTGGTAAGTCCTTAAGTTCGACCTCGGGAGGATCATTAGATTTTTCAATCGTTTTGATTTCCTCTTTATGAAGTTCTTGAGGAGGGAGTGATGAAGGATCTTCATTGAGTAACCTCTCGATGAGAAGTATATCTCCCTCAATGTCGATGGGAGCGTGATCTATTTCCCATGGAACAGAATCACTAGCCAAGTATGCTTCAATCTCTTCCAAAATAAAGTCACTTCCCTCAAACGGGTGAGGGAGGAAGAGAGAGCAACGATAGGATCAACCGAAGTGGGATTGCCACTCGAGAATCCAAGAATTTCTTGAGAATACTCCTCCGACACAATGTCAAGGACATCAATTTTGTTGTGGAATTGTCTTCATAATTGGGGAGTATTTCGTAACTTGATTGAGATTGAAATGTGCTTGGCTTCCTTGTTTACCCTCAAAGTAATTTCCCTTCATCAACATCGATCAATGCCGACCCGTTTTAAGAAGCACCTCCCAAGGATGAGGGGTACTCGGGATCGGCATCAAATTCGACAACAACAAAGTCGGCGGGAAATGAAACTTGCCTACTTTCACAAATACATCCTCGGCTATACCTAGCGGACGAGAACTTATGCGGTCCATAGCTCGAGATCATACATGTAGGTGTAGCGGAGGTAATGAAAGCTTTTCCACATGGGTGTGGCATCAAGTTAATGCTAGCGCCAAGATCGGCCAAGGCGGAGCATTGAACTATGCCTTGAAAATCACATGGGATGAGAAATTTTCCGGGGTCTCCTAACTTTTCGGGAAGTTTTTAAGGATAACCGCCGAACAATTTTCGTTCAAAAGTTTTAGCCATTTGAAATCTTTTCTTTGTTATTCAACAAATTTTTGATTGTTGGACGAACTTTGGCATTAGAAGAAGCGTCCATGAAACTAATCTCGAAGTGCAAATCTTGAAAGATTTGGATAAGCTTCTCCATTTGTTGACTAGTTTTATCACGGAGCTTCTGATCATTAAGCCTTGAAGGATAAGGAAGTGAAGGCTTAGGAGTGGTTATCGGAACAACGGGTTCCGGAATTGGAGGTAAAACCTCCGGAGATTGGACTTGTGCGGTACTTCGTGGGCTTGAGTTATGCACCTTGTCCTTTGAGACCTCGGGAACTTGACTCATTGCTCCTGGTGGAGGAGGCATTGGAGTCGAAGGTCCATCATAAGATTTACCACTTCGGGTAGCAATAGCATTCAATTCACCTTTTGGGTTGGGAATGGTATTACTCGGAAGAGCACCCGAAGTTGAAGCTTGATTCTTTTGACTCATGAGACTAGCAATCATGCTTTCAATCTTGCTATGAGATTGATCAATCTTGTTGCTAGTAGTTCTAAGCTCGGAAGTGAAATCATTCTTCAAAGTGGTAATTTGATTTTGCATGGACACCATCTTAGCTTCATTGCTTTTGATGTAATTAGCAATGTCAATGGAAGCTTGAGGAGGTTGGGCATGCACATTTTGTTGAGGAGCTTGGAATCGGTTTTGATTGAAATTTCCTTGATTTTGAAAACCTTGATTTTGATTTTGAAAATTCGATTCGACTCGATTTTGATTGAGTGATTATTTCTATTTTGCACATTTTGATTGTTACGATTTTGATTAAACCGGGTGGTCCAAGGAAATTGTTAGAGCGATAGGTGAGAAGGTTTCGGTCCCTTGCGGTTGGTAGGAATTACCTCCGTATTGTAGGAACCGAGCGGCATAAGCGCTCTCTTGAGTGAAGCCACGGGGCTGGACACTCAAAATAAGGGTGTGGACCACCACAAGTTTCACAACTCTTGTTTACGACATTCACTTGTTGATTGTTATTATTGTGACTCAATTTAAGCACGGCAGTGGATATTTCTTCAATCTTTTTGGTTAGAGTCGTGAATTCCGAAGATGGAAGGGTGGTAGATCTCCTTGACTCACTCCTCTCGGCTGAGGAATCCCAATAATTGTGGTGGGCAGTCATGTTTTCAATGAGATCATAGCACTCTTCGGGTCGCCTTTTCATAAAGGTACCACCCGTGACATTGATCGTGTCACGATGTCTCAATGTTAACCCGTTATAGAGCGTATCTATTTGGGTGACAAGCAACATGTTGTGGTTTGGACATCGATCAATCGAAAGCTTATAGCGTTCCATGCCTCAAATAAGGACTCATCGGGATCTTTGAAAATTGCGATTTCATTCCGTAGTTTCGTCACCATCGGCGGTGGAAAATATTTCGCCAAGAATTTGGAGACCATTTCATCGAAACTATGGATTGAGTTCTTGGGAAGGCGATCAAACCATGCGGTGGCATGAGCGTCAAGGAATATGGAAAGAGGTATAAGCGAAGGCGTCATCGGTGACCCCATTTTGCTTCATACTTTGGGTGACGGTGAGAAATTTGTCGAGATGCTTGTTGGCATCGTCACCCGGTGATCCGTGAAATTGACAAAAACTTTGGACTTGTTGAATCATGTGATGCTTAAGTCCAAAATCCGTGGCCTCGATGTTGACCGGGGCAATTGGACCGCCCCGTCCATCCATCGTAGGTTGGCAAAGCTCCTCCATCGTTCGGAGATCGGGAGCTGGATTTTGTGGCCCAGGTTGTTGGACTTGAGGTCCGTTCCCTAGGTTATGTGTCATTGTGATTTGTTCGTGATGCGTATCTCGATGCGTTTGCTTGGTTCTGATTCGTCTACGAGCTTGAGGCGAGTGCGCATGCACTTCAAAACAACACTTTCAATTAAAACAAGACCGAGGCAAAACAACGGTGAACTTAAACCAATAATCCCGTGAAATGATCACTTCTATAAGTAAAGCGCACAAAGGAGGCGGAGAGACTTTGTAGGTCGTGTGAAGCTTATTAAAACCCGTCTCTTTTCGGCCGCAATTTAATGTCGGGCCGTCCTTATACCCTCTTTTAGTTTGTTAAACCGATAGAAATAAACCAAAACACGAAGCGACACAAAGGCAAGTTTTAAATCTTTTGTTCGGGAACTTATAATGATAACACCTCGATTAAGAATGTTATATTGATTGTGTCTTCTATTTATTTAAAACAACAAGGAAAATCTTTTGTATTTTAATCTTTTACATATATATACAAAGAAAAGAAAAATATTTTGTATTTTGTATTTTATAAAAACAATAACTTCACGAGGAAGGTTCTTCAAGTCACTAATCGCAAAAACTTCACGATATTGTGCAACACACCTCCCGTGGCGCCAAAATTTGATTCGTTGTGAAGTGAGTGTGTGAAAACACAAATATCAACGTATATCAAAATAACAGTAAAATTCGACAAATCAACCCTTTAGGAAAAGGTCAACGTGCCAAACCTCACGGGTGTGATAAAAGTGATACCGGAAGTGATTTCCCGGTCGTGTCCCAACGAGGTGTGAATGGAAGGATTCGTTGAGTTTCGTGATTTGAACTTGAATTGGATTTTAAATGATTTGGATTTGATTCGTATTCTACAATTTAATGAGCGGGAAAGTAATTAAGGCAAGGAACCTAATAAACTAAAATTAAACTATCACTAAACCTAAGGAATGATAAAACTAAGCTACACTAAGTCCTAGGGTGCTAAAAGCATAAAAGCGTAAAAGCGGTAAAACAACCCGAGCCATAAGCGTAAAAGTTTTGAAATTTAAGGGCTACGGGTGTGAAACCAATTTTCCTCGATCTATTTGACTAAAAATGATTTTAGGAAAAAGCGGAATATTTTTTGACTTTTAAATTAATTTCTATGAATTAAAAGCGATTTAACACTAATTAAATGATTAAAAATACTAAACTAATTATAGAAAAATCGAAAATTTAAGAAAAGTACTTTAAGTTATCAGATTCTGAGAAAAATGAAAAAGCGTGGTGGTGCTATGGAAAATAAGCACGAAATAAGCTCAAAAGAGCTTATAAGCTAAAGCGCCTAAGGTGTCCTTAAATATTTGTTTGTGCAAGTTTAAATGAGACAAGTCCCAGGCGAATGGTAGTGAGTGTTGTGTTGTGTGGTGAGTGGCGTGGGTTCGAGTCCACTGTGTCCCTTTTTGCAAACTATTTTTTTTCAACTTTTCTTTTTGAAACTTTAAAGTTAAGATCAAAACAAGGACTTTTGTGAAAACACTTTTAAAAACTTAAGAATAAAGCTTAAAGCGACTTATTCCAACGATAACAAAAAAAGACAAAACAAACTTTTTCTTTTTTGTGATTCAAACCAAACAATCCACTTTTTGTTAACTATCTTTTTGAAACTTGTTAACAAGACCAAGCTAAACACTTTTTGTAAAAATGAAACTTTTGAAAAGATGGCAATAAGCGGTAAAGTTGCTAATTGGAGCAAATTTTAGACGATTATGCAAACAAACACCATTTAAGCTAAAAACCAAACACTCTTTAGCTTGTTAAGTGCAAATAAGCAAGCAAGTTAAACTAAATAAGCTAACACATTCAATAACTAAATTAAACTAAGTAAACAATGAAATAAGCTACACCTAAGCTAAGAAGATAAGCGGTTTAGCAAGGAAATCCTAAGCTAACTATATGACTAATCTACAAAATACAAATTAAAGTGGAAGCTAATAAATGAGGCTTAATAAGCACTAATAAGCTAACAAGCTAACCTAAACTAATCTAAAAAGTACTAAGAGAGAATCTAACAACTTAAGCTAAAGCTAAGTTAAACTACAAATAAGCTTGATAAGCTAAAAAAAAAAGTGACTGTGTGGAGTGATGACTTGTGCAGACAGCAACAACTAGGGGGGCTGTTTAGAGCTTATTTATAAGCTTAAAGATGAGCTTCAAGAAAGAGCACAAGCTGCAAAACAAAGTTAGGCTAGTGGAGATTCAAAAACAACAATTGGAACCCAAAAAAAGCATTTAGAGCTTGAAAATAAGCTGAGATCGACATGGTTTTGACATATTTTTCTTGATGTGCGAGTTCAAAAAAATGAATGGGATGATTTTGAACTCGATTTAAACTAAGCTAAAACCCTTTAGATGCAAATATTTGAAGATAAAGTGAGTTGGTTAGACAAGGTTGCAAGAAAAACACATTTTACAAATTTTGGACTTCAAATCATTATCAAATAAGCTCATGAACATGACCCATCTCTTCTTGCATGAAAATCTTAAAAAAGACAATTTTTTTTTTTTTTTTTAAAACTTACCCAACAAACTTGCAAATCAATTTTCAAACTTACTCAAAAATTTTGAAAACTCAAAACCAGTTTGACTTGTAAAGTCAAAGTGGGTAAAAAGTGTTTTGACCCATCAATAGCTCAAATCCAAACACCCTTTTACAAATTTTTGATTTTTTTTTTTTTAAAGACTTAAATTTAATTTTTAAAAACACTTAAACTTCAAAAACTTTAAACAAAGTAACATAATATTAAAGACATTGAGATTAAAAGAAACTTTTCATTAACTTAAAAAAACATTACAATAGAAAATAAAAAAACATTAAATTTAAAATTTTTCTAAAAACTAGGGTGCCTTTTCGAATGGCTTACATTAGCTCCTATTTATACTACTAAAACTAGGTCTTCAAACTCTTCAAGTCTTCTTCTTGTGTTTCTTTGTGAGTGCGGTCAAGCTCAAGACCAATATTTGTGCTTTCTTGAAGTCAATCTCGACCATTGATTAGTAGGTACAAGATGAGAAGTGAATCTGAGCCATCCATTGGGGCCTTTTGAGCTGGGATTGACTTGGCATTGGGATGAAGGTGGAAAAATTGGTAGTGGGTTTGGGAGTTGTGATGTTTACGGGTAAAAGCTAGGGCTTGGGTATTGTGAAGTGGAGGAACAAGGGCACAGGTAAAACATTTTTTATTATTTTTTCTTCTTGTGTTACGTGTGTGTTTGTTTTGGGCGGGAAGAATGGGAAGAAGAAAGAAGCGATGGGTGGGTGGTTTGTTTATTCATTGACCGGGTGGGGATGATTGGGTTGACCGGGTCAAGATTAATGGATTGGGTTGGGCGGGTTGATTATTTTGGGCCTTGGTTGTATATTTGGACTTAGGATTAGATATGAAATCCATGTAATACTTTAAGGACCAAAAGTGTAAATCCGAAAATCAAGGACCATTCATGTGAATTTACGAAAATGTAATCCAAGGGCCAAACTTGTGAATCTCAAATAAACCAAGGGTCATTTTGCCATATTGTGAATTTCAAGGATTAAATTTGACAATTTTAAAAATCCGAGGATCAAAGCTGTAATTTCTCAAACTTTTGAAATTTTTCACCAAAGGACTAATTATGACAACTTATGATTTCAAAAGGACCTTTGGTGACTTTTCTTTTAAATTACGTGCTCGGGGACTATTTACATCAATTTTTGAAAGT
This sequence comes from Chrysanthemum lavandulifolium, assembly GCA_022545495.1. NCBI lineage: Eukaryota > Viridiplantae > Streptophyta > Magnoliopsida > Asterales > Asteraceae > Chrysanthemum > Chrysanthemum lavandulifolium. Next base: position 48,142,576 of record CM040242.1, on the reverse strand, counting down.
CGGGGGTGAAGCGCCAATTATGCAAACTTTGTTCGTTTTCATCCGATTTTAAACATTTTGCATCTGAAACATATAAAACACAATTTTGAGATATTTTCGGTATTTTGATGCATTCGGAGTGTTTTAGATGTTTTGCGATTCAGTTGACCTAAAATGATGAGTGAATCGCACTCATCAATATGAGTTTATTGATCTTATTTTGAATAATTTGTTCATTTCTTTTTTGTTATTTTTGGTCTAAATTTGTTATATTCCAGAATTTACATCTAAATCTGAAAAAAAGTTGAGCAAAAATTGATAGAAATCATGTTTAAGAAGGCAGCAGACAAGGTGCTTGATAAAATGTCTCAACGAAATTTTATAGTTGCGATGCACTAATTTGACATTGTGATGTATCGACTGTTTATAACTAAACTAAATATTATTTTTATAAATTTCAGGTATGTTCCGCAAGCTCCTCAATTTAGATCATTTCCTATGAATGCAACAACACGAATGACAAAGAAAGCATACGGCACATGAGCAAAAACAGTGATGCGAGCCAAAAGAAGAAAACGGTATGGTCTCCAAGAGGAGGAGCAGAATAGATAGCAAAGGTTATTTATCAACAAATAGTATTTTTTAGCTCTTATGATTGCAATATTGATTAACATTTAAATAAACACACTACACATAAAGTCTTAGTCTGACAATGTTTAGCTGCTAAAACTATATTTATGTTTGGTCCTGATAGTTATTTCTTAGCTACAATCAGTAATATAAGCTCACCCATTGGGTCTAATTCTTAAACCACGAAACTCTATATTTATCTCATAAAAAACAAGCTGAAGTAAATATGACTTGCGTATTAATACTTTAAATGTTGGATTAGGCTGCTTATGATGTTTTAATTAATATAGTAGCTTACAAAATGATGTTTTGTAAAAAGGTCACGATAGAATGGTGCACCTTTGATAACATGTTTTAATTAATATAGTAAATAGTTGCTTTAATCCAGTTTCTACAAAGTGCAAGTGGAATGTATAGGAACTTAAACTCACTGTCCATGAGGTTAACTATACTAGATTACTTGGCAACTGAAGTATGGGTTGGAATTAGCTAGCATTGTAAGTAAATATCTAAAGGTGAAGCATATAACGCCGCGTCATATAAGAGGAGTTGAATAACTCGACACTCTTATTAAAGGAACTATTGATGGTGGTGGTGTTGTCCCTCATATTCATAGGTTGCTCATCAATAAGTCTGGTCAAGAGTAAATTTACGAGGAATAGATGTTCAGTATGTGACTTCTGATGGCACAAGGGTATGAGCAGCTCCAAGGATCATAACATATCTCAAAGAACATCATGAATATAGTGATACTTCACCAACTGATTTCTATTTCACATCCCTAAGTATAATGGGTGACACCATTCCTGAACATGTCGACAAAAAAAGTCCTGGTGGTAGTTTCAAGAAACAGAAAAAGGCTTAATCGTCTTCCGGTAGGTTGTTTTATCCATGTGGTTTTAAGTTTTTATATAACTCTTTTATTGTGATGCCTTTGTTTTGTAATATAGATTCACTAAAAGTATATGTATTATGGAATGTTAAGTTCATCTAACACAAAGTATCGGTGTATCATGGTATGTCAATATGTCGATGAAAAACAATTTTGTTTTGTATCAATATGGTAGTATATGTTACAAATAAACCATTCATCGATTGGCGAGTAGAGTATATGTATTATCTGAGATGCCTTATTTTTTTTAACACAAATGCCTTTTTTATGTCTGGATGCACTAAAAGTATATGTATTTGTAATATAGATTAACTAGAACTATATGTATTATGGAATGTTAAGTGCATCCATCACAAAGTATTGATGTATTATGGTATGTCAATATGTCTAAGAAATACCATTTTGTTTTGTATCAATATGGTTGTACATGTTACAAACAAACCATTCATAAGTATAAGTACAAAGTAGCACTCACAAGCTAGATCATAAGCATAAGTACAAAGGGTAGCACTCACAAGCAAGAAAAGTAACAACACCTGAAGATGATACATGTGGAAAGGGATGTAACACCCATTGAAACATAGAACAATGTTAGCGATTGATCAAATAACTAGTTCAACTATGAATAGAGGATTAGTAAATACACGACATATTTTGAATAATACAAAGTTATTTGTGTTCAGTTATATCTCTATTCGCAAGCGCCTCCATTCATATAATAGAACGTATGTCGTCACGGGACATACGAACCAACTCCCAAAGGGGACCTCCACTTACCATATCTCTTGTATTTACTTCTTCAATTACATATACAAAGTACTATCAGTTTACTTCAAGATGCCAAACTAAGAAAAATAACAGATCTCAAAACTGATTCAAAAAGCATCTCAATCTAGAGAGCACACCTTGTAAAAGATCGACTCCAGAAGTTATACCTAGGGATCTGCTCAATCATAAATATCACAGGTTAACTACTATTCTGGACTTATGAACTAATGAAAGATCACATTCAGGTTCATAATAAGGTACCTTAATGAGCTCATTGAAGGTGATTAAAAGACCCTACGGATGTCGTCGATTGACAATCAACCACTCTAATATATACCTTTTCGATGCACTAATCATACTCATAGATGCCCTAAAATATACCTTTTCGATGCACTAATCATACTCATAGATGCCCTAATTCCCATTTAATCTACTATTGCCATTTTCATCCATTTTCAACCCGTTTGTTTAGCACTAATCATTTGACCTGTTAGGCCCATTTGGTCCATATCTTAATTAGAAAACATTCTGAGTTTAACCATTTGATGTATTAGATTATGAAAATAACCCGAACCAGTACATTAATAAGTAAATCTGTCAAAATTTCAAATCTAATTATTATGAAATCAAACAAAAATGAATTATCCTTCTGAATTCAAGTTGCAATGATCACATAAAAAGTTCCAAAACACTTATATGTACTCAATGAAAAACTGCTTATCTGTACGTTTTACGGAATAAACATTGATAACGCTACACGCGTTGTTCGGGGTTAAAGGAACCTTTTTCTTCGAGCAAGTTTTATAACACCCTAGGCAGTGAACCTAATCGTTGTAGTGTAGTATTAGGGCAAGCCACGGGTATTGATATCATTCTCTAGGGGAATAGTGTCGTTAGGTTAAAGTGTATGTCGATTTAAGTCTAAAGGTGAGAGATGATTATTTTTGTATTTTTATATTTTATGAAATGGAAAGGTACGAATCTCGGGGTTTGGATTTGGGGGTTGGTATTTCTACCGATTACTCTACTTATCTAATTAACTAAGCTAAGGATAGTCTATGTCTATTGTTGTGTGCTCGTATGATGATTTAAAGATGTGTTTACTTAGGTTTTATTACTCCTTAATTATCTCCTATTGATGGTTGAATTGTCACGTCCTTATTCTTAACACGTTGTGTGTCTAAAGTTGTAGGGTATGCGTTTATCCCTAACTCTTTGAAGTTACCAAAGGGTCTCGTCTACAAAATACCACTAGGGATCATAAAATCTTACTCTAAGGCCTCTTTGGATAATTTAGCTTACAGCCGCTCAAGGTGCTATAACCTAAGGTTCACAAAGATTAATCAAGCATTAAGTACACAACGAATGACCTATCGCATTGCTAGATCATTAACAACTAAGATAAGAGACAACCAATAAATATTCAATAATTAAGTTTCATATTCCTAAGCAAACACACAAGTAAATTAGCCGGACATGGAGAACATGCAATCATATACACAATCAATCAAACATAAGATAGACATAATGATAAATTGAATATATGGATTAAGATATAATCAACAAACCATTACAAGATGTTTTGGAGTGATTGAAACCTTCAACGTTCTTTGGAAAACACCTATCTAAACCACGGAATCGGAGTTAGGGTTTAGAGCCTACAAAAAGTGAAGTTATAATGTTATATTTATAGGCGATTTTATGTCGGCAAGAGTAGCGGCGTCACACTTATAGAGTGGCGACATCACGACCATTTTCACCAAATTGTAGATTTTCTCGTTTAGGTCGCGTGGGCTTTTGAACCACCTAAATCCGAGTTCGTATGCAAAAGTTATGGCCAAAACAATATCAACTACTTGCGCATCTTGTGATAGTCTTGATCGACTTGTGGCGTCACCTTGTGGTTGTGGCCGTCCCCCGATCTCGGCCGTGCGGATCAAATCTGGGCCGTCGAGTTGCGACGACCTCTCTTTTAACGTCGACACCGTCGCTTGAAAATAAGAGATTTGGCTTATGTCCGTCACAAAATCCTCCGAGCAGCGTCGATTAAGTAGTGGCCGTCACCTTGTCTTTTCGGCGGTTGGGTGTCTCGATTCTTGACTTTGGTCATTTTATTCATATATCCGCGCCTTTTCGTCCAAATAAGTGCCATTACGACAATTTGCCTTCAAGATACCTAAAAGTGAAAAGGAGCGATATTAAGTAATAACGGATACAAAGTGATCAAATAAGGGCTTAACGACACCTCAAAAGGTACATTTTAAAACCTTATCAAACATGTTAGTACATACTTATTTGTTTAGAGCGGGTTAGCACTTGATCAATAAGTACTTAGATAAGCAAATCCCGAAAGTTCCAAATATGATGGTAGGAGTCCTTGAGACTAATGGCACTAAATGAAAATACTCAACTAATAGCAGCGAGTTTATACCACACATTTGCAATAAAAAACAAATAAATCATACGAGTTCAAGAAAGAAAAAACAGGATACAAAACTGTAATATGACTTGAAATTAAGACCTTTGCATTAATCTTGAGAAAAGTCCACTAGGTATTTTTATCTTCCATGGCCCTATGAAAATAAAGAGAATTAACATTTATTTTAATTAAAAAAAACCAGTTTCTTTTTGGGTAGTGAAAGATCAAGAGGCAAAAACCGTATATGTCAGAATTCTTTCGCTCAGGCAGAATCATAGAAGAAATAATGGTGGGCCTGGAAGCGTTCTCATAAGAGCCTCACACAACTTTTCCACACAAACACGAGCATGGCTTCGTTCGTCTATCCTGATAATTCTCTTCGATTACAGTGAATGGTTGATGAAGTGCCTGCAAGAATAATACATAATAATTTATTTTACCAAAGCATATCATATATGTTATGTGTACAAACAGTGAAACAAATAATATGCGAGTTAACTCACCATTCTTTTCGCTCTAGAACATCTGAGTAGATCTCTGCACATGTTTTTGATGTCACATCGTGCACCAAAGTTCACAATAGCCCAATAACTAATCTGCGTTGGGTTAACAAGTGTATACATGATCCAAATATTATTATAGCCAACACTAGAAGTTTTAACTATATATAAATACTAAATTAACAAAATAACAAATGACCTTGTTATTAAAGTTCCAACGACCATCACGAGGAAGCAAGTCTCCTCCATTTCCAATGATGCACTAAACATATTTTTGATGCACTAAACATAATTTTCACAAATGGATGCACTAAACATGCACATCGATGCCTTATTTTTGTCCAATGATTATTGTGTTTGTGAAACACAAATAACCAAATAAATTGTGTCAAACTATTTGAAAATCAATTATCTGTGTCATTTTAGTGAGCAAATGCAGTACTAAAATGTAAATGTGTTTAGCAAGCGCAATCCTGAACACCACTTAACTTTGGTATGAACATAATATAACTACTAAAAATTGTATTTACAGAAGCTAAAAAACCAAACCTTTTGCACGAGGAAACCAACAACAGAAGGCTTCAAATGCTTGGCAACACCCTCGGTTGAAGCATGGACCGTGTGTGCTATGCCAAAAGCATCATTGACGTACAAGTCAGCTAGAGAAGCCAACTTCTTAGCGAACTCAGGGTTATTATTCTCGGCCATCTTGACCTGTTACATGATAAAACGCAAAGAGGAAAACTTTTAGCAACACTAGAAAAGTAATTAAACAAGAAGAAGTTGTTAAGATGATCTACGATAAACATGCAAGTGGATGCACAAAACATGCAAAAGGATGCTTAAACAAACACATTGATGCCTTAATATGTTGGATGATGCACTAATCATACTCATTGATGCCCTAATTTTACACAAATCGATGCCCTAATTATATTTTTAAACCTCCAAAATTGATGCCATAATTTTACACAAATTCATAATAATTTTACCCTATTTTACACAAACCTTCATTAATATAATTTTATCATTGACACGACATGCTCTAAGTTCTTAGTCATAACCTAAATCAGAACATACATAAAAGTTACAATACTAACACATAATTTGAGTCCAAAAACCGCCTATAACTAAACTTTACAAAATTCCAAGACAACAATTAGTAATACCTTTGAGCAACCTTCAGCATCCTCATGTTCAATCTCAGCAATATGCCAAGCATGATCATCTTCATCAAAGCCTCAAACAATATCTTAATAAACTACAACAACTTCTTAATCATCCCAGGTCCCCTGTCCCTCGCCTTTGCAAGCATCACAACAAACTCAACCCCCAAATTCTTAGTCTCCTCCTCCAAACTCTCCGCTTCCTCTATCTGCAAAATCGCCCCCACAACTTCCACAATACTCTTCCTCAAAAACCTAAACTCAGTCCCAGCCAACTCAATCACCAACTCCAACGCGTCCTGAGCCGTACTCTCCTTACCAAAATTCAAAGCGTCTTTAGTAGGTTCATCTACAACATCTGGTGGTGCCGTCGTGGGCACGTTCCTCTCTGGGTCGGTCTGGTCTAGTCGAAGTCAACCTCGGTTAACATCATCATCATCAAAGGCAACAAACCATGAAACTTATCCCTATCCCTACTCTTCTCCAACACTGAATAAAATTAATCGTAGCACCTAACGTTGCAATCCTAACCTCAACCCCAACCCCTACCCCTAAACAAGACAAAAACACATTATGCAAAGTATCCATATATAAAAAAGCAAATTCTCACCAATAAAGCAGCCAATTCTTGCGAAAATCAAAAGCGCTCTCTTTCAACATGTCATTATCACTACGCCACATCGAACATTAAAGTCAACAACTCCACCTATCCATTCTCACCAACAACCAAAAACCGCTAAATCCGAAACAGTATCACATATCTTCTTACACACACTCTTAACCTCCTATTTCCTAACACCCTCAATAATTTATTGTAATCTCACAAGCTGTTCATCATCGTCATACTGTCTTCATCAGTCTTGAGTGCCATTTTTCTTCACCATATCGTTCAATTTCCTTTTCCAGCTGCAAGAACAGAAACAATCTTTCACTAGCAAGAGAAAAATCAATGCCCTAAATTTTCTTTTTCCAGTTGCAAAAACAGAAACAATCATTTACTAGCAAGAAAAAAAATCAATGCCCTAATTTTACACAAATCGATGCCCTAATTTTACACAAATCGATGCCATAATTTTATTTTTAAACCTCCAAAATTTATGCCCTAATTTTATTTTTAAACTTCCAAAATCGATGCCAATAATTTTACACAAATTCACAATAATAAGAAGAAAAAAAAAGCTTAAAATTGATGCCCTAATTTTACACAAATTCAAAATAATAAGAAAAATAATAATCTTAAAATGTACATATAACCTGAATAAAGTTGTGATAACGCAATTATCCAGCATCACAAAATCACGCAACTCAAATCGCATCTCAAATCGTTGTTATTCCACTAAATAACGTGTATTTTGATGTGTTTCTGTGTTTGGGCGTCGGTGTATGTTATAACACCCAGGACAAGGTAAAGATATACAAATAAGTTTCATATCGAACTTTAAGTACTATACAAAAGCGAAAGTCTTTACGAAATTCTAAAGAAAACATAAATAACTAAATAACCAAAATAATTCTAAGATCTCTATGGTCAAATCTTGCTCTCGTCTCTACTCTCAACCCGGATCGGCTATCGAGCTCATCTTGAATGCTTAAAATACTGCGCGAGGAAAAGAAAAGTCTTGGTGAGCTTACAAAGCCAGGTGAGCGGATATAATGAAACAAAAACTAAACAAAACATAAATCTGAATGAACAAAGAAGCGAATAACAAAATCGTGGCGGGCGAGAATAATGAATCATTGAGGATTCTGCGGAAACACAATTTCACGAAATCAGGAAAAACAATTAGCAATCAAGGACAAACACATAGCATATTGATGACTCCAAGCAAACACATCAAAATAACCGGACACTTAACATATCAAGAAGAAATAAATTACATATAAACCAAGCGAAAAGTCTAAGGCTAACGAAACACTTTCTAGAAAATAAACATGGCATTCAACAAATTAATTAACCTTCACTTAACACACTTAATTCAATATTACGTGGTGAAATAGCGGTCAAAACATGGCGATCTCACAAACAAATATAAACATAGTAGACAAACTATAATTAAATAGACCAAACAAAACATAGCATAACCATTAGCAATTATCAAAACAGATATCATAAGCTAAACCAGTTCTCAGATCAAATCCTAACATCAACAGAGTTTAAGCATGGCAGGTCACATAAGCAATAAAACACTAACGTATAAGAAAAGTTCCCAAAATTAACTGAACAAATTATACATAACAAACTTATAGAATACTCACTTTCACACTAGCACATACATCTCACCGATCAACGAATTCACATAACGATAAACTAACATGACATCAGATGACAGCATATGAATCATATTTAAACATATTAATCATAACCTAACATAGTAGACGGTAGTCACATAAACACACACAAGCATAACCACATAGAATAACATATAATAAGCCGAGCACATAATTATTAACACTTGAACATACCGAATCATAATCAGAATACTTAACATAGAAATAACAAATAAAGATTTAGTTAACTACCACGAGCCCAGACATATCATATCGAAACATCATACATATCTGGGAATAATCTTAGAAAATAATTTGGAGTAGCTAGCTCCCGAAGTTGTGAAAGCAGCGTATGCACGACATCATTCACTAAACAAATCATATCGGATAACGGATCGGATCTAGGATGCATCCATCGCCCCAGACGGATATTGATCATATAATATAACGAGCTCATAACGAGATATGAGATAAGGGGCGTGGCGAACATCACTCTCGCCTAGAGTCGTATCGAGGTGCATCAGCGACACGGACATGAAACCCCATGACTAGTTAATAATTGGCTCGGTGTCAAACTATACGAGGTCAAATAAGAATGTCATAAGCGACCTAGATCATATTTTATCAAATGTTTAATCATGTTTTCAAAATCAAAGTCTTCATATCATATAGTTCAAAACCAATGTTTTATGATTCAAAATCAAAGTTCGGATAATGACGACTCAAAAGACACATTAGTGTTCATAGCAAATAACATATCGGATAACTCATATCATAAGGTTCATATTCAAATATAACAAGGTTCAACAAATATGCATCAAAGTCTTCCTAACATAAAGTTCAAATCGGATATCGCATGGTTCAATAAAACATAGGTTCGGATAAGCCTTGGTCGAACAATCGGGAAAGGGTTCATAGCAATGGCATAGGGGTCCTAATAAGTAAAATAGGAAAGCGAGCGAAAAGAACATCATAAGGAACCTTTACTAAAAGGTCGAGAATATCAATGCGATAGCATAAGTGTCTTAAGGTAAGGCAGAATATCCGTACCTTAAAGCAAATGAGAGGGAAAAACAAGCGAGCAGGTGAATCACGAAGATGTAACGTCGCGTCTTCTTCAAGCGAATCTACACGGATTATGATTTATTTAATACTTATTAGCATCATTAAAGTTATAACAGTTCCTCGCATTAACATTATTAGAGTTATAAGTATATTCTCATTTTATAAACTTCATGCATTTGTAAGTGTGTTACCTATTGATAACATATTTTATCTTTCAGTTTCATAAACTCATATTCGGACCAGACTTTAGTGATTTTTATAAAATACTTACTTAGCTTAACTGAAATCAAGCAAAATCCTAGAGGTTCCCATATGAGTTAAAAGACTCTACAAAAATTGGTGGGTTCTATATCTATGCCAAATGGCCTATGGAAAATCACAAGTCCAGACCTGTCCAGAAAGAAATCAGAAAATACACCTTAAAAGTTTACGCTTATTGGACCTATTTAGACACCTTGGAAAAATCCCCAGAACTCCCAGAAATTCATTTATGTCATAAATATCACTCCTGTAAAAGGAGAGCTCCCAATTCCTTATGGTTTGAAAATGAAAAATCAAACAATCCAACTAAATTTCGAGACCCGTTTTCTCAGCTTTGACACTTGATCTTGTAAAATTCAAAAATCGACTTAGACAACTCCAAATTCGACCAAACCACTTGGAAAACTTAACTAAGACATAAAATAAACTTTCCCCACAAAACCCAGATTATTGCACTTGTAAAATTGGATCTATGACACGCACAAGTTCGACATATGATGCTGTCAGTTTAGGGTTTATCAAAACCAATATAAGCACATGTTTAACCTACCCAAGCACCCATGACCCATGAAAACCTTATGAACTGTTTTAATAGTATCTTAACATGCCCTTACTCACCCAATCGATTCAAAACAGCCCCAATTAATTACCTAGGGTTTTCTACACCTTGATTTTATCGACCGCATTACTATTTTATGTGATAGTTTTATTTGATATATGCATGTATTCTTATGGTATACTCACGACGGAAACAAAAGAAACAAGGAAGAAAACATGGGAGCGAGTTGAGGTTTACAAACCCTTGTGCTTGTCGAATGGAAAAAGCCACGAACAAGGCGAGCGAGCCAAGATTCATGACCAATCTCTCCTTTGATTCATACCACGACCACGCTCGGCTTCCATCAAAACCGCGATCACCCACCTTCTTGACTTGCTTTGTCGAATGGAGAAAGGAGGAAAAGAATGAGCCGTGACTTAATAAAACTAGGGTTCCAAATTTGGTGTATTGTGTTTGTATTTATATGTGGTCTTGATTGGTATAAGGGTTTGTGATGGGCTTCCGGCTTGAACAACCGAACAAAATACACACCCAGTGGGCTCTCGCGGATCCTCGGCTCAAACAAAGCGGCATGACATCGGATTACAACAAGCGAAAAGTGAGGCCCAAACTTATGTTGCGTAACTTATTTTCTTTAGTCGTACAATGTCGATTACATAAATATATATGTTAAGTTTTAATTATTCGTAAGTTAGATTGTAAATTTCGTTAAATGAATACAAATGTATTTCGTATTTTATAATTTCGACTTGAGGGCATTTAGTCTCTTCACACGTTTCGTATTTTTGGGGTTTACAACTCTCCCTTCTAAAAAGAAAATTTAGTCCTCGAAATTGAACAAGGCAGACAGAACAAGAAACAAAGGCGGATTTTAGAGTTTCGAAGAATTAAAAGCGAACACGTAGCGCATCTCGGAACAAGCGAATCAAAACAATAATCAAATACTTACAACGAGACTATCCTATATACATCAAGTAATGGCGAGATAACGGATGAGATGCGAGAAAATCAAGCGACAATTCTAACTTATCGGATATCTAATGGCGAGATCAATCATATGCATAGGCAGAGCGAATCCTAATGGTCTTATTAATCATGAGATAATCAAACTAAAAGGATCTAATGTTCCTCAAACACTTCACGAAAATCCTAGGACCGCAATAAAGGTACGGAGGCGTACACATATAGAGCAAATATAGCAATCCATAGTTTACACAAATCATAACAATTTCGGTCCAACAAAACTTACGTAACATATATCGGCGAAAATCTCACAAGTAGGTACAAATTTCTAACAAACATGAGGAGTGACAAATAAAGATACAAGTCAAAGTCAATCACGTATCAACCACGGGCATTTCCCAGGCGTCATATAATTTCAATAAGTTCAAATTATATGATCTCGGTATTATCACGTTGATCGGCGTCATAATACTTGCATCGCATAACAAGTTCTTATTGTCGTCATATTACATCCGGGTCATAGCAAACACATAACTAATATCGAACAAAACATATCACATCTGAGATAACATCTGACTAGCAAGTAACATACTATAACGAGACGGATCACATACATCGGCATATCGACATCAAAACAACTTACCATACCACAAAGAAAAAAAGGCCACCAATGCGCAAAGCAGTTCCTCATGACTCATTGCGGCGATCCGGAAAGAAAAGGCGAGTTATACGAATGCTAAGCGATAAAACTTCACGATTCAAACCGAGTTACGAGCGAATCAAAGAAAAGTAATGTCGATCAAAATCGCGTAGCAAGACATCAAACCGCCTCAAAGCAGCGTGACAAGCGAATCGAGTAACACGCGTCGCGCCCGAATCATATGAAGTAGATGAACCTTCCGACCACTGTTGAATCATGTCTTCATCGTTCGTCTTTGGTTGATTCGTCCGGCTCCTCAACGACATCACGATGTCTCGGTAGCACGGCGGGGCGAGTGTAACCTGCTTCTCGAACCTCTCCGGCCACGAGGCTGACTGCGACAGCGAGGTCGGCACCATCTTCTTGGCTCCACGGGTAGTCTCCATCTAACGATCGACAAGCGGACGGCGAAAACAAAATAACAAAATTCGATGCGAAGAGGAGGCCAATTCGGTGAAGGCGAAAGATTATCGAAGTCAAATCGAATGACAATCTAAAAGGAATCGAAAGATATTTGAGCAGGCGAAACCTAAGATCTACCCAATCCTCACGGTCATAGCCTAAGCTCTAAGGGTCCTAAAACCTAGAGCTCGATACCATAATTGTAACACCCAACCCGACAAGGGTAAAGATATCATAAATCTGGTTTCATATCGAACTTTAAGTACTATACAAAAGCGAAAGTCTTTCTGAAAATTCAAAAGAAAACATAAATAACTAAATAACCAAAATAATTCTAAGATCTCTATGGTCAAATCTTGCTCTCGTCTCTACTCTCAACCCGGATCGGCTATCCCGAGCTCATCTTGAATGCTTAAAATACACTTGAGGAAAAGAAAAGTCTTGGTGAGCTTACAAAGCCGGTGAGCGAGATATAGCGAAACAAAAACTAAACAAAACATAAATCTGAATGAACAAAGCGAATAACAAAATCGTAGCGGGCGAGAATAATGAATCATTGAGGATTACTGGAAACACAATTGCACGAAATCAGGAAAAACAATTAGCAATCAAGGACAAACACATAGCATATTGATGACTCCAGCGAAACACATCAAAATAACGGACACTTAACATATCAAGAAGAAATAGATTACATATAAACCAAGCGAAAAGTCTAAGGCTAACGGAAACACTTTCTAGAAAATAAACATGGCATTCAACAAATTAATTAACCTTCACTTAACACACTTAATTCAATATTGCGTGATGAAATAGCAGGTCAAATCATGGCGGTCTCACAAACAAATAGAAACATAGTAGACAAACTATAATTAAATAGACCAAACAAAACATAGCATAACCATTAGCAATTATCAAAGCGGATATCATAAGCTAAACCGGTTCTCGGATCAAATATTAGCATCAGAGAGTTTAAGCATGGCGGTCAAACATAAGCGGATAAAACACTAACGTATAAGCAAAGTTCACAAAATTAAGCGAACAAATTATACATAACAAACTTATAGAATACTCACTTTCACACTAGCACATACATCTCACCGATCAACGAATTCACATAACGATAAACTAACATGACATCGGATGATGACATATGAATCATATTTAAACATATTAATCATAACCTAGCATAGTGAGCGGTAATCACATAAACATACAAAAGCATAACCATATATAATAACATATAATAACCGAGCACATAATTATTAACACTTGAACATACGAATCATAATCGAATACTTAACATAGAAATAACAAATAAAGATTTAGTTAACTACCACGAGCCCGGACATATCATATCGAAACATCATACATATATAGGAATAATCTTAGAAAATAATTTGGAGTAGCTAGCTCCCGAAGTTGTGAAGGCGCGTATTACACGACATCATTCACTAAACAAATCATATCGGATAACGGATCGGATCTAGGATGCATCCATCGCCCCAGACGGATATTGATCATATAATATAACTTGAGCTCATAATCGAGATATGAGATAAGGGCGTGGCGAGAACTTCACTCTCTCGCCCTAGAGTCGTATCGAGGTGCATCAACGACACGGACATGGAACCCCATGACTAGTTATTATTTGGCTCGGGTGTCAAACTAACTTAGGTCGAATCGAGAATGTCATAAGCGACATAGATCATATTTTATCAAATGTTTAATCATGTTTTCAAAATCAAAGTCTTCATATCATATAGTTGAAACCAATGTTTTATGATTCAAAATCAAAGTTCGGATAAGCAATGACTCAAAAGACGCATTAGTGTTCATAGCAAATAACATATCGGATAACTCATATCATAAGGTTCATATTCAAATATAACAAGGTTCAACAAATATGCACATCAAAGTCTTCCTAACATAAAGTTCAAATCGGATATCGCATGGTTCAATAAAACATAGGTTCGGATAAGCAACAGGTCGAACAATCGGGAAAGGGTTCATAGCAATGGCATAGGAATCCTAATAAGTAAAATAGGAAAGCGAGCGAAAAGAACATCATAAGGAACCTTTACTAAAAGGTCGAATATACATGCGATAGCATAAGTGTCTTAAGGTAAGGCGGAATATCCGTACCTTAAAGCAAATGAGAGGGAAAAACAAGCGAGCAGTGAATCACGAAGATGTAACGTCGCGTCTTCTTCAGCGAATCTACACGGATTATGATTTATTTAATACTTATTAGCATCATTAAAGTTATAACGGTTCCTCGCATTAACATTATTAGAGTTATAAGTATATTCTCATTTTATAAACTTCATGCATTTGTAAGTGTGTTACCTATTGATAACATATTTTATCTTTCGGTTTCATAAACTCATATTCGGACCAGACTTTAGTGATTTTATAAAATACTTACTTAGCTCAAATGAAATCAAGCAAAATCCCAGAGGTTCCCATATGAGTTAAAGACTCTACAAAATTGGTGGGTTCTATATCTATGCCAAATGGCCTATGGAAAATCACAAGTCAGACACATCCGGAAAGAAATCGGAAAATACACCTTAAAAGTTTACACTTATTGGACCTATTTAGACACCTTGGAAAAATCCCAGAACTCGAAATTCATTTATGTCATAAATATCACTCCTGTAAAGGAGGCTCCCAATTCCTTATGGTTTGAAAATGAAAAATCAAACAATCCAACTAAATTCGAGACCCGTTTTCTCAGCTTTGACACTTGATCTTGTAAAATTCAAAATACGACTTAGACAACTCAAATTCGACCAAACCACTTGGAAAACTTAACTAAGACATAAAATAAACTTTCCCACAAAAACCCAGATTATTGCACTTGTAAAATTGGATCTATAACACGCACAAGTTCGACATATGATGCTGTCCGGTTTAGGGTTTATCAAAACCAATATAAGCACATGTTTAACCTATTAAGCGCACCCATGACCCATGAAAACCTTATGAACTGTTTTAATAGTATCTTAACATGCCCTTACTCACCCAATCGATTCAAAACAGCCCCAATTAATTACCTATGGTTTCTACACCTTGATTTTATCGACCGCATTACTATTTTATGTGATAGTTTTATTTGATATATGCATGTATTCTTATGGTATACTCGCGACGAAACAAAAGAAACAAGGAAGAAAACAACAAGCGAGTTGAGGTTTACAAACCCTTGTGCTTGTCGAATGGAAAAACCACGAACAAGGCGAGAAACGAGCCAAGATTCATGACGTCTCTACTTTGATTCATACGTTGGAGCAAAACTTCCATCGAAACCGATCAGGTTTGACTTGCTTTGTCGAATGGAGAAAAGGAGGAAAATAATGAGAGTGACTTAATAAAACTAGGGTTCCAAATTTGGTGTATTGTGTTTGTATTTATATGTTGTGATTGGTATAAGGGTTTGTGATGTGGTGGGCTTGGCTTGGTCCAACCAGACAAAATACACACACTTATGGGCTCTCGGCTTGGATCCTCGAAACAAAGCAAACGACCCATCGGATTACAACAAGCGAAAAGTGAGGCCCAAACTTATGTTGCGTAACTTATTTTCTTGTCGTACAATGTCGATTACATAAATATATATGTTAAGTTTTAATTATTCGTAAGTTAGATTGTAAATTTCGTTAAATGAATACAAATGTATTTCGTATTTTATAATTTCGACTTGAGGGCATTTAGTCTCTTCACGTTTCGTATTTTAGGGTTTACAACTCTCCCTTCTAAAAAGAAAATTTAGTCCTCGAAATTGAACAAGGCGAACAGAACAAGAAACAAAGGCGGATTTTAGGTTTGAAGAATTAAAGCGAACACGTAGCGCATCTCGGAACAAGCGAATCAAAACAATAATCAAATACTTACAGAGACTATCCTATATACATCAAGTAATGGCGGATAACGGATGAGATGCGGAAAATCAAGCGACAATCCTAACTTATCGGATATCTAATGGCGAGATCAATCATATGCATAGGCGAGCGAATCTAATGGTCTTACTAATCATAGATAATCAAACTAAAAGGATCTAATGTTCCTCGAACACTTCCACGAAAATCCTAGGACCACAATAAGGGTACACGAGGCGTACGCATTTAGAGCAAACATAGCAATCCATAGTTTACACAATCATAACAATTTGGTAGCGCACAAAACTTACGTAACATATATCGGCGAAAATCTCACAATTAGGTACAAATTTCTAACAAACATGAGGAGTGACAAATAAAGATACAAGTCAAAGTCGATCACGTATCAACCACGGGCATTTCCCAGGGCGTCATATAATTTCAATAAGTTCAAATTATATGATCTCGGTATTATCACGTTGATCGGGCGTCATAATACTTGCATCGCATAACAAGTTCTTATTGTCATCATATTACATCCGGGTCATGGCAAACACATAACTAATATCGAACAAAACATATCACATCGAGATAACATCTGACTAGCAAGTAACATACTATAACGGACGGATCACATACATCGGCATATCGACATCAAAACAACTTACCATACCACAAAAGAAAAAAGGCCACCGATGCACAAGCGGTTCCTCGTGACTCATTCGGCGATCCGGAAAGAAAAGGCGAGTTATACCGAATGCTAAGCGATAAAACTTCACGATTCAAGCCGAGTTACGAGCGAATCAAAGAAAAGTAATGTCGATCAAAATCGCGTAGCAAGACATCAAACCGCTTCAAGCAGCGTGACAAGCGAATCGAGTAACAGCGTCGGCGCCCAAATCATATGAAGTAGATGAACCTTCCGGCCACTGTTGAATCATGTCTTCATCGTTCGTCTTTGGTTGATTCGTCCGACTCCTCGTGACATCGATGTCTCGGTAGCAATGGGGCGAGTGTAACCTGCTTCTCGAACCTCTCGGCCACGAGGCATTGCGACAGCGCGGTCGGCACCATCTTCTTGGCTCCGGGTAGTCTCCATCTAACGATCGACAAGCGGACGGCGAAAACAAAATAACAAAATTCGATACGAAAAGAGGAGGCCAATTCGGTGAAGGCAAAGATTATCGAAGTCAAATCGAATGACAATCTAAAAGGAATCGAAAGATATTTGAGCAGAGCGGAACCTAAGATCTACCCAATCCTCACGGGTCATAGCCTAAGCTCTAGGGTCCTAAAACCTAGAGCTCGATACCATAATTGTAACACCCAGG
This sequence comes from Chrysanthemum lavandulifolium, assembly GCA_022545495.1. Classification (NCBI taxonomy): domain Eukaryota; kingdom Viridiplantae; phylum Streptophyta; class Magnoliopsida; order Asterales; family Asteraceae; genus Chrysanthemum; species Chrysanthemum lavandulifolium. Next base: position 48,124,792 of record CM040242.1, on the reverse strand, counting down.
CAGAGCAAGGGTAAAGATATCACAAATCACGGTTTCATATCGAACTTTAAGTACTATACAAAAGCGAAAGTCTTCTGAAATTTTCAAAAGAAAACATAAATAACTAAATAACCAAAATAATTCTAAGATCTCTATGGTCAAATCTTGCTCTCGTCTCTACTCTCGACCCGGATCGGCTATCCCAGAGCTCATCTTGAATGCTTAAAATACTGCGCGAGGAAAAGAAAAGTCTTGGTGAGCTTACAAAGCCAGGTGAGCAGATATAGCGAAACAAAAACTAAACAAAACATAAATCGAATGAACAAAAAGCGAATAACAAAATCGTAGCGGAGCGAGAATAATGAATCATTGAGGATTACTGCGGAAACACAATTGCACGAAATCGGAAAAACAATTAGCAATCAAGGACAAACACATAGCATATTGATGACTCAAGCATAACACATCAAAATAACGGACACTTAACATATCAAGAAGAAATAGATTACATATAAACCAAGCGAAAAGTCTAAGGCTAGCGAAACACTTTCTAGAAAATAAACATGGCATTCAACAAATTAATTAACCTTCACTTAACACAATTAATTCAATATTGCGGCGGTGAAATAGCGGTCAAATCATGGCGATCTCACAAGCAAATATAAACATAGTAGACAACTATAACTAAATAAGCAAAAAGACATAGCATAACCATTATCAATTAACAGACCGAGGCATCATAAATTTAATCATTTCCCGGATCAAATATTAGCATCAACGAACTTAACATGGCGGTCAAACATAAGCGATAAAACACTAACGTATAAGAAAAGTTCACAAAATTAGCTGAACAAATTATGCATAACAAACTTATAGAATACTCACTTTCACACTAGCACATACATCTCACGATCAGCGAATTCACATAACGATAAACTAACATGACATCGGATGATGACATATGAATCATATTTAAACATATTAATCATAACCTAGCATAGTGAGCGGTAGTCACATAAACATACAAAGCATAAACATATATAATAACATATAATAACCCGGCACATAATTATTAACACTTGAACATACCGAATCATAATCGAATACTTAACATAGAAATAACAAATAAAGATTTAGTTAACTACCACGAGCCCGAACATATCATATCGAACATCATACATATATAGGAATAATCTTAGAAAATAATTTGGAGTAGCTAGCTCCCGAAGTTGTGAAGGCGTATTGCACGACATCATTCACTAAACAAATCATATCGGATATGAGATCGGATCTAGGATGCATCCATCGCCCGCAGACGAGATATTGATCACAATATATAACGAGCTCATAACGAGATAGCGAGATAAGGGGCGTGGCGAACTTCGCTCTCGCCCTAGAGTCGTGTAGAGGTGCATCAACACGGACATGGAACCCCATGACTAGTTATTATTTGGCTCGGGTGTCAAACTAACTTAGGTCGAATAAGAATGTCATAAGCGACATAGATCATATTTTATCAAATGTTTAATCATGTTTTCAAAATCAAAGTCTTCATATCATATAGTTCGAAACCAATGTTTTATGATTCGAAAATCAAAGTTCGGATAAGCAACATTTCAAAAGACACATTAGTGTTCATAGCAAATAACATATCGGATAACTCATATCATAAGGTTCATATTCAAATATAACAAGGTTCAACAAATATGCACATCAAAGTCTTCCTAACATAAAGTTCAAATCGGATATCGCATGGTTCAATAAAACATAGGTTCGGATAAGCAGCGAGTCGAACAATGGGAAAGGGTTCATAGCAATGGCATAGGGGTCCTAATAAGTAAAATAGGAAAGCGAGCGAAAAGAACATCATAAGGAACCTTTACTAAAAGGTCGAGAATATCATGCGATAGCATAAGTGTCTTAAGGTAAGGCGGAATATCCGTACCTTAAAGCAAATGAGAGGGAAAAACAAGCGAGCAGTGAATCACGAAGATGTAACGTCGCGTCTTCTTCAGCGAATCTACACGGATTATGATTTATTTAATACTTATTAGCATCATTAAAGTTATAGCAGTTCCTCGCATTAACATTATTAGAGTTATAAGTATATTCTCATTTTATAAGCTTCTTATGCATTTGTAAGTGTGTTACCTATTGATAACATATTTTATCTTTCGGTTTCATAAACTCATATTAGGACCGGACTTTAGTGATTTTTATAAAATACTTACTTAGCTCAAATGAAATCAAGCAAAATCCCGAGAGGTTCCATATGAGTTAAAAGACTCTACAAAAATTGGTGGGTTCTATATCTATGCCAAATGGCCTATGGAAAATCACAAGTCGGACTGTCACGAAAGAAATCGGAAAATACACCTTAAAGTTTACGCTTATTGGACCTATTTAGACACCTTGGAAAAATCCCGAACTCCCGAAATTCATTTATGTCATAAATATCACTCTGTAAAGGAGAGCTCCCAATTCCTTATGGTTTGAAAATGAAAAATCAAACAATCCAACTAAATTTCGGACCCGTTTTCTCAGCTTTGACACTTGATCTTGTAAAATTCAAAAATACGACTTAGACAACTCAAATTCGACCAAACCACTTGGAAAACTTAACTAAGACATAAAATAAACTTTCCCACAAAACCCATATTATTGCACTTGTAAAATTGGATCTATGACACGCAAGTTCGACATATGATGCTGTCCGGTTTTAGGGTTTATCAAAACCAATATAAGCACATGTTTAACCTACCCAACGCACCCATGACCCATGAAAACCTTATGAACTGTTTTAATAGTATCTTAACATGCCTTACTCACCCAATCCGATTCAAAACAGCCCCAATTAATTACCTAGGGTTTTCTACACCTTGATTTTATCGACCGCATTACTATTTTATGTGATAGTTTTATTTGATATATGCATGTATTCTTATGGTATACTCGACGCGAAACAAAGAAACAAGGAAGAAAACATGGGAGCGAGTTGAGGTTTACAAACCCTTGTGCTTGTCGAATGGAAAAAGCCGCGAACAAGGCGAAGCGAGCCAAGATTCATGACCGCGATCTCTCCTTTGATTCATACCAGCGACCGCATCGACTTCCATCAAAACCGATCACCGCGCTTCTTGACTTGCTTTGTGAATGGAGAAAGGGAGGAAAAGAATGGTAGTGACTTAATAAAACTAGGGTTCCAAATTTGGTGTATTGTGTTTGTATTTATATGTGGTACTTGATTGGTATAAGGGTTTGTGATGGGCTTACCGACTTGAACAAACGACAAAATACACACCAGTGGGCTCTCGGCTTGGATCCTCGGCTCGAACAAAGCTTGACCCATCGGATTACAACAAGCGAAAAGTAAGGCCAAAACTTATGTTGCGTAACTTATTTTCTTAGATCGTACAATGTCGATTACATAAATATATATGTTAAGTTTTAATTATTCGTAAGTTAGATTGTAAATTCGTTAAATGAATACAAATGTATTTCGTATTTTATAATTTCGACTTGAGGGCATTTAGTCTCTTCACACGTTTCGTATTTTTAGGGTTTCTGATGGCGGTGGCGGTGAAGACGTTGATGGTGAGGAAGGCAGTGGTGAAAGGCGGTGGTGGTCTTGACGGTGAGTGTGTGTGTGTTTTTCGGAGGGAGAAGGCTGGCGTATTGTGTATCTAATGGTTTACCAGCTACTCAGTATTTTATTTTGACCTAAACTTTCCACTTGTTCTGAATCTACCATAGTAACTTTTTATAAGCACTATATACAATTCAGCTTCTACTGAAATAGGACTATATATATATATATATATATATATATATATATATATATATATATATATATATATATATATATATATATATATATATATATATATATAAGGTTAAGTTAAAATAAAAGACAAATATCCTTAAAAGAATAAAAAATTTATTTTTTAAAAAATTCTTTAATAATTTCAAAAAAAATTCCACAAGATCGGGTATGTTGGTGCGTAAAACTTTTGTGAAAACATTTTTTAATATTTTGAGTTTTGATACATTTTTCTAATGCAAAACAAAAAGCAATTTTGGTGCTTAAAATTTTCATTTGTTTTAGTTAGATCTTGTGATATTATTTTGATTAAAAGTCGAAAAGAAGTTGGGTGCAATCGATTTTGATCGCGGATCGATTTAATGTCTGACGTATTTTTCATAATTTTTGGGAAAAAATATAGGTTTAGAAAAAAGTTATTCATGACTTTCATGCACCATCAATGGCCGTCTTGTGAAATTTTTGGTATTTCGAGCCTTTTAAAAAAATATTTTTATCTTTTTACGAATATTTGTCTTTTTATTTGATTTTTATCTTTCAAGAATAATTATTAAACTCCAAACAAACAAATATTATTCAGACAAATTCAAGCAACTCGTTCCTTTTCAAAAACGAATTGCAAATAACTAACATGAACGGGCCCACTTTAATTAAAATCCAATATCCAATCAATGAATGACAACAACTAGGATGTAGCAATACAATACAGCAATGAAACAATTCAACTATATTAATAAACTAATACTCAGACATGTTATTAATTCTCTTTGTATACCTGATTCCATGTAACCGAGCATGTGAAAACAATAAAAAGTACCAATGGTCATATGGATAACTCAAACAGTTTTTTTTTTTTTTTTTTTTAACGGTAGCTTTCCAACTTAGGTTTCTGGCGCCAATCAGGCCCTGCAGCATCGTATTGGGGCCCATTTCTTGTTTTAATCTTGGGTTTTACCACCTCAAATCGAGGGCCTAACCACAGCATCCTCATTCTGAATATCGTGACGTGTGAATAGCAGTGAGGCTGGGCAGGTCACCCGATCTTCTACTCGGCTTGTGTACCGACTTCTTAACAACCTGGGTTTGACCATTAGGACACATGCCTGTTGATGGATAACTCAAACAGTTACGGCAACGAGTAAGATCAAGCGAATATTTTTTTTTTTCATCATCTTTCACGTAGCTCTGATATCATGTGGAAATCGAAGGAAAAAACAATTTTCACATTCAATAAATTACAGAGATTACAAGATATTAAATAAAGACCAAACCTAAACAAAATCTAAAAACTAAATGGGCCAAACCCGACAGGCCTGGCTTAGGCCTTTATCATCTGACATATAGTTGTGGAGGCAGACGAGGTTTTGCTAAGGCTAACAATGGCTTAGCCTTTGACAAATCTTGCAAGTTCTCGTTGAGATTAACATACAACTCGTTTGATGGCAACTCCCAACTGAATCCTTGTATAAGCCTAGCTAGCAGCATTATGGTCATGGTCGAGCCCAATAACACACCAGCACAACCACGTCGACCAGTGCTGAACGACAACATATCAAGATTATGGTCCGTTAGAACCACTTCATAATTAATCACTTTTCATGTGACGGTCTGGATTATAAGTCAGTGGGTCATCCCACACCTCAGGGTTCCGCCCTAGCCCAGGGCGGCTTAGTAGCACATGGCTACCCTTTGGTATAAAGTATCCCGCGACAGTGGTGTCAACAGATGAGACGTGAGGAACGTTGAAAGGTGCAACAGGATGCAACCTGAAAGCTTCCCTAACACAGGCTTTGATATAGTTAAGATTAGGTATATCATATTCTTGCACCAATCTATCTTTTCCCACCACAGAATCAAGCTCTTGGATTGCTTTCTCGATAATCGTTGGTTGGTTTATCATTTCTGCCATTGCCCATTCAATGCCATTTGATGGATTATCAAATGTCGCTAACATAAGCTCCTATATACAACCGATTAAAAAATGCATGCATATTACTTTAGGAAAAGAAGATCCAAATTTTCTCACAAGCTAAGTAAAACAAAAATAAATTGAATCTTACAAGGATCTGAGCTTTTATCTGATCAGCAGTTAGTCTAGGGTTTTTAAGGTTGATGAATACGTCAAGCAAGTCGTCTTCTATCACCCTAACTCCCTCTTTACATTGTTGAATCCTTTCATCGACCAAACGATCTTGATACTTTCTTGCAGTACGAATAGCGTCCCTCATGATCTTCTCATGACCATCAAAATCAGTTATCCATCTCAACCATGGAAGGTAATCGGTCACGCTAAATGCGTAAAGGTAACTAAGAATCGTCCAAAGTGAATTGACATGCTCAACCTCTTCAGCCCCAGGTCCACCATCTCTATTTCCTTTACCAAAATACCTACTACCGAACATGATCTTCCTTATCATATTGCTCGAGTATTGTTGCACTATTGTCCTAACATGCATGACCCCTTTGGTACGTGCAACGTTGACATAACATTGGTTGTGGATGTACCTGCATGATGAAGAGGTTATCAGCCAAAAAAATAAATGCACATATTTGAAGAAAAATAAGTATGCATGCACACTATATATACATACCGAATCAAATTATTAGCTTCTTCATTTCGCTTGGTTTGAAGCCAATTGTGCCTAGCAACCGAGAGAATATCTCTGGATAGGGTTTTTCTCATCTTTTTCCAATGATCACTCATCGGAACAAGAACGGTGGTCAAGTATCCACCACTTGCTAGATAACCGGACATGCAATCAGGCCTTGACGAGAATATCTCATCTTTGTCCTTGATGAACTCACGAGCTATCTTTGGATCACTCACGGCTATAACATGGATGTTTCCTAGACGAATGCATATGATCTTTGTGCTCATTTCATCCATCAGTCTATGTATCCATCGAACCGTGGGCTTGTTTCGAAGCATGGGGATTAAGCTGCCAATGAAGGGCAGTGATTTTGGGCCTGGAGGAAGCTGTCGTTGCCGAAGTTTGAAACCCGTGCTCCTGCTCATGATGAGCAACAACAAAAACAGCATTGATACGAGAAAGAAAGTGGTGAACATTTGATGCGGATCAATGGTCCAATGGCCACAGAACAAGAGAAACACAGCACCAATAAGAAAAGTCGCCCATACTTATAGAAAGAAAGGGTCCTCGATTTATTATCATAAAACTGAGAAGAAACTTGCAAAGTCAAACCCATACTTATAGGCAACTAAATAAAAACAAAATAACTTGCTTAAAACTCAAGATATTCAACCAAATGCATGATTCGAAGCATGGGATGCTCCTGCATCAACATTATGATGGAATAGCGAAAGAGTTTCGACAATAATTTGAGGTTTTGTTTCTGCGTTGGTTTGTTTGCATACTATGGTAAGTATCTGTATATAAATACCCAAACTTTTGCACACCCAAGGTCCAATGTGGTTTGGTAGTTGTCTAATACTATAAGCACATTAGAGTCTAGACCGTTTTGATATCCGTCAGATTTAGTCAGAAACCAGTATCATTTACCTTTATTAAATGCAAATTTGATACCTAGTACTAAAATAGAAGTTGTAGACTACTCAAAAAGGAAAATGATATGATAGGCTCTTGATTGCACTGAGAGCGAACTCATTCTGACGTTGCAGGGATTTTTGTTGGACGTGGGGATTAAAGGAGTTTGTTGATTGGTGCACCATGGCTGTCCGCCCACTAAAGGGAATTAATGTTTGAATTGGGCATGTGGGATGCAGGGGCGGAGGCAAGTTGTAACATAGGGGGGCAGTGCCCTCAATAACTGTTTTTGCTGAGAACGAATTTGTATGGAAATATCTAAATTAACAAAAACACACTCACATCAAAAAACTGATGGAGGGAAAAAAAAACCAAAATTTACATAATGTTGAAAGAGTACCAATCTTTCCATTCAACTAAACATCCTCTAGATCTATTTCTAAACCAAAGGAAACTAAGAGACTTGATATCAAGGAAAATCCTTCGCGCGTCGACTCTAACATTAGCAAACCGACAATTGTTCCTTGAGTTCCAAATGCACCAGCAGGAAATGAAGATGATACCTTTTATAATCTCCTTTTTCTTTCTATCCAAACCCGCAATTTTGTGAAGACCAAATAAATCGAATCGAGAGAACAAGTAAAGAGGAGGCATCTTGCACCATCTTCCCACCATATGCCATATATCCATGACCACCTCGCAGGAGCAGAATAGGTGCTCAATAGTTTCATCAGCCGTGCCACATAGAATGCAAGCCGTAGAGTCGAACTCACATTTACGCACCCTAAGAGCCTCCAAAGTTGGAATGCGATCCAAACCTATCCTCCACATAAGAATATTACATTTGTTTGGAAGCCATTTCACCCATTTAAACTTAAATCTATCGCTAAAGTCCAAACTACTTCTCAAGAACTTTTTAACGGCTTGAACACTAAAACCATTACGATTATTTCCGAGCCATTGCCCTTATCTTCTACTACTCATCGAGACCCCATTGAAACTCCCCGATCTACGCCTCTCCCCGTCTTCCTCCGTCAAGTACCAGTTCTTGTGTCCCCCGATAAACATCAAAACCTCCCGACTCCAAGTTGAACTTATCACTAATAAGGCAACTTCTTGTTTTTTCTTTTCGGAACAAGCAGGGAACTCATCTTTAAGAGGTTTGTCACAAACCCATGGATCGATCCAAAAACGTATGCTATTCCCCTTACCCACGTCACCTTTAAAAAGTTGTTCAAGCTTGACCCCGGCCACATTTACCTTAGAAATTGTTTTCACTAATGTCGCCCACACCCCCGCAAATTTGTTACAAATAGGGAGAGGCAGCCAACATCTTTTCGTCCCGTGAATGGCATCCACCACTCGACACCACAAACTATCAGGTTCCAATTTATATCTCCAAATCCATTTAGAAAGAAGAGCGATATTGGAGTCCCATAACCTTCCTAAGCCAAGGCCACCCATCTTGACGGGAGAGGACACACGGTCCCAAGCCACCCAATGGATTTTCCTGACTTCATCCGATCCTCCTCATAAAAATATTTTTATAATCCTTTCGAGGTCCTCTAATACTTTAGGCGGGGCCTTAAACAATGAAAGGTAGTATGTGGGAAGACTCACAAGAACGGATTTAATAAGAATCACCCTACCTCAATCGCGGACTTGAGGCTTTCCACTTGAACAACCTAGCTTTAAAATTTCGAACATGAAATCGACTAGAAACTCGATTCATATTCCCTGATTCAAATACCAAGGTAATCGAAAGGCCGACTCGATCTACATTTAACTTACCCAGCTACGCCACCACTTCTCAAATCTCTTCCACTCCCACTCCAAAATTAGAGATTTCCCAACATTGATTTCCAAGCCCAAACAAGATAGAAACATCTGAGAATACGTGTTACCTTATTAATATTCTGGATTGACCACTCGCCCAACAATGAGCAATCATCAGCGTACAACAGGTGTGAAACCGAGGGCCCATTATTGGGAAGTTGCAAACCATGAAAGATGCCACTGACATTGGATTTTTTCATCATACAAGAAAACGCCTCCATCACGATCAAAAATAAGAACGGGGAGATAGGATCCCCTTGTCTAATCCCCTTATGGCATTGGAACTCGAAGGTGGGAGAACGATTAACTAGGACTGCTGATCTCGCCGATGATAAAATCCCAGAGATCCAATTGCACCATAACTCAGGGAATCCCATCTGTGACATAATAGACAAGAGGAAATTCCAGTTAACGTTATCATAGGCTTTATTAAAATCTACCTTGAAGATGAAAATCTTTTTCTTCACTTTCTTAGCCCACGAAACCACTTCATTGAGGATTAAGGGACCGTCCAAAATCAATCTGTCCCCCAATAAAGCGGATTGGTTAATCGAGATAAGAGAACTTAACACCATCTTGAGCCTATTTGCCAAAACCTTGGATATGATTTTGCAAGTAAGCGCCGACAAAAGTAATGTCGGTCTATATTCGTTTAAGTGGCCCGGGTCTCTAACTTTTGGAACCAGTGTTATAAATGCTGCGTTGCACCCCCTATTAAAACCCCTACCTTCATAGAAGGCCTCGAAAACCTTACCAAAATCCTCTTCAAAGTGAGCCCAAAATCTTCTTATATATTTGAAAGGAAACCCGTCAGGGCCAGGGGCCCGATCTTCCCCGCATTCGAAGACGGCCCGTTCGATCTCTTCTTTAGTAAACATACGAACCAAGTTTCCAACAGCCTCCTCTGTTAATTGTGACGTAATACCACAATCGAGACTCGGTCTTTCCATCCAATCCTCCTTAAATTTTTCCCTAAAGAATTCAAACGTGTGCTTCTTAATCAGCTTGGGCTTATCGATCCACACATCACCGATCATCAAACCTTGGATTGAGTTTCTATTTTTTCTATTGTTTATTAAACCATGGAAAAATCGATTGTTCCCATCACCTTCCGCTGCCCATTTATTTCTTGATCTTTGTTTTAGGTCTTTAGTTTTTCGAATCTCAATCTCTTCCAACTTTTTTTGCTTTCGGTCCTAATCCACTGATCCTCCTCCGACAATTCGACGTCTTCCATGGCCTTGTCCAGCTCCTCAAGCTCTTTCCTGCACAATTCTTCTTCCTCGCTTTCTTTTTGAATGAACTCATCCCGCTATTCTTTTAAGTGTTTACGAAGCCATCTAAATTTCATCAAAAGCTTAACGTCTGGCTCCCCCACAAAGGCAAAATTCTCCAAGGCTTTATTAATTACTTCATTACATTCTGGATATTCTAGCCACGAGTTGAAAGCTCGAAACTGTTTGAGCCCAAAATTGATATCAAGTAACGAAAGAATAATCGGGCTGTAATTGGCTTGAAAGCCATCTAGGAAGGACTACCGAGCATGATCGGCCACTGTCTAAAACATCTCTACTAACCAAACATCGGTCAATCTTACTCAATTTCCTTCTCTATCATCTTCCTTTAGGTATGTGAATTTGCCTCATTTCATCTCGAATTCGTGTAGATCACCTCCGTAATAAAATCGTTGAAATCTTTAGCACAATTTCTCTTAAAGGTAGACCCTTTTCTTCGTCGCTAGTTCTCTTAGAGTTAAAATCGCTGATCATAAACCACCACCCATCTGTTACCATTTTCAAACTATATAACTCTTCCCAAACCGCTTTTTTATCTCCTCTTAACTGGGGAGCATAAACATTAATGATGAAGATCCTAGTGTCGATGCCTTTTATGTAACCTTGAGTAACCAAAAAATTATCCCTTTTAATACAATCCACCTTCTTGAACATACCGGGGTCCCAAACACTAACTAAGCCCCCCGATCTGCCCAAAGGTTCTACTACTTCGAAATCGAAAGCATTTCTACCCCAATATCTCCGAATAACATTTTCTCTTATCCCCCCACATTGAGTTTCTTGAATCGCCAAAAAAGACACCTTTTCTCTATTCTTTTGTCTACAAATCCATTTAGGTTTCAAATCCCCCCATTCCCCTGATATTAATCGATAAGACATTCATTGGAAAACGGGATTAATACCTTCTTTTACAATGTTACCTCTTAGCACTTCTCGAACCTCAGAGAGGTCTACCCCGATCGACTTACCCATCTCGAGAGTTTCCTCAACCTCTTCATCAATCTTCTTGTCCTTTTCGATATCATCTTCAGTTGGTCGGAACTCGCCCTCCTCCCGACCATCCTCCTGATGATCGTTTTGGTAGGTGTTAAGAGATGGGGAGTTGTTGAGATCGCAACTCTTTTCAGGTACTGAAGTTGTTGCAAAAATAGATTTAAGAGGCCCATTGCTCTCAACCTCTATCTCGACATCTACATTTCCTTTGTTGAGGCCCAATAATTTGTCCAACGAAAACGGGTCAGACTCCCTTGGGCGTTTCCTGGGCCTGGGAGATGGCCCAATACTAAAGTTCCATTCTTGTGTTGACTCTTGCTGACCGTTACCCCTCGACTTCTCACGTGACTCAGAATTAAAAACAAAATCATTCTCCGGCCCCGTTGCCATTAATTGACACTGCACTTCCCCGCAACTCCTCGGTTCCCCGCGGCTCCATGCATCGTCTCTTCCCTACCACCTTCACCTCACCGACCCTAACGTTGGAGCTTGGCGATGAATTACTCGAGCAACGAGGATTTGATTACGGTGGGATATGACTCTGAAACTAAGATGTCGAATTGGGGACCATCGACCATCTTCTCCTAAAACCACACCCTATATTTTTGTTTCTCCATTAAAGGACCACTGCTCCTTGATTTCCTTTCATCTCCGACTAATATACCAATACCTTCAACAACCCGGTTTTATTGCCTTCGTTGACCAAGCGGGAAAGACCACTTCTTGACATTCTCCGATATTGTTGAAAGTAGATACATTGCCGATGTGAGGCACACCATAAATCCTACCCGTCTTATTCTCGAAGGTTAGGGCGCCCCTCCATATTTCGAGTTTGTTAAACCACCGCCCCACTTATCCTTTACGGCCGTAAAGTCGCGGGCCTTGGGTATAGCACTAAACACCAATAAAACGTCAAGCCTCCCAGTATTGGAACCGGAGGTTGGATCTCAATATTGCCCGATGCAGACGTTGAATCATTCGAAACTTTCGCTACTACGACTTGCCACAAAGGGCGATTCGTGTAACGCCACTAGTTCTAACCCAGGGATCGATAGCGATTTCTTCACGCTGAAGGTGCCCCATCTCCGCTTCACCTCTTGAAGGATCTCCCGATCTTTGAAACACGATCCTCACAAGAGGTAGTAGAAGGATTTTCTGGTAGGAATAGGTTAGATTAGCAAAGGGCCCTCGTGATGAACGCATGGGCCTCTATATTAAAATTTGTTTTGTGTTTTTTTCTTTCATCTAGTCCTTAAATTTCTAAAACCAAATCTATGTATAAGTATATTTACTTATAGTACAAATCTAACAAAGTTATACAGTATTAATTAATGGATTTGATTATTGTTTTGTGCTTTTCGACCAAATCAATGTACAAAACCAAATCTATGTACATGTAGAAAAGCTAAGGTGGCGTTTAGTTGGAAATTTTTTTTTTTCATTTCATGTTTTTTGTTTTGTAAGAAAAGGGAGGGGAGTTTTATTTCCACAAAACAATGGAAAATTTAAAAAACGCGTTTAGTTTGAGAAACACATGTTTGTGTTTTCAATTTTGTAATATTATAAAACATCTCATTTGTAATATTATAAAAACATCTTCAAAACACAAAAACAAATATTATAAACTAACAAACTAAATTATAAAATAACTAAAATATCAAATCTGAGAAAATAAAGAATTAAAAAAGTAAAATATAATATGTGTAGTGTTCAATGCAGAACTCGTTTTATGTACAGAACTTTACAGAACTCTTATTAACCATTCTTAACCATTGGATAAGTTGATCAATGGATAAGATGATTTGTGGCAATGTTGTAATTAAATGAAAGTATGATATTATCTTGCAATTGGTGGAGGGGCAATAAAGGAACTTCATATTATACATTTCACGTTAACTGTCCATCTAATTCAGGATTTGATTAGGTCAAATAACAAAATAAATTAATTCATCCCTCTCTCTCATATCACATTCTCATGGCAGTTTGGATATCTCACTTTCACAAAAATCAAAAGCGCCGCCTCTATCTCGGATCTCTCTTTTGTTGATTTTTCAACAGATTGAATGAAGAAAAAAAATGGATGCCACAATCATGTAAGTTTTAATATTCGGTTTTATTTTTATATTTGTTTTTCACATCAATTTCGATAACAAACCATAGAAATCTTAGAAAAACATGAGAATTTGGGCCTTACAATTTGCATCTGATAAAGAGTTGGTTGATCCACGACCTTATTTTGTTATTAAATGTAAAAGAGAAAAGAACTTTGACGCGATGCCTCGAACCTGTTACTAGTAAGCTAACAGATGTGGTATTTATTCAATGCTTAAGAACTTATACACATAGTACTAAATAATCTCATGGGTGCCACTGCTACCGTCGGTCATAAGAAATATTCTAGATTCGCTTATAAAGATATATGTGTAAAACTAGTTTGGGCCTCAAAATTCTCAATAGTTTGGATCATCCGCAATTATCGATCAGGTCTTCATGTTGATCTTTGGGTTGTTGTTGCTGTTGTATAAGTTGTAGTCATTTTGAAGCCATTAACATATATATTTTTTTTACTAACTAGTTCAATTAAACATATATGGTTTGAAACGAATATGGTTTGAAACACATATGTTTTGACTAACATGCGGAATTTGTAGTCATTTTGAAGCCATTGGTCACGAATTATGGTTTGAAACATATTTGTCTACTACTTTATGTGTGTTTTAATTGATCATTGCATTGGTTGATTAAAGTTTAACTTGTTCTCTTTTTATATATATTTGTTTCAGTCGGGAAAGCTCAATCATAGGAAAGACGGTGTGATGAAGATGATCTACGAATGCACTTGTTTTTAGAAGGCGTGCATATATGTTTTCGAAAGACGTGCACATATGTTTTTAGAAATGTGCATATATGTTGTAATGATTTTGAGAATACTTTTGCTTTGAATTTTATTTTTTTATTTAATATCAAAAAAAGTTTTGATATTTATGTTGTTTGTTACAAATTTATTACATGTAAATATTTATTTTTGTTTTTAAATTTGGATGATTAAAAAATGTACACTTAATGTGCAATTACCATTTTAAGTAAGATAATGTACGCTAGAAACACATATGCACTAAAAAATGTATGCTGAAAACAAACACATATGCACTTAAAAAAATAAAAAATAAATAAAAAAATGTGTATGCTGAAAACAAAAAAAAATTAATTCCGAAAATTAAGGGAGCAAAAAAACGTTTTTTAAGTAAGAAAATTCAAAAAGAAGGTGAAAATGTGTTTTACCATTACGCACTTTTCAATCGAATAAAATATTTAATAATACTAATTTCCATTGGTCCAAAGTGGTTTTGTAAAGTTAAATATGAAAAAATGGTTTCCGTTGAGCGTCTTACGATATAATATCAAATAACGTAAAAATCTTCAACGACAATGATTCGGCGTAAAACATTAAATTTGACATAAAGTAAAATTTCCTATTTAAATCCGCTTTATCGTTTTATCCGTTGTTGTATATTTTTATCCATTTTGCACGTTTTATATGTTTTGAACATTTTTATACGTTTTATTAGATGTGGCAAGCGAATTGGTCGGTTGGGTCATGGGTCATCAGTCTTGTTTTAAAATGGGTCTAACGGGTCATGGTTCGGATGGTTTGGGTGGGTCGACCCCAAATTATAGTGTTTTCATCCGCTTTTTTACGTTTCGTGTTTTTACTTTTAAATCTGTTTTTTATGTTTCGTCCAGCTTGTTTATGTTTTCGTCCGTTTTATTCGTTTTGTTCTGCTTGTTACGTTTTGTCCGCTTTTACGTTTGTCGATTTTTCGTTTCGTCGGTTTGTTACGTTTCGTCCATTTTTTTCGTTTTCGCCTCTTTTTTCGTTTTAGTACGATTTTTTACGTGTTCGTTCATTTTTTAATGTTTGCGCCGTTTTTTAACGTTTTCATCTAGTTTTTTTTAACGTTTTCGTTCATTTTTTTATGTTTCGTCCATATTTTTACGTTTCGTTTTTTTTACGTTTTCGCATGTTTTATTATGTTTTCTTACGTTTCGTCCTTTTGTTTATGTTTTTTCACGTTTTCGGCCGTTTTTTTTGCATTTTCTTACCTTTTTACGTTTTCTAAATTTACGGTGTTTTCATCCATTATTTTTACGTTTTCGTTATTTTTCGTTTCGTACATTCGCTTTATTACATTTACGTTCGTTTTTATCGCCGTCGTCTTTTACGTTTTGTCTTTTTTTTTATGTTTCGTCAAAGCAAACCTAAAAACGAAAATAGACGAAACGTAGAAAAATATATAAAATGGACGAAAACGTAAAAAATCGCGAAACGTAAAGAATGGGACGAAAACATAAAAAATCGGACGAAAACGTAAAAAGTAGACGAAAACATAAAAAATAGACGAAAACGTAAAAGAACAAACGAAAATGTAAAAAAAATGGACGAAGACGTAAAAAAAAGGGTTGAAAACTTAAAAAACGGTTAATTATGTAAAAATCAGACAAAACGTAAAAAAATGGACGAAAGCGTCAAAAAAGGACGAAAACGTAAGGAAACAGACTAAAATGTAAAACAACGGACGAAAACGTACGGAAACGGCCTAAAACGTAAAAAAAACGGATGAAAACGTAAAAGAAATAGACGAAAACGTAAAATGGACGTGGCGTAAAAAAAAAGACTAAAAGCAAAAATTGAGACGAAAAGCGTAAAAGAGCAGATGAAAACGATAAAAGCGGATGAAAAAAAAAAAAGCGAAAACGCAAAAAATCGGGATTTAAACGAAGCAGGACTAAAGCGTAAAAGTTAGATGAAAACTTAAAAGAATATATGAAAGCGTAAAAAGCGAGCGAGACGTAAAAAATACATAAACGTAAAAAAAGGGTAGAAATCATAAAAAAAAAAGGTCAAAAACGTTAAAAAAAATCAGATGCAAACGTAAAAACTGGAAAAAACGTTAAAAATCAGATGAAAACGTAAAAAATCGGACGAAATCATAAATAAACGAACGAAAATGTAAAAATGGACGAAAATAGAAGACAACGTAAGGAAACGGACGAAAACGTTGAAAATCGGACAAAAACTTAAAAAAAAAGCAGACAAAAACGTAAAAAAACAGACAAAAACGTAAAAAAGGAAAAAACATAAAAAATCGGTTGAAAACGTAAAAAAGGGGCGAAAACGTAAAAGAACGGACAAAAACAGCAAAAAACAGACGAAAAAGTAAAAAAAATATGAAGAAAACGTAAAAAATAGGACGAAAACGTAAAAAACAGATGAAAACGGACAAAACGTACAAAAACGGTTAAAAACCGACGAAAACGTATAAAAATGGATGAAAACAGATTAGGGGTATTTCAAAAGAAAATAGGTGAAAACAAAAAAAAAGTGTTTTGTAGTTTTGTGTATTAAAGTTAGAAATAAGAATTTTGTGTTTTGTAGAGAATTTTATTGAAAAACACTAATTTGAACTCGATCTCTGTTTTTTTTTTGTTTTACATAAAATATTTTGTGAAAAACAAGGGTGTTTTCCCTCAACTAAACGCACCCTAAACATGTTAAAGTATTTGCTCCTTCAGATAATATTTGTGCATATGCAATAATTTAGTATAATTTTCTTAATATTATAGATTCTGAATTATAATTTTATGCTATATGTTGGGTAGTCATTACTTTACTATTATGGTTTTAGTAACATCCCTTTATTTAAATTACTCCATATTTTTTTACCGTGATAGGTTTTTGTCAATTTTTAATGTTATGGTGTTCCAGGTATCGTAATTTATTTAGTGCTCGACATTTCATTTGTTTAGTTTATAGTAAGGGCCCGTTTGGTTGGAGGGTTTTTATTGGGTTTAGGATTAAAAAGTTAAATTAAGATGTTTGGTTGCTTTTTTCAAATGTGGGTTTAGATTCATAACGTAAATACTAGAATGGTACCTGCTAATGCATGCGGTGCATCCGATAACTATTTTGTGACGAGCAAATGTTTTTAGTAGATCTATGATTATGGCGCGGAGAAGGCGTCGGAGGCGGTTGTGGCGATTGAGGTGATAATCGTGTTCTTTTACGTATAATGAGAGAGAGGATGATTTTGGTAGTGTGTGTTTTGTACTTATATCCAAGAGTGAGAATAAAAATGATTTTTGATGTGTTTGTAGAGACTTATATCCAGTGGGTTAGAGTATAAATTAAAAGTATGAATTTAATGAATGTAAAAAATATTTATGATGAAGTTTTGTAGTTTCGTTACATCTCTTAAATGGGCATAATGAATATTGGAGATGTTAGAAAAATGTCATAACTTTTAATTTATGTGTAAGGTATTGAATTTTCGCAAAAGTCAAATATATTTATGATGAAGATTTATGAACGATTGACCATTTTATTACAAGTGCTTTAAAAGTTTGGTCAAAGTTTAAATTTTTCCATAACTATAAAGTTTGGTCATAAAGCCTTTATATTACTATTGACTAAATGAATAGTTATTTCTTAATAAGGAAATGTTTTTTGTCTTACAATTTTAAGACTACTTTTTTTAGTAAGTCCCAAATCTATTATAAAGTACTCCGTAGTATATATATAGATAAGGGTGTGTGTAAAGATGAGATGTTGGGTAGAATTTATGACAATGATGGGACCACAATCTTTTTCATCCTCATCTTCTCTCTTTTTTATCTCTTTACTATTATTATAAATAATTTTTAATTTATATTTTAATATATAATAGACTTTAAATATTATTTTCTCTCCTATCTCAAATCGTAATCCAAATCTTAAACCAAATTTAAATCTAAATCCAAATCCAATCATAAACCATCCACAAACTAAACATGCCCTAAGTATTTGTGTTTGACGCGAAGAATGTAAAGCCTAAATCAATTTATTATAAGACTAGTATGGTACCACAAGAAAGCAAATGATCTGAGGCGAATGTTGTTTAACGATTTTATGATTTTACATTTTTTCGCCGAATAGAATATCCAAACGGAGTGGGCCATAATCTAAAATCATGTCTCGCATCAAAATGGGATGGTGATCGGATAAATGTCTATCGAGGCATAAGGCCGACAAATGAGGAAACAAAGCCATCAATCCTTCGGAAATAAGGAATATATCCAGCTTACTCATTATCATTAACTTTTGTTATTACTTAAACTGGGCTTATCTCTACTTTTTATAATGTATGTACATGCATTAGTTAAACTTAAAATTTGAGTAATGCCGACTTTTTATAATACCCTTTAAACTTAAATGCTTAAATGGCAAATTTTACTACTTTAATTTTCCTAAAACTTAATAAACTTAAAAATAAACAATGTATTAAATACCTAAAATACACATTTATTATTACTTTATCACAAGAAATAGTTCAACTTATTTCGAATATTTTGTTTTATAACTGTCACTAAAAGGTTTACCAATCATATTTAATATACACACACACACACACACACACACACAGTATAACTTATATATATATATATATATATATATATATATATATATATATATATATATATATATATATATATATATATATATATATATATATATACATATATATATATATATATATATATATATATATATATATATATATATATATATATATATATATATATATATATATATATACATATATATATATATATATATATATATATATATATATATATATATATATATATATATACATATATATATATATATATATATATATATATATATATATATATATATATATATATATATATATATATATATATATATATATATATATATATATATATATATATATATATATATATATATATATATATATATATATATATATATATATATATATATATATATATATATATATATATATATATATATATATAGTAGGGATCCAAAGGAGAAGTAAATTAAAATAAGAAGTGGTGAGAAGTGGACCAAAACCATGCATTTGAGATGCAACGACTTGCATTAGATGCATTTATATTCATGTAGATGCAATATCTTGAGTTTGAAAGTTAATTTGATGTATAGATGGTGCAAATTGATTTTCATAATTTCGCACGGCAGAGGAACAAAAACAAGAGAAATCATGAAATGCATCTAATATATGTATATGCATCCGATTAAAAAGATAGAAACACACATGGTGCGTTATAACGCATCTAAGATTATAGGGACGCATCTAATTTAGGTCGGTGCATCCGATTCACGGTTATAGCTCTTCTTATTCCTTCTTATTTTAAGTAATCTTTATTTGATCCTAATTTTATATATATATATATATATATATATATATATATATATATATATATATATATATATATATATATATATATATATATATATATATATATATATATATATATATATATATATATATATATATATATATATATATATATGGGCACGTTATATGCAGACCATATTAGATGCAATACTTTACAGTACTCATTTAGACCAATAATAATTTAGTATTATTTTTTTTTATTAATTAAAAAAGGTAGAATAGTAAAACACATTTATACTTTTTTTTAGAATTTTTAAATTAAAAAAACGTTTGTAATGCCCCTTAATTTTCGGAATTAAAAATATATTATTTTTAACCTTTTTTTTTTTATGAAAATGAGGTGCATATGTGTTTTTCTTTAAATATTATACATTTACATGTATTTGTTGTGTACAATTGTTTAGACATCAAACTTGTTTTTGCTTATAATGGTAATTGCACATATGTTAACTACTAAATTTATAATAAACCAAAACATAAATAGTATACACAAAATTGAATGTTATATGAAATACAATTAAAACACATGCACTCTTTCAAGAAAAATATGCACACTTCACTTTCTCATCAAATCATTTGATCATATGAGTACCCTTCCAAGAACATATGTAACACCCCAACCCGACAAGGGTAGAAGTGTCGCATTCTGGTGTCATATCAGAACATACAAATAAAATTTTACAAGCGAAAGCATTATAAAATAAATTACCAAGTCATATAACGGATGACTTAAAAAGAAAATACAAAATCCAATATGTCCAAAACGGAAATAAAATCTGAAAACAATAACTCTTCAAATTAAATCCAAAATGATAAAGTAGCTAAGGTCGGTCTACTCGACTAATCCAACTCTCAAATTTAACAAGCCCATCTTCAAACCTAAAACCCGCCAGCAGAAAAGAAATGCTACTGAGCTTAAAAACTCAAAGGAATGATATAACAAAACGAAAGCTACATAAAATCGAAATGAAATGACATAAGGAACTCGATAACAAGGTCGCAACGAAAGTGGATCAATGAGTCAATGAGGATCCCGCAACACAATTATACCGATATCCGTAATGAATGATAACAAGGAGAATGAAGTGTGGTAAGGCATCCACGCACATATACATAATCACATATAAGGCATCACATACCGTACCAAAACAAAATCAAACATAGCAAACGCCAGATTCACTCAACAAGAATAGCATACAATCAATTCAGAAGTCAAATATAATTAAGCCAAATGGAAAACTAAATGCAAGCGGAAGCAATTAAATTATAAAGTGAGCCGGAAATCATACAAGTCAAGTAACTACAGCTTAATAACATCACAAGTATCACTACAAAGTAAATACTATCAGAGCTGATATGGTAACCACACGTATCAAACATGAACTCAACATGAACACTACAATTGAATGACTTAAGGACATAGCAAGAGCAAATTGACAAGTTAACAAGCCGCACATAAGTCGAACCATTTATCCACTCATACAAGAATATAAACAAAGAATGTACACATGGCGATCAACAATAAGCGGGAAAAGATACTAACAGATCTTCTGCACTCACAGGTTAACAAAACAGTTTATATGATAAGCCATCAAAACAATGATTTATACACTAACATGGACCGTATTTAATCATAGAGTCACATAATAAAGTATGGTAAACCGCTTGTCGCTTATTAGCATGTCAGATGAATCAAACAATCACATATTAATCATATAGTAGCAGGCAAACGATTGTCACCTAAAACATGTAAATGCATAATCAAATTCGATAACCATAATAATAATAACCGGTAAGAGAATGGAATGGTAGAAGAATAAGTCACATAAGTGGGGTAACGGGCAACAATATAGAATATGGTGCGCTGGGTAAACAGATGGTACAATATAAGTATAGCAACAAAGGTAAGAGTTGTCGAAATCTATCCCAAGCCAACAAGACAAGACAAGAATATCGTGAGTGGCAATAGCATCCCAAGAATCAATAGTAACCATCGATTGAGGGGGCGACCTCTAATACCGGCACAACAGGAGAGGAGACCTCGTGAACGGTGGAGTAGCTAGCTCCTCAGACCGTGAGGGTGTATTGCACACACGCACCACATCACCGTAATATATATATCGTCGCAACAAGACAAGATGCATCTAGATGCATCCATACCGCAGATAAATAGTGGCCATAATATATATCGAGCTCATAATCGATATCAGAAAGCGGATGGTGTAACATCACCAGACACCGGAGTCATGCCATTGGTGCATCACGACACGGCCATGGTACATCCATGACTAGTTAATGATTTGCCTCGTATAAATCAATGGTCAAAACAAAGGTCCACAGTAGCAATATATATCGCTCATCATAATCGTGAGGTTCAATATCGTGAGGGTCACAATTCAAAGGTTCATAGCAATACAATATCAAAGTCCAATATCAAAGGTTCAAGAATGAGGTTCAATAATGAGGTTCAGAATGCAGGTCCAATAATGTAGGTCAATAGCAATGGTTCAATATCGAGGGTCAATAGCAAAGGAAATCATAGCAATGAAATATCGTGTTTAACAAAGTCAAAGGATCGTAAAGTCATGAGAAATCCCTACCGGTGCGGATAGAATATCTCGATTTCAATCAAAGCAAGCAAAACAGAAGGTAAGATCACACGATGAATCAATCCCGCTCACCGAACCTATATGAATTAGGTAACTTTTATTAAGAATCGATTACTCATTTTAGACGGCTTTCTATTTTTAGTGTGTTTTCACTTTTAGTAACTTTCCATTTTAGGTAACTTTCTATTCTAGTGTGTTTCCATAATTAGCAAGTTTTGTATTTAGTGTTAGCCATTTATGAAGCATTTAATGTCATATTAGGTTACATGATGCAAAAGAGTATTATAATAATTTATGATCTTTATGCCAATTTACACAAGTTTAGGGTCTAAAGTGTAAATATTACAAAGTGTAGGGTCTTTAAAATCATATTATTAAAGTCTAGGGTTAAATACAAAATTTATCAAAGTTGAGGGTCAAATGTGTACATTATCAAAGTTTAGAGTTTCAAGTGAAAATAAACTAAAATATATAACTTAAATATTTAAAATGTAAAATATATAACTTAAATATTCAAAATATTATCATTGTAGTATACAGGTTTCTACATCAGCTCGCTTGGTCATTTTTCATATATATGATTGGTCCATGTTCATTCTCGATCGCGGCTCAAACAATTAACATTTACGACCTAGTAAAAATACATTACGATTAACTCCCGACTTGACTCTCCGACGACTTTTCAAAACACTAAACCACCCAACCGCTGGTCCCGCTGATCACCTTCAAACTACCCTATTCGACCCATTGCTACCCTTTCCATTTTGAACACAGTTTACAAACTAAACGTTTTACCCATTAGATCCACACATAATGAGGCATACATGACACATACGCGTATGACATGATCGTCAAACGCAACAGTTAACAATTGAACACACACCTTTTTCTGTTTTAACATTCGCATGAATGAAGACCAGATGTATAAAAATAAGAATTCATGCACTCCCATACACTTATAATCATTATGAGTTTAAACTAGATTATACAATTTCATAAATATGTACACGTGAACCAAATCACTCAAGACTCCATGCATGCAATTAATCTTCGTATGACCCTGTTACAAAAACGTACCCGATACCGATTCACACCCTATTAATTTCAGGTTTAAGTCGGGCATTAGAGATCAAGAAGAGTGTTAAATGACCAGGTTAAAACATGTATCACTAGTTCACTACAGATCCGGATGCTCCAAAAAATGAAATGAATATCGATACATGAGTTACAGATTCATGATTTCATGCGACATGTATAAGAGTTAGCTTATGACATGTTTACAGGTGCAAACTCATGCGCATGAGAGACTTATGCCACGACCAGATTCAGAAACAAAAAGGGATGACGAGGGGTTGCGATGTTACCTTTGTAGCGTGTAAGGACGAGGAAAACAAGGATGAAACCCAACCAAACGAGGCTCTCTTTGAGTCCTAGTACCCACGAAGCAGCAACCCCAAGCAATGACACCAATAACCATGAAACCTTCGTACCAATCTCGTGCATTCGGCCCCTGATGGAACCCTTTTGAGCCGACAGAAAATGGAGGAGAAGGGAGGGTTTCACTTTTCCGTCATATTTGATTTTAGGAGGATTAGGGTTTGTGTTTATTTTGGAAGATAATTAAAAGGTAATTAAGGGGAGTAAATGGGAGTTAATTGAGGCGTGATTTTTGGGGATTAGGCGTTGGCATGGACGAGAATAAGGGAGTAACTAAGGCAAACTCCAAGTTTTCTAAATTACCATATTTAATAGTCATAATTCAGTGTAATTATCTTTATAATTTTTACATGACATGCTTCAATGACTTAATGTGTGATATTTATTTTTGTAAGACTTAGTAGTGTAAATAAGTTTTTAATTACCTTGCATAAGTCATTATAAGTTGCGTTAAATATATTCAACTAAACTTGACACATTTTACGTACTTCACAATTTTTAACTTGAGGGGCATAAGGGTCTTTAACACGCTATTACGATTTTCGTTGTTTTACAACATATGTGCTTGTTGCGCTTTCTGCTCTTGTGTCTTATTCCGCACTTGTGTCTTTACATCTTTATCATGATCGAATACTTTTTAAAAAGTATGTACTAGTTGAAGACGTATGTGCACTCCTTAAACAAGTCATGGTCCTCATCTTTAGTAAACATATTCAATACCTAAAATTATAAACAATGTTATTTTTTTATCATAAACAATTAGGATACACATATTCACAAACTAAACACATATGCACAACTTAAAACGTATATGCATACATCTTTCCTTGATTTAATATTAACCTTAAAACACCTATGCACATCTTTTGTCATTGATTTTAAACCAACTAATCGAACACATATGCACAATATAAACTGCCTCAGTTATAAATGTGCTGTCTCTAAAACCCAAAGTATACATACGTTCAGGAAAGACAACAAATTGCAACCATTCAAATATTGCTTATGTGACTCTAGGCATCAAGCTATTAATCTTTTGCCAAAAACTGAAGTAACAACTCAATATAAATAAAATACACATTGTAAGGCTTTCGTTAATTTATAAAATGAACAGATTGAGCCATGTGTCAACTATCAAAATATTATAACAAATTAATAGACCATTCCACACTACTCATTGATTGTATTTTCTTAAACAAATGATACACTATCACTACTAGATGTTTACAACGATTTAAACTATATTGTAAAATCATAGAAGTATGATAAATCCCACGTACCATAAGCCACACCAGAAAATCATTCGCAAAAAGACAAAAATGAGTCATTGCATCATTTTCTTTTTTCCATTTTACAACAAAAAGGTGTGGATCAACCCGTTTTTTTTTCGTATGAAAATTTTAAAACCTAGATTCTCGTGTTCTTTTTATATTTCAACGAGGTGAAAACGCCCCCCGCGTTGGGGGGAGGGTTTTTCATGGGTTCTTTTAAAAATGCGGGATGTATTTAAATATTCTGTCTGTTTTGCTAAGCGGAAAGATTTTTTAAAAGAAGGGTTTTTTCTATTATTTCGGAACAAAGACTATTGCGGATCCCCTTTTCTTTATTCTATACATTGGTTTTGATATTCTTAGAGTTTTTTTTTTTTTTTGTTTTGTTTTTGGAGGTTATTTGAGTATAACTTTTTTTTAACTATCTAACCTACGTTTTATAATATCCCTTTTTGTTAGGGGGTGTTATAATTACCCTTTTTGTTAGGGGTGGATATCAAAAGATATGGATTATATTTATCGAGCGTAACTTGTAAGATCCCTAATTACGCTTTCACCTTCCACCTTACTTTCATTCCCGATTAACGGTATCAAATATCAATGGCGCGTACCCCTAATATTGATGAGTCAAGAGAGCGGTGGTTCGACCGATATTGCTACGCCTTTTAAATTCTTGTTTGAAAGCTAGATTGTGGAAGAGCCGCTTGTTGCTTAGGCTAGAGGAGGAATGTAAGCAATTTTAGGAATAAGGTTAAAAACGTGATCGCACCGCTAGGAGTTCAATTTCTTAGGTACGTTAGATGAAAAGGGGTTGATGCTTGGGGTGTGTCGCCAACATGCAAGTAGCGCAGCCGACATCTTGCAAGCCTCTGAGGGACGCTGGTTTGATCCGTGACGCCATTGCCCCAGAAGAAGTCGATGTCGTACCATGGAAGTCAATGAGCGCTTTCGATGGTTAGTCGGGTTGGGGTTTCTTTTGTGTTTTGGGTACTTTGTAATTAGTCTGTCATTGTTGGCGCTTTCACGAGGAAGTGATTATGCTAGTTTTTGTTCTTTGGTTATGTAAGAAGATAGCGTGATGATTAGTTTGTGTATGGAACGGATTACATGTTTCAAGTTTTGTTTGGCGGAAGTTCACTTTTGGTCCGTAATATTGAACTTTTCGTCAGAATTGGCCCTTCAGATTATCAATGAATAGCTACTTTATATGTACCAACTTATGCAGCTTTGTTCTACTTACGTAATGAATGATGTTTTCGCATTTAATTGTTCTTAAGAAATATTGAATCGTGGTCGGTTAAACTAAGATGCCATTAGTTTAACACATCGCCACCTCAATGCAATCGCTAAAGTGGTATAGAAGGTTTATATACCAGATTCTACATATGCATGCGGTTAAAATCGTGTCTATATAGTTTTGATTCTTGCTTTGGTTTTGCAATTTTTTTGGTGGTGTTAGATTTTTGCAAGTTTAGGTTTGGATTCCTTGTCACCGTCATCCCTTTAGTTGTTGTTCATGGAATTAGGGATGCATACCAAACTCACATAGGTGATTATAAAGTCATTCTTGTTCAGTGAATTATTCCTTAAGTTCTAACTTGTATATCTTGTTTATAATATAAGGGTAATATAAGTTATATGATGAAGCGATGCATTTTGTTGGGTATAATGTATACCGATGTGAAAATATGTATAGTACATATGCGAAACCAAAGACCAGATATCCATTGTTATACCCGTCTCGCTGTAAGTGTTCAAAGTGTTTGACATTTAGATGCTATTCGTGTTCGAGCATACGATCGGCATGATTGGATGATTGTCTCAGATATTTTGTTGCTTTTGGCATGCGCCGTGCAGGTATTTTGTTTTTGTTAACGATGGCTAGTGTGGAGTTCAAGATAGCGCATTATAGTGCAAAGGCTATAGTTTCCTTTCGATATCCCGGCTTGCACGCTTGAGGCACTAAGTAAAGTGCTTTTGTATCCGTGCGGTACTGCCTAGTGGTAAACAATGTATCCTCGCTCGGTCTATAAATTTGTGTTTCTCCGTCACAGTATGTATGTTATTTTTTTTATTTTTTTGGCTATAAGTTTTTGTTGTATACATGTCGCAGCATCGAGTGTCGAGCGGAACTTGGGTTTGTATGTGATAGTGATGTTTTGCAAGACCGTATGGTACTCTTTTTGAAAAGGAGGTGGTTGCGCGCGTGAATGGGAAAGCTCGACACGCATATCACTGCTTTTGAAATTCGGGCACGATTAGGTACTGGAAGACCTTATTCAATGTGTTTTGTGCAAGGACGTGGTATGGTTGCTAGGGACTCGCTCGATTTTTAAGAGAGGTTCATCCGCGAACGCATTTTAAGCAAATAACGCCAGGATGTTACGTGAAGCACACATCGCTGCAACATATATCAACAACATCCGAGCCTTGTGACCATTGTTTCTGTGTGTGTTATAGTTGTTCGGTTTAGCCTGTGGGTTGTTGCGGTTTACATTTTGTATGTGTGTACCTATGGTATTTGTAGGTTGTATGTTTGTAAAACTCATGTTAAATAAAACTTTCTTTTCTAATGTTTTTTTGAGTTTTGAATTTTTTTTTGTTGTAATGATGAGATTGTTTAGCATTCATTGCGTGAGTGAGTATTTATATTTGCATGTTGCACTAGGGTCAGCCAAAGCGGCTTCACAATGAGTTCTTTTTATCGGCTTCATTTTTTTGGTTGTGCGCTTGTAAGCCAACTTTTTCCCAGACTGCTACTTTTGGCTTGTGTTAAACGGATTAGCAAACGTACAAACTGTTTTAATAAGTTTGTTCAACTCGATGTATCAAGATACTAAAAGCATATAATAACATACATTTTATTACAACTCGCATTGCAAAGAATGGCCAAAATTTGTACAATCGATACACGCCTAAAGTGTCGGTACATTTGCTTTTTGTTAGATTTAGAAAATCCAATCGTTAAAGAGTCGGTCACCTCAAGTATATGTATTCGTTAGAAAGCTTGTAGTCAAGTTATGTTAATAAGTAGTTAGTTAAGTAACACCATGGAGGACTGGACGATCTTTACCCATCAGATGCCCGATCCATAGCCGGTTGGTGGCGCTTATCAGACACTATAAATACCTCTACCTCCCAAGGTAGGGTTGGAGCTTCAATACCATTTTATTTGTTTCACATAGTTCCCAACCATCTTCCCTTTCTCTCTAGAACTTTCTCTCTCTAAACATTTGTATACGCCTCATGTGATTATGGT
Organism: Chrysanthemum lavandulifolium; assembly: GCA_022545495.1. Lineage (NCBI taxonomy): Eukaryota > Viridiplantae > Streptophyta > Magnoliopsida > Asterales > Asteraceae > Chrysanthemum > Chrysanthemum lavandulifolium. Next base: position 48,096,502 of record CM040242.1, on the reverse strand, counting down.
TTGATGTGATTGTGAAATCCTATATCTTACAATTGGTATCAAGAGCCATGGTTTGATTACATATCTTTCATGCTCTTTGTTTTGGTGGATTTCATAAGGTTTTTGAGGTTATAAGTGTTTAGGAGAGTTTGAATCATTTGGTCAATTTCTAGTGTTAAAGTTTGAATTTTGATAGTACTTTTGTTTAGGATCATCATATGTGCTTAGGTTTCGAATTGGAAGGCTTGAATCATCGTGGTTGGGTTGTTTTTTATTGTTTAAGTGGTTGTTTTTGAATATTGTACTAAGCGAGTTGAGCCACGGTAAAACGTTTCTTCGAAGCGAGTTGCCTTGTTATTGGAAGCGAGTTGGTTTATGTGACTTGACTATTGCTTAGTTGATTCTTTAAGCGCCTTGAGTTCTAAAGCGACTTGGCTATTAAGCGAGTTGTATTCAAACAGTTGGTTTATGCGACTTGGTTGGTATGCGAGTTGTCCTCAGATGCGACTTGGCTATTTAGCGAGTTGACTCTTTATGCGACTTGGGTTTGCGAGTTGTTTCTTTGCGACTTGAGTTTTAAGCTTACTTGTATTTTAAGCGAGTTGACTGTTTAGTTAGTTGATACCAAAGTGAGTCGACTATTTAGCTACTTGTCTATCGAGACTTGTCACTTCTTCGCTACATTTTTACGGTTGTTCTTTGGTTTAGTAAAATCCGTGAAAGAATCAATTTTCGGTCTAATCAAAGAATAGTAAAATCCGTAGAAATTGTAATCATGTTCAACAACATACCTACTATCGCTTCTATCAGAGTGAGGATCGCTCAAGCACCGGATCGTATGCTCATCCACCTATGCTCGATGTAACCGATTATGACTCATGGGCTCAACGAACTAGGTTGTACCGCTTGGGAAAGGAAAATGGGTCAACATTCTCAAATCAATTGATGAAGGACCTTATCGATCGAGACTACAAGAGACATACTTGAAACCGTCAAGGATGGAACAAAGGATCTTAGGATTGGATGCACCAAAGACGATAATGAGCTCTGATAAGGAGAAAAGAGATACGATGTCGATATCGTGGCTTCAAACATTATAATTCGTGGTCTTCCAAAATACATCTATAAGTTAATCAATCACAACACCAAGCCAAGGCGCTTTGGGACAATGTCAAGATGCTTCTCTGTGTTTTGAATTAACTAAGGAAGACAAAGAATCACAAATGTATGATGAATTTGAGCACTTTAAGATGAAACCGTAAGAAAGTGTCTATGAATATTACGTGAGATTCCACAAGCTTGTGAATGACATGAGAAATATCAAATGACCATGCCAAATATTCACCGAACTCAAAGTTTGTGAACAACATGAATCCTTAATGGCATAAATTTGTCACCTCTGTGAAGCTAACCAAAGGATTAAAGAATACTAACTATGAGAAATTGTATGCATTCCGCTCAATGAGAGACATGCTATGTTTGAACGAATGATTCTTGATCGCTCAAACCAAACAGGAGAAGCAAGTTCACAAATGATTCAACAACATTCTACACCAATGTAGGGATTACTACCAAAGCTTCACAAGTCATACCTACTAGAAATGGTAATTACAAGCTCATTCCCGATCCAAGATACAAGCATCCGCACCTCAAACACATTCATGGAAAACTTCATCAATCAACTGGCCACTCATGGTTAGTCAAAATCAATTCCACCTCACACACCAACAACAACCTCGTGAGCAAAGATCTAATCCTCATAACCAAGCTACTATTAGAGATGGCAAGGTGGTAGTGCAAAATGTTCAAGGTAGAAGGAATGAACAAGGGATGGCCGGAGCATGTTTTGGAAATATAGGAGCAGTGGAGGGTATGCAACTAATCGTAACCATGGAAGGAATGCAAATCAAGGACATGGTAAGCCAATCAAGTGCTACAACCGTGGTGGTGAAGGACATATTGCAGAGAACCGCACGCCTCCAAACGCCCACAAAATGCCGAGTATTTTAAAGAGAAGATGTTGTTGGTACAAGCTCAGATAATGGAGCGCTGATGAACAGAATTGATGTTTCTTCGGTGGAAATGCCAAGACCTATGATGTCAGTTGTGGATGAATGAACAAAGGCAAGACATGGGTCGAATCATCCTAATGCATTTCGTAGCTGATTGTGATGCATATGACTGATGTTGATGATGAACCAACCGCCCAAACCATCTTCATGGCTAGCATTTCACCATTGGTCTCTCCAAAGGTTTCATCACCACAAGAAGTCGGGTCCTTCTAAAGAATCTATCATCTCGAGGTATTAAAACTATACGATGAAGTTGATGAGCAAGAGATGCATAACAAAGTACAATCACATGTAACTAATGAATCGATATGGATAATATGGGTAATAGTAACATCGTCCCATATGATCAATATGTGATACAAAGTGAAAGTGAGATTGTACCAAGTGATGCATCCTCCGCATCAATGATGACTCGTTTTTGATGAATACACCCATGTGCTCCTCGATGATTCTGTTATCTCCGAATCAATACCTATAGAGAACAAGTTACAATTTATGAACAACGTAAGTTTGAGTTAACTACCCGTAGTTAGTGAAATGGATGACCAAATGCGATAATTATTAGAAAAGTAATTTTAGAGAATAAGTGTTAAAACAAGAGTTAAACTCCTTACAAGAAAAGCTTTCTAAAACTCTAAGCAAAAACAAGAACTCCAAGATAATGTTAAAGTGCTTAAACAAGAATTTAATGCTAAGGAATCAAAACTTTGAATGACTTTTCCAATCTAAAACTTTGAAAACAAGCTTTAAAATAAGTTGTACGTATGCGGAATACCATTCAGATCGCTTCACATGATCACTAAGCATAGAGTTCTCGCCGATAAGCATAGCATTCCCTCGTAAAGGAACCCAATCTTGAATATGGTAAAGTGGCTGCAGGCTCGTAAGGTAATATATGATGGTAAGGAAATCCTAAGCCTAGGCGTAAACCTAGTTCATACTGAGTGCACCGAGGAAGATAGGCAATTAGATGAAGTCACTAGGAAAACCTAATATGAAGCTTAAAGATCCCGAGTATAAAAAGCGAAACATAACGCTCAAACCCCATGATTACACTAAAGAAAATTGATTTCCCAATGATTTAAGCCTCAAACTCTATTAACCCCGTAACAAGTTTTTGGAAAAGGACATAGATATGCAAAAGCTAATGCACTTGTTAAAACGAACACCCCTTAGAAAATGCTCCAAAGAATCGTGGTATCCTCCGAATACACCCATGCATTTAGTTCCTAGATCTATTCCCACCAAGAGCAAGACCTTAATCACCCTATATGTTGTTTATAAACTATTTGTTGATTTTGAGAAGACATGTAAGAAAAGGATCACACCTATCGGGATAATCAAGGGAAAGGGTTTTGACCAAACTAAAGAACGCTATTTAAATGAGGTCATGCCTTTATTCAAACAATTAAAATGTCAATTTGAAAGTCTTCAAAAAGGAATAAACTCGGATATTAAAGAAATGGAAAAGGAATTTGATGCAATGATTGTTGAGGTCAATGACTATGAACGGGGAACACAAATATAATGAAATTGAAAGGAAAAATCTGCATATCTTAAATGAGAACTTAGTATTGAGTTATGTGGCTCAAGATGTATTTTATACTGTTACTAAGCACTCTATTACTGCTTCTCAATTTCATGAATTATCTGTTGCCTTGAAAGTTTCCCATGATCGTGTCATTGAGCTTGAAACAAAGAAATTCAAAAATGCATGATAAAATTGAACAGATGATCATGATAACTTGGTCAAACATTTTTCTAAATTGGAAGTTGAACATTTTGCTTTGCAATTAAAATATCAACATCTCAAAGAAAATGATAAAACCTCAAATATCAAGACATCTTCAGATGCTCCTGACTTTGATGCAGTTTTTGAAATAAACAAACGTGATGAACAAATTCAAGCTCATTGTAATACGATCAGAAAATTGAGAGCCCAAATCTCACAATTAAGGGTGAAAGAAATGGCTTCCAAATGCCTCCACCTTTAGATTCTCAATCTTCTCAAAATTTTCATCTTCAAAACCTCGTCAATGTTTTACAAAAGGAAAATGAGAGTTTTCTAGAAGAAAATGAAAAGGTTAAACTACAATTTAAAGAGTTATATGATTCAATGAAAGTCACTCGTGACAAAAACAACGAAAAAATAACTTCTTTACTAAAAGAAATTAAGAATCTAAAGAAACAGGAAAAAGGGAAAATGCCACTTGTCTTTAATGAGAATGTTGCATCAAAGTCATCTGCAGACTCTAAATATATCAGAATCATAAATACATTCCTCCTCATCTTAGTAATAATGAACTTGTGTTTCATAACTATTTCGCCACCTTAAGGATAGTCTAGAATGTCTCCGTGAGATTGTAGAAGAGGATTTCATAAATAAGCCACTTGATATAGAAATTAGGTTTGCTTGCATTCATGACAAACGATCTCGTGGAGTGTTAGAATGTTTAAGAGCAACATGCCCTAAATCCTTATGTGAGAAAGATAAAATAGTTGTGTGATGCCTTGTTCTATGCCTAAAGTTAAGCATGTAAGCTTCAATGTGCCTTCAAATAGTTCAGATCCCAAAGACTTCTAAACCTCGAAAAGCAAAAGTTGCAATACCAACTAATGTTCCCATTCCCTCTACAGAGTAAAAGTGACACCAAAGCAAGGTGTCAAAGCCTCAAGGCAACACAAAGAATGATAGGACCTTGCAAGCTAGGAATGTTCAAGGAAGAAAGTAGAAGACCACCCTAGGAACTTTAAGTTTGAGTTGAATAAAACGAATCGTGTTGATTCTAGTATTAGCTATAAGCGTATTGTAATTAATTCGAATTCTGCTACTTTTGACAAAACATGTAATGATGAGTGCTTGATTTCTGTTACTAATCATGAATGTGGTGTGAATGGTTTGATTAATGCTGTTAAATACCCAGTTAAAACTGTTAATGCCAAAATTCAAGCTAAGAAGGCTAGAAAGCAAAGGCGGAAGAAGGGTAGAAAATAGTGGAAACCCACAGGAAGAAAACTCAGTAATGTAGGTTATCAGTGGATATCTACTGGAATCAAATTTAATCGTAATGAGTTGTGCCCTAGATTATCTAGACCAATGCCCATTAAGAAATGGATGCCTACTGGTAGAATTATTCCTTTAAGAAGTGAACATACTTTGAATAGGTCTATTTCACACACTAGCATACCATCTGTCCCTAATGAACTCATTGTTTCTGTTTCTGATGTGGGTGTTCCAATCACTGTTACTAACCAAGTGGAACCCATTCTTGCATGGGAATCCCAATTATCCGCTTATCCATTCTTGTCCGTGTTTAACGCAGATTGTTCAAATCGCTTACGTGGTACCTAGACTCAGTTGTTCCAAGCATATGATCGAGACCGGTCACGCTCATGAACTTCGTGAGTAAATTCATCGGGATCCGTTAGATTCGGGAATGATCATTTGGTGCAATTATGGGTTATGGAGACTATGTTGTTGGTGATAGTGTAATCTCCGTGATATATTACGTTGAAGGTCTTGGTCATAACTTATTCTCTCGTCTCAATTTCGTGATTCTCGATCTAGAAGTGGCCTCGAAAACATACTTGTTTCGCTAGAGAACTTGATGGTGTAGAACTTTTAAGAGGAACACGTGATTCAAACCTATACACCATCTCTATCGAAGATATGATGAAGTCTTCCAATTTGCTTGTTGTCAAAGGCTTCAAAACAAATTCATGGTTATGGTATCGCTGCCTCAATCACTTGAACTTTGGCACCATAAATGATCTTTCTAGAAAGGACTTAGTAATAGGCTTACCTAGACTAAAGTATGAAAAGGATCATCTTTGTTCAAGATGCCAATTGGGAAAAAGCAAGAAGTATGCCAACAAACCCAAACCTACAAACTCGCTTATGGAAGTTCTTCATACCATTCACATGGATTTATGGACCCATGAGAGTGTAATATTTACGGAAGAAATATGTGTTAGTTGTGGTTGATGATTACCTCGATTTACTTGGGTTAAGTTCTTAAGGACAAAGGATGAAACTTCGATATCATCATTAAACTTATCAAACAAATGCAGTTCGACTTAACAAAACCGCCGTAATCATCTAAACAGACAATGGAACCGAGTTTGTTAATAAAGAACTTAGTGAGTTTTATGAAAGTGTTGAATCACCATCAAAGAAGTGTTCCACGAACTCCTCAATAGAACGGTGTAGTTGAAAGACGAATCGAACTCTTGTGGAAGCCACAAGAACAATGCCGATTTACTCAAAGGTTCCAATGTTTCTATGGGTCAAGCCATTGCCACCGCATGCTACACTCAAAATCGATCCCTAATTCACACATCTCATGGAAAACTCCATATGAACTTGTCCACAATCGAAAACCTATTCTATAATTCCTTCGTGTTTGGTGCATTGTGTTATCCAACCAATGAGGGTCAAGACTTAGGCAAACTTAAAGCTAAAGTGGACATTGGAGTATGTAGGATATGCTCCAAGCGGAAAAGGATACCGAATCTACAACAAAAGAACCCGAAATATCATGGAAACAATTCACGTTACGCTCGATGAGTCGACCGGTCAAATGGCTCCAGAAAACCCGCCTAGACCCGCATCACAACCTTCATCATGTAGTCCCACCGCCTACTCTTGTATAAAATCCTCACCGTAAACTCCATATGTACCACCATCAAAAGATGATTTGAAGAAATTATTTGATCCAATGTTTGATGAACACTATGAGTCAATTGCTAATGATCGTCAAATCCATCAACAGAGGTCGCCCTATCCCCGCCAATGTAGATAACCCTTCGCCTATGTCATTAAGTCAAGAAGCGTCGCCGATCACTGTCTCATCAATAAATCCTCAATCATCAAGTGTACATCATGGAATTGTTTCGCACCTATGATGGAGATAATCCCTTTGCTACTCCCAAGATGCTCCCTTTGAGAACATATTTGCTCCCGAACCATCATCGTAACCATCTTCATCGAGAAAACGATCGCTACTTCCGCCTCAACAACAACCACATGAACACCTTAGAAAATGGACACATGATCATCCATTGGACAACATCATTGAAACCTTCTCATCCAAGATCCACTCAGAACAACTTGCAATCGATGCCTTATGGTACTTCTTCAACTCCGTACTCTCTAAGATCGAACCAAAAGACGTTAAACCGCCATGAATGAAGACAAAGGTTCAATGCCATGCAAGAAGAAATTTATGAGTTTGATCTACTAAATGTATGGGAATTAGTACCGCTTCCCGATCTGCTATGATCATTGCTCTAAAGTGGATATTCAAAGTAAAACTTGATAAGCATGGTGATGTGTTAAAGAACAAGGCTCAATTGGTTGCAAAAGGATATCGCCAAGAGGAGGGTATTAACTTTGAAGAATCATTTGTCCAGCTTGCACGACGAGGCAATCGTAATCTTCTTGGCTAATGCCGCAAGTAAGAACATGGTAGTCTATCGATGGATGTAAAGACGGCTTTTCTTAACGGAGATCTTAAAAAGTCGATACGTCGCCCAACCCAAGGTTTTGTGAATCCGAGCATCCTACTCATGTCTATCGCTTGAAGAAGGTTCTTTACGGTTTGAAGCAAGCTCCAAGGGCATGGTATGATACACTATCAAATTTTCTTCTATCTACCGGATTCAAAGAAAGGAGCGCTTGATCCGACATTGTTCACCGTAGTTAGGCAAACATTTAATTCACGCTCAAATCTATGTTGATGATATTATTTTGCCTCAACCGACCCCAATGAATGTGACCGCTTTTCTAATGAGATGGGCTCCAAATTTCAAATGTCAATGATGGGACAAATGTCATTTTTCTTGGGATAACAAATTTTACAACGTCCGTGATGCATTTTATCAATCAATCTAAATATGCTAATGAAATTTTAAAGAAATTTGATTTGACACTTGTGACACCGCTGACACTACCATGGTGGAGCGTATCAAATCGGATGAGGACCACTCGGTGATCATGGTAGATCAAACAAAATATCAAGTATGATTGGATCCCCGATGTACCTTAATGCCGAGACCGATATTCTCGTCATTGTATGCATGTGTGCTAGATACCGTGTTGCCTACCAAAAGCACCTTGAAGCGGTTAAACGGGTCTTTCGGTATCTCCAAGGAACCATCAACATGGGACTTTGGTACCAAGGACACCGGTATGTCACTAACAACCTATGCAGATGCCGACCATGCAGATGTCAAGATACACGTCAAGCACGTATGGAGGTGCTCGTTTTGGGTGATAAGCTTGTGAGATGGTCTTCAAAGAAACAAATGAGTACTTCTATATCATCTACAGAGGTTGAATACATAGCCATGTCATCTTGTTGTGCTCAAATCCTACGGATGAGATCCCAATTATCGACTATGGCTTTGAATTCAACAAAATCCTCTCAGATTGTGATAACAAAAGTGCCATTGCTCTCTTGCAACAACGTTCAACATTCAAGAGCAAAGCACATCGAATTCGACATCATTTCATTCGGGAACAAGTGGAAAAAGGTGTGGTAGAACTCTATTTTATGAGGACCGAATACCGCTAGCGACATCTTCACCAAAGCTCTTCCTAGAGAACGCTTTGAGTTTATCCTTCCACGACTTGGTCCAAAGAGTCTTCAACCGAACACTCAAACGCCTTCAAGAGAAGACGAGGAGTAAATGGTTTTCTTCATCTATCTCTTGTATATATTTTTTCAAAAGCAAAATACAAAATTTCAAAACCCACAAAAGAAAATAGAAAAATATAAAATTTTCAAAATCCATAAAAATTAGAAAATCTTGAAAATCCCAAAAAAATTGTTATTTTGTCATGTTTTTCTTAATTCGATATCATCTACGGACTTTGTGTTGACATTCAAAGAATGTCACGGGTTTTAGATGTCCTTCGAATGTACATAAATTTCAAAAAAAAAAAAAAAAAAAAAAAAAAAAAAAAAAAAAAGAAAATGAGACGGAGAAAAAATGGTGGTTTATTGTCATTTCAGCAAGAACCCGTTTTAAAAGGAAAGAACAGAGCCATGCTTAATCTTATATTTTCAAATCTCATGCTCGATTCTTAAAACAAATGTTTGTCATCAAAGAGACAAATGTTTTCTTTCCAAATATTTTTTCGTCTAATGATTCTTCTGAAAAATATTTGTCATCTAATTTAAACAAAATTGCTTTGAAAATACCTCGGACTCTATTTTTGAAAATCATCCGGGCTTATCTTTGTTAAACTCTCTAACACTCAATCAACAACTCATGTCATTGATTGAGGGGGAGAATGATTTCAACTCAATCAAAAAGGTTATTTTTCAAACAATTAGCACGTAAAAGAGCAAGGTCTACTTTTGGAAAATCAAAAAGAACAATGTTTTATACAATTGATTCAAGACCTTGGCTAATGTTATGTTTACAAAAGATATTTAAGCATGATTGGTCAATGGAGTTTAAAGTCTCAAAATCTAATCCTTATCAGTTAAAATGTCTTTCAAAAGCAAGTCACTATTCTCCTCAAAAGCTCTCAAAATTTAATTTAAATCAATAGAGATCACAACTCTCAAAGGATTTGAAAATTGTGATCGGGGGAGAATTTGTGATTTAAATTGGATTTAAACTGATAATTCGATAAATGGTTTTATACGTGATTAACAAGCTCTCCTCCCTGCATGTGCCAAACGATTTCAATTTTTCCATGCACATGTTAAGGGGGAGCATTTATATCAAACCACAAAGGATTGATACGTGATTGATTTATCTCTAGGTGCAGGTTTTCCCTAATATGTGCTTGTAGGATCTTACATATATTGTGTTATGATGATTCGGTGGTCTTGGATGGTGATGATACAAGTATGCCATGGTTTTAGAGAGATGAAGAGAGGAGAGGATGAAACTAGAGAGAAAGTTCAACAAAAAGAAAGATTAGATTGAGAGTGCCACCCTTCCAAGGATGGAAGGGGCTTTATAGTTACAAACTAAACGTCCTCTTGATCGGATCGTGGATCATGCATACAGTGGTAAAGACCCGTCCTTCCTCCACGGTGTTACTCTAAACTAAACTACACTAATAAACACGTAAATAACGATATGTCTACGAGCTAACTTATGCTAGATAATAGTTGGGGTGACCGACTCTTCACTATGGAATTTTCGAATCCTAACAATCTCCCTAAGAGAGGTCACCCCATGAAATACATTTTGCATCCTAGCATTCTTTCTTTGTCTTTAGTTCCAAGCTCATAGACTTCAATTCTTCATTTCCGTAATCTTTGTGCTTTAGTATGACTCTTCATAGTCCGCATGGTTTGTACTTTGAGTGGAGGTCTTTGAATCGATCCACATCATGATGATCTTCTAGCTTTCATCGAGATCATCACCACATTAAATCTGGATCACCCTTTGTTGTGTTGCCATCATGTGATGTAGTGACTTTCGGACCGACATGCTCACACTTTCTAGATCATGACATCTTTTCATCGAGTAGCGGAAGCTTTATCGGTTCATGATATTTGCGCAACAAGCATAAGCATAGTATGAAATATTAGAGCCGAGTTATGTAGATATGCACCACCATGATTTCTTCAAATTAAGTGTGGATGCCGTGAGCATGCGGCTTTGATTGACTTCTCAATTCCGATCACCGCAACCGTCCAAATGTACCGCAAACAACAGCTAGCAATAAAACACACGAAAGTGTCTTTGACCACTTTCGTTTAATTGAGGTACACGCCCGGTTCCCCGCTGATCGAAGACAAGTACTACCCGTGATCGTGCAGGATTCCTAAGAATCTCCTTGACGTGGTTTCGCAAATTGTTCTAGCTGTTCTCAAACCGGAAAGTCTCAAAGAAGACAACACGGTGAGTGAACCCGAATTGAGATTCAGCGATTGATGAAAATGATTTGAAAACAATCGTGTATTGCTTAATAGAAAGTGTTTTGCACTACAACGAAGGTTTTATGGAAAATCAATTATCAATCATAAATACCCTTTAATTTTGAAACATTAATACACGATCGATGTGCTATGGAAAAGAACTTTTAAGCACAATGACCGGTTTTTCAAAAGTATCCGTCAATTCATTTCTCGACCAAGGTTGATTCAAGATTGAATCACCCCATCGCTTCTATCCAATTGTCACAAGCTTGATCTTTTGCAAGATCTCATATGTCACCCACCAAGAGCTTGTATGATGTTGGCTCTGAAGGATTTCCATCTTCATCGTGAATATTTACATATCACTCGGATGTTCCGCAATACCACAAGGATAATGCGTGGGACTCTTAATATATTCTTACTTTCCACATTGTGTGAAACAAGAAGTCTTCATTAATTATGTGTCCTAATGAGATATTGTGGATGATCTCTTGGCTCTAGACTCAATAGTGCACATTTGGTTCTATGTCGGAGACTAGGGAGGGTCTCCTTCTTCAATATCAACAATCTCTAAGAGAAAGTCGATAGACAATGTCGGTTCCCGTGAGAGTGAAACAAGCCCTTTAAGAGGAACTTGAGTAGCTAGGGAAGTTTAGTGCAAGCGTCCACCGGGTCCATGACGTCTTGTCTTCAATACCGCTACCTTAGTAACCGCCAAGAGTATATGTATTGAAACCGTTTCCGCCCTAAGGTTGAATTGATGGAGGCTATTTCTTTTCACCCTTTTTCACATTCATTTCTTTTCATTCTTCAACCCTTCAAGCTTACCGAGACTTCATAACTAGAACCTTGTTGGGTTTATTCCGTTCTAGCTCTATCTCATCCGCACTCTTCCCATTTCTCATTTTTCTCCTTTTTTCATCATACCTAAGGACTCTACACTATCTAGTGGATTATCCTCGGTAGATCCCTCCGCTACGGCGGATCGTGGGAACAAATACCTAACCTAACCATCCTTATAACTCCATGCATAAAATAAATTGGTCGGTCTTTTGGTATTGTTCTTTCCTTCTCGAAACCAATAGAAAATCATTTGGAAAAACAATCAAGGTACTTGTGATACGAGATTAAATCATTTTGTACCTTAATAGTTTTGATCATTTAGTAAACCTCCCTCAACATGTGCATATATTTTAGAAATTGTTTAGCACATGGAGGCAAGAGGACTTTGATATATTTTCTTTGATCACAATTTCCATAGAAAAGCCATTTGATTTTCTTGGTAAATTCTCCCTCAATATGTGCATAGGATAAGAGAAATTATTTTAACACATAGAGGCAAGAGTTCTTTTGAAGCACATCCACGAACACAAAAGCCATTTAAGAAACCATTCGCTCCTCTCAATATGTGCTTCGAGATTAAAAACTTTTTTAGCGTTTAGCACATATGCTTCGAGATTCGAAAGCTTTTAGCTTGCCGCACATTTGAATCAAAACGATCACCTTTATCAAATTTCATAATTAAATCACAAATTCTCCCCGATCAAAATATCAAACCCTTTGAGATTTTGGATCCCAAGTGATTTAATAAGGTTTAGAAAACATGGGAGAAAATGTGCCTAATTTAAAACTCATCTAGTTTTTGGATAAATCCTCCTCCCCAACATGTGCATTGTATATTTGAAGTCATTTGGCACATGGAGGTAGGAGTGCCTTTAAAGGACTAAAACCAATTCCATTTAAGCAGATAAGAGATTTAAATCACTATCTCTCTCCCGATCAAAATTTCAAACCTCTTGAGATTTGTGATCCCAATTGATTTAAATCATTAAGAAAAATTTAGGGAAAGACGTGGCAAAATTTGATTTTGAAAATGATGATAAGGACCATTTTAAGACATTAAAGATTGTTAGTGTCGTATGATTGTTTTTAAGAGATCTTTAGTAAAATAAAACAATTTCACAATCAAACAAGAAATGTAAAAATTTCATTTTGTAAGATCTTTGAGTTTTAAAGAAAATCATACCATGACGTAACATTAAATCTTTAGATCACCACTTTATGTTGTACAAACGGACTTTTTATGAAGAAATATCGTTTGAAAATATTTTATTTTAAATCACTCTCCCCTCAATCGATGACCGTAGTCGATGATTGAGTGACTTAGGTTTTGATAAAATAAAGTCCGGTGATTTTCAAAATTAAGTGCAATTTATTTTCAAACAATATTTTCCATTTTCAAAACAATTTTATTCAAATTTTTCAAAATTGTTTAAAATGGTATCCCTGCGAAGATACGTTAGGTGGTTGAGAAGCTTTCGTTGTTGTTGCCGTAGGGCTTGGAAGAAAACCGTCTGCAGATGCGGTGAGACTTCTTCTTACGTTGCATTTTGAATGCCAACCGAGGTCAAATTAAGCTCCGCTTCTTCAATCACTTAGAAGAAAACCATCTCACGATGCAAGGAGACCTCTTACGTTGCATTTATGCCAACTCTCCATTGAAGTCCAATGAAGCTCCATTTCTTCATTTGTCAACCAAGATATAGTTACCCTTTCCTTTCGCATCCAATCATCTTCAATTGTGGGATCCGGATCGAACATTCTTATATACCAATATACCGCATACGTTAGTGAACACACATACGATATATGGTGGTCGACATCACCCAAACAACAATCGACTAATAAAAGTCAATTCAACATATCAATCGGATCATATATGGCATGGGAATAATGTGTCTATCAAACTCTAATCATCTAATCCTAGCAATCATATCCTAGGCACCTAGTCCTTCAACATAGGTTAACATCATTTTAATTAAGCATATTAGGATAATTAGAAAAGCCCGTTAGATGATATAGATTTGAAAACATTCTCCCCTCAATCAATGACTTATTTTCCGAAAGATTAAAAGCGCTGAAATCATTGATTGAGTTTTCAATTTTCACAAAACTCGAACTCGATTGATTTAAAGCAACTCATTTACCACTATTTTGCTAAAACAAATATTTTTACTCAAGAATTTTAGACGGAAAAATATTTGAGTAGGAACAAAGATCCTTCGACATACTTTCCTCATTTTGTTATAGGATAAGTGCACTAAGTATTTTGAAAATTGTTTTAGCGTAGCACTTTCCTTCCATGAAGAGCGGGTTGCTATCTCAAATAATAGCAAGCCATAGTTTAAGCATGGGTTACTGATCGAAGTAGCGCAAGCCATAGTTTAAGCACGAGTTACAATCAAGTAATAGCGTAAGCCATAGTTTTGTGACATGTTTAGAAAAGAATATTTACACCTTCGCTCGAACTTCATCTATGGTCCCGTGCCATTATTGAATGACATTTCTATGACCGCAGATGTTATCGATACGTAAGACATGTCTTGAAAAACATATTTTGGTATTTTTCAAATTTTTCGATTTTTTGGGTTTTGAAGGTTTTATATTTTTCTATTTTCTTTTGTTGGTTTTCTATTTTTGTATTTGGTTTTTTGGTTTTATATTTTTGTATTTGGTTTTGATAACTATATACATATAGAGTAGATGATATAATTTAAGAAGAAAGATGATACGAGTACCGAGATAAGGATATCGAGCAACCCGTTGTAGAAGATAGAAGTCATCATCTCTTAAACATTCACCACCAAAGCTTCCGAGGCTCGAATAGAAGATAGAACCCGAGCCTTTGAGAAAGAGAGACTTTGGCGACTTCCCCAAACCGAAAATCCATCGATGAGCAGATTCAAGCTCTATTCCAAGCTTTTTTAGCAGGTGCACATAGAAGCACACCATTATCATAAATCCACTGCTCCTTTTAAGAACGATAATCGAGATTCTTCGTTCGGGGTTATATCATCAACAAGAACAACAACGTATCATCCCACTCATAAATAATCTTCTCACATTTCTTTTCCACCGATGTCTCAAGCAATCCATTCCAAAAGGTGTCAAGAGAACAATTCCCCAAGAAGTTGAATTGATGCAGTCGGCCTCTTTGTATAATGCTCAAGAACTCTCCCGAATACACTTCATGAGGGAATGAAGAACACCTTCCCATGTTCACATTTTTCTTCCCCGATGAACGTGTATGAAGCTCAAGAACCCAAGTACACAAATATCCAAGAACTCTCCGAATACACATCATGCCCGAGAGAAAATACCTCCTCAATGTTTGTGGTAAACAATGGCTTTCTTCCCGATGATCGTGTATGAAGCTCAAGGACCAAGTACACACATTCCCCAAAGAGAGAATAACCGATAACATTTAAGAAGCGGGCCGAATCATCGATTATCTCTCGGGTGACAATCTCGGATGTCAACACCGAATGAGTGATTATATCTCCAATCATCGATTAAACCCTCAAGTGAGACATTGAGCATCCCTAATGTACATAATTCTCTCCCCGATGATTGAGATAACATCGAGATCATCACACACTTATGTACCTCTTATATCTTCAAAAACTAACTCTTCCATCTCTTCCCCACATAGTTGGAATAAGAACACTAAACGCCATGATGAGTAAAACCTTGAGATTCTCTGTGGTCATGACAATTGTTTTCCGAGATATCTTCAATCACTTAGAAGAGTTAAGTTCATCAAGTTTACTCGCCATGAGTCAAACCTTGAGTTTCTTTGTGGTAATAACATTTGTCTTCCCGGATATCTTCAATCACTTAGAAGAATTAAGTTCATCAAGTTTACTCGCTTGTGTTTAGATGTGTGTCTCCTTCCCCTGCACCTAATGATGGAAGAACGGTTTTGACACTTGTAATCAAAACTCTTTGTAAGCCCGAATACTAGAAATCACCTCGATTGAGAAGAACACTTGAACTCGCCTTTGTGAGAATCGACTTGCTAAAGAAAGTGAGCAAGTCTAATTGGGATTAAATTCGACATTTCACTCTCTCCCAATTATTGCTCTCCCTAAACCGACAACTGCTTGATAAATGCCAGATTAAGAAGAAGTCTTTAGATAATCAAATGCAACTCGCCTTTAGTCTTCTAACATGTATCGTAAAATGTAGAACCGACTATAGACTCGACCTTCTTCAAGATTGTCCAGTTGGGGATCAAAAGGTTAACATCTTCAACACCAAAAGCGCCCCAAAAACATCCCAATTAACTTACCTCTTGCAAACCCTTAATTAAGATCCTCCCAATCAAACAAGAACAGAAAGATGTTCATCAAGGAAATCAACAATCACCAAGAACGAACACACTAGATGGTAACACCAAACAAACAATCACATCAAACAAGAACGAGAAGGTTGGTCGAATCATCATGTTGATGTGCACGTGATTAAACTCATCTCACCTGTGAAGATGTCAACCAACGGCTCATATAAGAAACACCATGTAAAGATGACCCGATAAGAAGAAGCTCGGTTCTTACATGAGTTAGGAGCCGTATGACCATATATTCTCAGATATAACTCAACATGTAGAATTATCATACTTCTTCTCCCCCTCAAGAATTGCATATGGAGATGCCATTCTTGATTAAATAAGTGAAATCATCCAAGTGTAGTCTATTCACACTTCTCCCCCGCAAAATTAGCACATGATGTCGCCATCGTCTTTATAGTTGAGCAAGTGGAATAAGAAAACAATCAATAGTAGCCCGGTTCACTTGATGACTGAAGCGCATGGAAAAAGCATGAAGCATGTTGATGAGAATGGTCATAATAAGAAGATTTTCTTCTTGTAAGATAATGCACACTTTTCTTTTCAAGCGCATACATTTCTTTTCTTGCGAGGAACGAGGCATGAACTGTTGTGTTCATACGTCATAATCTCTCTTTTCAACTCTCTTGGCAAACTTGTAATCACCCCATTATCATTCAAGAGGCTCTTTGTCGTGACAAATGATGGAGAAAACCCAATATGATGAATTTGACCTTGAAGTAAACTAACCCAACTCGTGACTTAATCTTGCACATATGTAACAAAGAGCGGTGCCGATTTCCATTAGCATCTCTAAGTACTCTATGTACTCTATACTCTTCAACCAACCAACCATCAAGTATAAGACGACATTACCTCTTGAAACTCCACAATTTAATGTGACATCGAGCATCGCAACGTAACTCCTTAAAGTGATAGTTATTTTGTGGTGATGTGAGCCCAATTCCCAAGTGGTAAAAGAAAAGGAAAAAGTCACCCAACAATAACTAGAATTCCAAGTCTTCGCTTTTGATTAAGCTCGAACAAGGATCTCAAGAATCTTCATCCAACCATCCCGATACCTTCGGATACTAAGTACACTCACCCGTGATATTTCACCGACCTCAAATAAATAATCTTCAATTAACGCCGTTGTCACATCTTCTCGTTAAAAGTTCAAATCTAGCCTCCTTTGACGTTTTAAGTGAACTATGATAATGGTTTCATCCCGACCATGGTAAGAAGCACATAACCCCAGTAAAACCATGTAGTAACCAAACCGCCATGACGAATATCCAAACACACATCCAATTCATGAAGTACACTCTTTATCCTTCTTCAAGTAGAAACCGTAGTACCAAAGATCGATAAGATCCGAAATACACCTTCCTTTCTCCAAGATGGTCCATCAATACGGATTTTACAGTTCTATGGTTTAAACCGAGAAATAGTTTCTTTTCATGGGATTTTACAAAACCAAGAATAAACCGCAAGATAGATCCGAAATGCTCATTACTTTTACCAGGATGTTTCCATTGTTACGGATTTTACAAGTCTATGATTTAAACCGAGAAATAATTTCTTTCACGGGATTTTACAAAATCAAGACAAAACCGTAAACAATGTCAACTTGAATGTGTTAAGACAACTTTGGTTTTGGTGAATATCATTTTGGGGAACATGCATTGGTTCTTCAACGATTCTTCTCCACCATGAACAATTCTATACCCAAATGTAGCTTCACAAACCATACTAAGTCAAGTAGTATATACTCCTTTTCCACGGAGGTTAACCGTAACACATCAAAGTACACGTTTCTCCCCATGATGGTTTCGAACTTTCTAAGCATCATAACGTGTCTCAATTTGCACGACAAGTTCTTGTCATAAGCAAACATCTTGAAAAATCATAAGCGACGTCAAGATTCTTGATAGATTTTGCTTAGGCGTGAAGAATCATTGACATTATGTGGCGGACGAATATCACATGAGAATTTCGAAATTGAACCTCCATTGATTCAACGGCTAATAGTAATGACCACATATGAAGATAACGGCACTTCAATAAAATCGTATACAAACCCGTAGTCATTTTTCACTTTTTCG
Organism: Chrysanthemum lavandulifolium; assembly: GCA_022545495.1. NCBI lineage: Eukaryota > Viridiplantae > Streptophyta > Magnoliopsida > Asterales > Asteraceae > Chrysanthemum > Chrysanthemum lavandulifolium. The sequence goes on along the minus strand of CM040242.1, from coordinate 48,078,291 downwards.
CCAAGCCGTGAATTTTATATCCTCCGTGAAAGTTTATACCAATAATACCACTCATTGCCGATAAACCAAAAATTTTCCATAAAAATTCGGATAACTATATTTTAATTGATCCACTTTCGCCTACCATATCGGTCCGGTTTAGTGTCACATAGATCCACTCCAAGAATAGAGTAACATAGAAGCCAGGTCCACATTCAAGATTTATAGCCCAAACCAATCACAAGGTTAATACCGTTACATAACTGTTCAAGGCCCACCAAACATTTTCCATATTCGGTTAAATATAAAACGCTTCATACCCTTTTATTTCACTTAACCTAAACCTAAAAATCTTCTTATGTTGTACGCCTATCATAATATCACTCCCATCGATTCATCTCATCTCCCAATCTCAATCGCTTTCACACAACAAACTTAAGCAAACACAAAACTTATTTCACTCATCACATCCCCAAACACACGAGCAACAAACTCCCTTCTTTCTTTTAGATAGCACGAATGAAGAACAAATGCACTTGACACTTCAAGATCCGTTGGGTCTCGGGTAGGTTTAATTGATGTGTTTATGTTTTAGATTTTGATGTTTAAAACCGAATGAAAGAACGAATGAGACCGAGGTCTTGGTCTTTCTTGTGATATATTCGGATATTAAAGTGGATCGTGATGATCGATGATGATTTTTTCACTTTCGCTTTATTGATCGCTTAAAAGTCATGATATATATTTGACTATAACGAAAGTAAAAACCGAGATCTATTAGTAGTTTCATTTGAGTCTTGAGAGTTGATGGAGTGTTGTGAGGGTATGGGTTGAGTCTAGATGTAGGTTTAGTTGGTTATGGTTTGAGTCGAACATGTTGCTATTCTTTTTTTCTTTTTTTTTTCATTTTCGTAAACTTGAAAGACCATGGACCTATGATGTAGTATGGAACCGAGGTCGTGTTGTTTTGGTATAAGGTATTCGTGGTCTAAGATCTCGTGGTCTTTGGTCATTTTATGCGTAACTCTTCTCTTTCTCGATATTACGCGTAGGTTCTTAGCTTATGCGTAAACATACGCGTAACATTGCTTATGCGTAACCACGCTGTAACCTTGCTTAGGCGTAAAGCCGGAAGCTTGGGCGTAAAGCATACGCGTAAACCATTTCTTCTGCAGAACTTCACATTCTGGCGTGTAACAACTCGTAGATCCTCCTTATGCGTAAGAATAGGGTTTTGACCTTTGACTTTTACGGCGTAACCATTCCTTACGCTTAACTTCACGCTATGCGTAAATAACACCGTAGATGGCTCCTTATGCGTAAGATTGGGGTTTTGACCCCGCTGACTTTTTTCCGATGAGTTTTCCGACCATGTTTTCCGACCATCTTCTTAGCAAACCCGGAAAAGCGCATAAAATACATCTTTTACCCATTTTACCCATAAAACAAAGATAAGAAAGACTTTTGTTTACTCGTTTAGACCATGTTTGACTATAAAAATGACCGATTCATTTAACCTAGAAAAGGATAACAATCGCTTCTTGACCCTTTTTGGACCTCAAGAATCAACCAAATGACCACATAAACTTCACGGTTTTGGTACAAAAGTCAATAAAAGATGAACTTCGGATTTGCTTGGTTAGAAAACTTAACTCAAAACGGTGTAAGGACATATAGCACATGACTTTTGAACCAAAAAGTATTCCAAGAGTATGTAAAAGCTGTTTGCTACAAAGATAAGGAAAACAAAAATTCTAGCCAATAAAATAGTACGAAAACAACTTAAAACATAAAAAGTAACCACACAAATCAATACAACACAATAACACGGCTCGATACAATTTGTAGGATATTACATATATTGTGTTATGATGATTCGGGTGGTCTTGGATGGTGATGATACAAGTATGCCATGGTTTTTAGAGATGAAGAGAGGAGAGGATGAAACTAGAGAGAAAGTTCAACAAAAAGAAAGATTAGATTGAGAGTGCCACCCATTCCAAGGATGGAAGGGCTTTATAGTTACAACTAAACGTCCTCTGACGGATGTGGATCGTGCATCGGTGGGTAAAGACCCTTCCTCCACGGTGTTACTCTAAACTAAACTACACTAATAAACACGTAAATAACGATATGTCTACGAGCTAACTTATGCTAGATAATAGTTGGGGTGACCGACTCTTCACTATGGATTTTCCAATCCTAACGAGTGCTAAACAATTTCAAAATCGATGCACATATTGAAGGGAGCAAATTTTGAAAACCACATTCTTTCCGAAAATATGTTTAATTGTATGAGAAACACCGATTTTGATCGGGAAAGTGATGTCGACATTTTTAGAAAATATTTATCAAAGAAGTAAATTCTTCCTCTTGCCTCCATGTGCCAAAATGATTTCAAACATATGATGCACATTGAGGGGGAGCCGTTTTTAAAATATCAAAAACAATTCACGTACAAAATGCTTTGATAATATATCACAAGTACACGGATTGTTTTTCAAATGGTTTCAATTGGTTCCAATGGTGATGAACAATACCAAAAGACCGACCAAATTTACTTTATGTATGGTGATATAAGGATGGTTAGGTTAGGTATTCCTTCCCACGATCCCGCCAGAGTCGGAGGGAACTACCTGTGGACAATCCACTAGATAGTGTAGAGTCCTTAGGTATGATGAAAAAGGAGTAAAGTGAGATATGGGAAGAGTGCGAGCATCGAGATAGAGCTAGAGCGGAATAAACCCAACAAGGTTCTAGTAATGAAGTCTCGGTAAGCATCAAGGGGTTAAAGAATGAAAAGAATTGAATGTGAAAAAGGTGAAAAGAAATAGCCCTCCACTTATTCAACCTTTGGGCGAAACCGGTTCAATTAGTATGTTATTAGTCGTTACCTAGGTAACACCTGTATTGAAGACAAGACGTCATGGACCCAAAGGACGACTCGCACTACATCTTCCCAAGCTACTCAAGTTCCTCTTAAAGGACTTGTTTCATTCTCGCTGTGGGAACCTACATTGTCTATCGACTTTCTCTTCGAGATGGTTGATATTGAAGAAGGAGACCTCTCCCTAGTCTCCCAGATAGGAACCAAATGTGCACAATTGAGTCTAGAGCCACGAGATCATCAATAAATCTCATTAAGGATACAATCAATGAAGACTCTGCTTCACACAATGTGGAAAGAGAGAATATATTTTAAGAGTCCTACACATTATCCTTGTGGTATTGCTGAACATCCGAGTGATATGCAAACATATTCACAATGAAGATGGAAAGCCTTCTAGAGCCAACATCAAACAAGCTCTTGGTAGGTGGCATGTGAGATCTATCCAATAGATCAACCATGTGACAACTGAATAGAAACAATGGGGCGATTCATAATTTTGAATCAATCCTGGTTCAAGATATGGATTGATGGATACCTTTGAAAAATCGGTCGTTGTGCTTAAAATTCTTTTCTCTAGCACATCGGCTGTGTATCAATATTTCAAAATTAAAAGGTGTTTATGATTGATAATCGATTTTCCTTAAAACATTCGTTGTATTGCAAAAACACTTTATTTTGAGCGAGACACGATTGTTTCTCAAATCTTTTCATCAATCGGTGAATCTCAAATTATTTGGTTTAGTCACTCCGTGTTGTCTTCTTTGAGACGTTCCGGTTTGAGAACGGCTAGAGCAATTGCGAAACCCCGTCAAGGAGATTCTTCTAATTATACCCGATCACAGCAAGACTTGTATCGATCAACGGGAACCGGGTCGTGTACCTCAATTTAGCGAAAGTGATCAAAGAAACTTTCGTGAGCTTTATTGCTCATTGTATGCAGTACACCCAACGCTTGTGGTGATCGTAATGGAGAAGGTCAATCCATAGCCTCATGCTCACACATCACATTCATTTCAAAAGAAATCATGATTAGTGCATCAATGACTATGATATTCTCACCAATGCTTCTACTACACCACGCAAATATCATGAATCAACTAAAGATTCCGCTTACTCGATGAGAAGAAATCATGATCCAAAATGTGAGCATGTCGGTCCAATGTCACAACATCACATAATGTCAACACTACAATGGAAGAGTCGAGATTTATGCAAGGCGATGATCTCAAAGCCGGCTCAAAACTCATCGTCACGTGGATCGCTTAAAGACCTCCACTTGAATTATCCAAACAAGCAAAACATGAAGAATCAAAGACTATAAGATACGAGCAATGAACTTAAACAAGAATCCAAGAACAATCTTAATGTAATATCTGTTTGTATTCGTGTAATTTGAGGTGACCTCCTTGGGGAGATTTTTAGATTTAAAAATCCATCGTTAAAGAGTCGGTCACCTCAAGTATATGTATTCGTAGAAAGCTTGTAGTCGTAGTCAATTTATGTTAATAAGTAATTAGTTAAGTAACACCATGGAGGACGGACGGGTCTTTACCCACTGTATGCCTGATCTACAGCCCGTTGGTGGCGTTTATTTTAAGACACTATAAATACCCTCTACCTCCCAAGGTAGAGGGTTGGAGCTTCAATACCATTTTTCTTTGTTTCACATAGTTCCCAACTCGCTTCCCTTTCTCTCTCTAGAACTTTCTCTCTCTAAACATTTGTATACATCTCATGTGATTATGGTTTGATGTGATTGTGAAATCCTATATCTTACAGCTTTCCTACAACATAACTGTACATTGTTTTTTTCCCAAGCAGGGCCCTTTTTCAAGATAGACTATGGGCTCCTATAACCAACATTAGGTAAGTGGTTTAGAGACTGTTCTTGCAGTGGTGCTAGAGCTGCATAGCAAAAGGTTGAAGCTTAGTTACAGATGTTATTACACTGATGGGGTTCTTTTGGTTTCACTTTTTGGTTTCTTTGCAAGATGGTCAGTCTCTTCTTTTGTAGAAGCTGTAAACAACTAGTTGCAAACTACTGAACTATCCGTGGATATGTGGAATTCACCATTTTTTTTTCGTCAGAAGAGAGCGGCGGAGGTGTGAAAATGTTAGTTAAAACCTTTTCAGGAGACTTTTCCTCTGGTGATGCAACCACTGATTCCGACGATTCACCAGAGTCTGTCAATGCTAATAAAGGTTCTGCCGCACCAGTTACATTGTCTAGTATCAGCCTCAGGGCATCTCTTTTGCTACCGTTTCTGAAATGGACTTCAAACATGTGCTTTGTGTTCGCAAATCTTTGATTATCGGTGGCAGCTTCCTTGGGTTTGGATCTAATAAGTAACTCAGCACTCCGAGCAAACTGGAAGCAAGGCATGTGCCTCAGGGCTGTACCACGTTAGCGATGCTTTGCCAGTGACGTCTGCGATGGTTGATCTGAAACAATAATTGCGATAGGTATGCGTTGAAATAGATATTTGCCATTGCTATCAGTTAATGACGTGGATCATTTGGCATAACAAAAGTATCCAAACCTGTAATTTGGAACCACAGGCATTCCTGGTTGGTGACAATGCCAATGTGGACTATCTTGCATGATGTTTCGTTGTAACGTTTGCGTGATTGCGCACAATCTGTCCTCGTGTATTTTTGTTAGGACGCCTCGGTGATAAAGCTTTGTCTTTCCTGCATGAATACATTTTCAGTTAAGGCATATAGCATCGTCTTATTTTATATACTCGTATTATTTTACCGTCATCATTTGTAGCAAAGTCACTATCTTAACCGGTTCCGCAAGCATGTCTTCTTCTTGTCTTTGTTGTGACAATGGAGGCAACATCGGTGGCTCGATGGGGCCAACATACCGATAATCGTAACGATTTGGTTAGCAATACTGTTGACACTTACCTATGTAACGCGGCAAAAGCATTTTCGAGATACTGAAAACTTACACTTCTCGTATTTCATTAGCTTCTAGCACATCGGGGTTGAAATAGTAATACGTTGCGTGAGTTGCCGATAATCGCATCTTACCTAAGCAAAAGTTTTCACCAAACATGAGGTAACCGCTAGTATGATAGGTCATTCCAATTGGAATGCTTATTTCGGTTTCAAACTTTGCAGCAATGTCGTTCCAGAGGCTTAGTGTGACGGTATTACCACTGTCATAAAAAAATAGGTAAATATAGTTATGTATTAATATGAAACAATCTTTGAAACTAATAGTTTGGTCAAACGTACTTCAAATTTTGAATCTCGACATTCTTTCTAAGTATGTGATTTGTTGAACTCCTAACGCTTTCATTTTCCCGACGTTTTGAATGGTCCCAATATAGTCTATGGAGATGTGCAAACATTTCATAAGTCTTAGATAAACGGCTAAAACGTTAATAAATGCATTGATGTTTATGTAAGTGTGATACCTGTTAAGACTGCATCGCGTACATTGGCTCTAGTTACTAGTTGGTTATACGCTATGAAATTGAAGTAGTGGTTTGGGAACCCAGTGTCATCGATTAGAGAAACGTCTATGTACTTGCCTAGTAACAGTGTTGTATTATTACTCAGAGTGCGTTGCCATGAATCTGTGTTTTTACAGCCAAACCTACAGATTTTGTAGCATGAGCCAACCTGTAAAGCGACGTCAAACTGTTGGATGTCACGCATCTCTGCATTTGCTTGAATGGCATTTTCCTGCGTATGAAGTGTGTTATGCACTTATTAAAGCACTAATTATGACAGGTACGAAGTGTGTTAACATTATGTGACTTACGCGTTTGTCCAACATTATGAAACATAGGCCGATGGGGTTTGGGTATGGAACGTTCCTTGAAGTCCACTTGCGATAGACTCTCACATGCAGCTCCTTCTAAGGGTCTTGCGGCTGAACATTGCTAATGTCTACAATGTTGGGCTCGAGTGTTGCAAGCTTCATCACATCCTTGATGCAGCTACCACCGCCTGCTTCTATAACTCCATTTTCTGTAGAGCTTTGCTGTAGCTCAACATCTTCCATGCTGGTATCAGTTAGTTCTACGATTGAAAGCTTCCCTTTCTCGCCAGCATCACTTGCAGTCATAGCAGCCGGTCCAGAAGCCTCACCTGATGCAACCGGTTGGATGATCCCAGTGCCGAGCGGTGGTGATGAAAGTTCATGCACGTCTTTACTTTCTGTTGCAACACGAACTAGCATAGCAATTTCTTTGAGCAGTTCATACTTCCATTCATCACCATGGTTCTGCAAACGATATTAATAGTGATAAGTATACATATTGAGCCGTAACGCAAACGTAAACAGAAATGCTCACACTCGAGTAACATTTCTGACTAATGTATATCCAAACATAACACTATAGGAAGCAAGCAAATGGCATAAAAGATTCATAACGTAATCACGCACGTACACACAAATCATTACACGATACTTAGAAGCACTGACATGCATTACATAGCTATGCCCAACGAACAACCCAGCAATCTAAGCAAAAAAACACATATGCCAAACGCCCACAAAGGTGGCCAACACTTTCCACCCAACCGAAACACCCACAACATCCAAACAACTGCTCTTAGACAAACATGGAAGCGGAGTGTTCCCCAAACGGTTATCGTCCAATTACGATCTACCCACATCACCAAAAGAACCACCTACACCTAAATTTATAATTGGATCAGTCACTTCTAAATTTTCAAGACAACCATCACCACCACCAACTCGCTTAAATGCAATACCTTTAGTCCACATACCTACAACTCTAAGCACAACACAACATGGTAACCTAAAATCACCCAAATACTATTAACTACTGGACACATGATAAATGAACAGCTACAACAAACAGCATGCATAAAAACATACAAAAACAACAAACGCAAACAATCCTACACAGCATTAGAAACCTTAGCAATAAAAAAACCACAACAAACAACCTAAAATCAACATGCAACAACTAATTAGAACCAAAAGAAGATGACATGCATGAAGAAATCCATCTCACCTACTCAAATAATGTAAAGAGATAAAAACATAAAAAAAACAACAAACGACAAACAATCCTACACAAAATTAGATACCTTTGCAACTAAAAACCGATAACAAACAACCTAAAATCAACATGCAGCAACTAATTACAACCAAAAAAAGATAACATGCATGAAGAAATCCGTCTCACCTACTCAAATAACGCAAAGAGAGAAACAATGAGGAAACCTTCCACCAAAGTAAACTAACAGTTATACATATAACGTTATAAAAAGGGCCAAAACTTTAGGAATACGGGCAACAAGCAACAGCCCACGTCCTAGCCCAAAAGCCCACAATACCACGCTTGCCACTAACGAAAATAATAATTTTTTAAAGTAACCGACGTTTTGTTTTATATGTATAAGAGAATGATTTGTCATCGTGATTAACATGGATAATCAATACAAAAAAAAACTGGATATCGAAACTTACATGATAGCGGCACTGTTGGGTTCAGTAAATACCCAAACCCCTTAAGTCAAGGATTTGGATAGAAAATACCCTAAGTGTTTAGGCCGTTAAACACTAACAGGTCACTGAGTGCATAGTCTCTCAGTGAGCCATCTTCAGGATACTCAGTAAGAGGCGAATAAGAAGTCTCTCCA